>VXAA01000469.1:28311-55096 GCA_013399115.1 Anseranas semipalmata
AAAAAAAAAAACACTTCTGAAACCCTAAAAAAGTGGTCAGAACATGTAACTTTTACTTAATTTACCAATCTCTGAGCAAAGAATATGAGATTTAATGACTTTTCTACAGAAAGACCAGGTCACAACAAAATTATTTCCATTTGCAACCATTTTCTTGTGGATATGGTTGCAAGAACACATGCATTTAGAAAGCAGGAAAAAAAGAAAAACAGGAGAAAGTGCAACATTTGTAACCACATCTCTCATATGTTGATGAAGGTGATGATGCCTTCCAGGATTGCTAACATTGTTTCTGTGCCCATGTTTTGACTGGAAAGCAATAAGCCACATCTCAGGCATCACAAATTAATAGTCTGGAGGATAAGTGCAGCAAGGTCTTGAGGCCATTTGAGACAAGGACTATTATAATGGCAAGTATAGTAAAGGCAAATATTCCAGCCACAGACTGTAGCGTCATGTCTGTTTACTCACCCGGAAGCTGCGTCTCCAGCATGTAGTTTGGACTCATCCTGTAACCAGAGAAAAGAAACCTCCAGAAGGTGAATCGCCCCATTTAAAGGTGGATAATAAAGACAGGAGAAACTAATCACCTCTCAGAAGAGTCTTTCAACTTTTGTGGACTATAAGGAGATCCTAGACGACCTGGTTAGACTCAGCACCCCAATTTTAGATGGTTAAAGCTAGGTGAGATAGCTTCCACTTCAAATGCCTCTGAAATAACATCTGGCTGTGTCTAACAGTTACAAAAGCATGGAGTTTTCTGAGTGGGATGTAAGGAGCTTCACCTTTCCTGGCTAAAATTAAGTTCAATGTCTGAATTTGCTGATGCTGACATTGCACTTCCATGTGGGAATTACTTACACTGTAAGTAATGCAAATCTTCAGTTACATGTGCAAAATTAACAATGAAACTATAGCAGCTCATTTAAATGTTTGGAGGCCAGCACAACTCAACTACCACAGCAGAGTGACTCCTAATTCCCAGCAGCAAACATGAGCCAAATCCTACTTCTGAAACAGGGAGGGAAGGCTTTGATAGACATCAGCCAGCAAATGGAAACCCATTCTCTCGCTCACTAGTTTCTTTGACCCATTGGGCTGCCTCCCTCCATCTTCCTTGCTGTGTTCATATGTACATAGTTACAGCTTTGTGGAATCAGTCAGCTGTGGCCCCATGTTTGTGCTGTGGTTCTCTCTGGGCCTCCTAGCTGCTGCCAATCCCAGCAGGTGCACCATGATGTGTCTGGTATTGGCTTCAGCATCAGAACTCTCATGGGCTTCAGGGTGTCAGCACACCTCAGGCTTTGAAGCCCTGGGGGAGTTTTGGGTAGTCAGTTGTCACCTCCAGAATTTCATGTTTCCTTTCAGGGAAAGGAGAGGTGATGGGGACTGTCTTCACCCTCCAAAGTTGCTTTCTCCTTGGCTCCTTCCCAGGTCTCACCTCACTTCTCTACTCAGAGAATTGCCTGTCCAAAATAAATGGTAAAGGTGAGAGTGTATTCACTGGTGCATATCAGGGCCCCTTTGTGCAAAAGGAAGTTTCAAACTGGAACCAGTTCACAGGGAGCCCAGTACACTCTGATACAACTCTGATACCATTAGGGGAAAAAAAAACAGGCACCAGTAGATGTCTGCCTATGAAAGATGCTGGGATGAAAAGTGGAAGAAATCCCACTTTTCATTAGCCTGATTGTCAAAAATAAAAAAGCACACATATAGAATCAACTAGCTACAAGGAATGAAGTGCTCTCTTCCCATTATAATCAGGACACAGAGCCTGTGATATCTCTGGGAGCTCAATCTAAATAAGGCCCTATCCTCTCGTCTCTTTCACATTATGAATAAAAACATGAAATTAGTTTTATGTCAGAAGAACAACCCTTAAGACACGTGTAACTTATAATTATAATTTCTAAGCTGTTTGGCTTGTCAGTATCAAGGAATTCACAGCCCAAGACTTCCAGGACTTTATAGGCTGAGACATGCTGTGCTAGCTACTGAAAATTAACTATGAATCTCTCATCTGCATTCTGATTTATTAACTACAGTGAAACAGAAAGTTAAAAAATGTACTGTATATGCATAGCCTGCTAGCATGGAAGAATCCATTAGCTATGTTCTGCTACTAGTCAATAAACTACTAGCAATGGATAAATGCAGGGGTTTTTTTCCAGCAAAGGCATTTAGTTTTTTCTTGTAAACAAATATTCTAAAATTTTTATCTTTGTGCAAGAGCAGAGTTGGCACCAGTGACAATTTCAGGATTCTACTGGATTCACAGGTAGAAGAAAAAAAAAAAAAAAAAAAGAAGAAGAAGACATGTTTGCAGACTCTCTTTGCTATGCAAAATACCATTCCCTTGCTAGATTTGGCTGAAAAATGGTAGGATTGGCTGTGATGTATTTTGAAAGAAATAATCTTTTTTACATACTTTGAATAAGAATTCTATGGGGGAGGGCTGAAAAAAATAAATTAGGAACCGAAATCTTTTCCATCTTTCACCATAAAACAGGAAAATAAACTATAAAAATAAAATACTATTTGGAAAAAAAAAAATCATATCCAAGATATTTCAAGGCCAGTCTTTACCAAAATTTCTTTCTTCCAAAAAAAGTACTTAACTTGTCAGTGGTACTATTTCCTGATTTTGCAGGAGTTTTTCCAGGTTCAATTTTCCTTCCAGGTTTGAATGTATTTATTTTTTAAATAGCATCACTAAAATTCTATCCTTTCTTATTATTTTGAGGCTATAAGGGGATTGTCTGTATTCCAGATTTTGTTTTGTGGTAGGCAGGGTAGGTTTTTTTATGTCAAAGTTATCTAGTTCCATTTTGTAAGTGAAACACTTGGCAGCTGTAACACAGCTTGGCTCTTTAGAACACACTTAATGCTAGAACTTAATACCTTAAAGTAAAGGCAGGTAACCATCTTATTCAACATTGTGCAGTGGATAAACAAGGGCACATTGAGCTGAAATGGCTTGCCCAGCTTCTCACAGCTCTGCGTACTAAGGTCAAGGGAATGATACATATTTCTTGTTCAGTCTCTGTTCCCTGAACCCTGCAACAGAACCTCCATGACAGGCACTACTTTAATGAGGTTCCCAAATATTCTATCTTTTTTTTTTTTACAGTTTCTTCCTGCATTGTTTCTGTTTAGAAATACCAGCTCTCTTGCTTCTTCCCTTCCCCACCTCTGGGCTTTCATGACAGACTTCTTTGCTTCTTGAAATTTTTAAAATTTCAGTTGACCAGAAATTGATAAAATCCAAAAAGAGTTATCTCCAGAATTTCAGGAGATCCAGTTACTTCAGGTCAATTTCTAAATTATTTCTGATTTTTATTTTGCAAGATCAAAATCTAATGACAATAATTTGCATAATTGAATCACTGTTGTACCACTTCTTTGTACACAGTTATAGTTAGTCCTGGGACACTAACTTTAATTTTCCATTTTGTGAGCAGAACATTCTAACAGAGCTTGTGTTCTACCAAACACAAAACACAAAACAAAATTCAAAATTAAATTTTAAAGAGTGAAAAAGCACAAGCAGAGAGAATGTTCCTGACTGTGGAATTAAAAAAAGCCTTTCAGAGTTTATACATTTTGGCTATGACAGAGTTACGTTGCTGATCGCAGATTTGTGATATATATTGACTGTACCAGATTAAAAGTTAGACTTTATTTGTAGCATAAATCTGATAGATGAATATGTAATGTACATTCTTCTTTTATCGCGGTCATAGAATACTCTGAAATTTAACCCTCAGAATGCTATCTACATATTTCTCTCCATATTTTGTATCCACAGAAATAATCACATTAGTTGTTATATACCTGTTAGTAACATGCTTTTCTTTTAGAAAATAAAAGACTGCCACTTTCCATCATTTCACAACACCTAGAAAGACAGTAAAATCTTCAGAGCAACTGCAGCTTTCTCTGGCTTACTCCTGCACACGTTCCCTCTAGAGAAGCAGATGTTTGACTTGTCTCATGTAAAAGGCAAAAATTGAGTTACAGCTTCAGAGTGCAAGATTTGCAATGTTTGCTACAGTTTATTAATGTTAACCGAATAAAAATGACATTAGTGAAAAAGATCTACATGATATCTCAGAACTCCCAAGATTAGGCCAGATGGTCACTTCTAACTGATATAATCTAGTAAACTCTGTTGAGAGACAAGCTATTGATTGAATTTCTGACTTTAAATGCAAGCCCCATATCTGCACATGTCCACAGTGATATCAGTTGCTTGAAATCCAATACAGAGGTGTAGATTGGGAGATGATGTTAGTTGCTACCTATTAAAACTGTCAATTCCATCTGTTGTCTAACACTTTAAAATACTGAGTGTAGTTTTTAATAGATCAGTATTAGATTAAGAGGCCGTATATTAAGGCTCTTACTAGCTGAGAAGCATGGGTAAATGTATAATTAAATGACACAATGGAAAAGGAACTACGTTGGCTGGAACCAGCCCAAATTAGCATCAAGCAGGCAGAAAATGCTGTGATTTAGGATTTCTGCAGCGGCTAGACTTCCCTAAAAATGAGTAATGTGCAGCGCTATTAAAATTCTCTTTACAAGCAAGTATATCTTGATTAAAATGTGGAAGCGTTGTGAGCATTATGATTATCCAGCTCCCTGTACTGCTCTTCCACAGGTACCTCAGTGACTCTGTGCATCTGCCAAGCTGCCAGGCTCTGATGACATTCCCAGAAGGGCTGTCTCAGATGGCTGGTGACAGCCCCATCAAAGCCATGTTTCTGGAAATCCGTAGTCCTAAACATCCCACCTCCCTCCCCCAGAATGTAGTTGAAAACCACAGCTGGGGGTCCCAGGGGTACATATAGGGTGGTAGTTCAGCCTGCCCCTTCCCCACAGGTGTGCATCACCTCCGGGCACTGGCCGGGTACCAAGGGCTGGCGAGGGACGGCCACTTCCAGCATTGCCAGCCCGACATCCAGCAGCTGTTGCTGCTTAAATTTAATCGGAGAGGGAAACTGCCCTCCTCGAGCCATATGTACCAGTATGACCACAGGAAAGGGAGAGCTCCTGTGAGGGGGAGGAGGGAAGAGAGACAAAAATGTGGGAATGGATCTTAAATGCATACACATGGACAGACAGAGGAATTTGCTCATTTTATAGCTCCCAGAATTGGCATGTAGAAGCAAAGTGAACATGCCCAGTGTGCTGGAAGAAAAGCAGTAGAAGTCCTCCAACTGTCTGGAAAGGGGCTAGAAGTAGGTTTCTCATAAAAACTGATGGCTTATTTTTCTTATAACATTTCTCTAGAATAAACACGTGATCTCCTAATTGCTGACCCTAGCTGGGCCAATGCCTCCCAAAATAGAAAAGAATCTGGACTCAGACAAAACACTGCTCTGGGGTTTTGGGGGGTTCTTTTTGCGTCAACCTTCAGAAGACATTCCAGTTTAAATACAAATGTTGAGAGCAGCACTATGGAGGACTGTCGTGGAAGCAGAAGAGCTTTCAAGAGAGAAGAATTTGGCGGAGACCCAAAAAATTCTGTCTGTTTGCATACAGGTTAGTGGGCTGTAGTCAAAACAGCTTTGTAAATTCCCTTAATACACCACAAGAAGAGTTTTGGAAACATAAAGTCTCTTCATGTTATTAACCAGTACAAGGTACATGAAACATTCATGGAAAATGAATGTTAAGCGAATACTACAGTATACTCATAGAATACAAATTGTGAATTCAGAAACATTGTATTCCCAGCAGATATGCAATTTGAAGAATTATGCTCGTTCCAAATAGAAACAGAGACAATATTTTGTGATGTAGCTGATAAATTAACCAGCAAAGGTCCAATTTCATGAATCAAATGCTCAAAACAAACCTGTAGAACCAGAAATATTTCTGGGTAGCATTAGACTGCTTAGAATAACAAATACCTTCAAGAAAATCAAAAGCTGCTTACAGATTACCCACACAGAAAAAAAAAAAATACAAGTTCAGTCAATGGATTATTTAGTCAGTTATGATTGCTGTTTATTATGCTAAGAGTAGCAAGTGTCCTTCATGAAAGAAGAAGCTATCATGATCCCTTTCTAGTAGGTTTGAAATACAGCATGACAGATTGGTATCACACAGCAGTACAGATGTAAGTATTTCAACTATGGAGCACAGCAATTCCACTCTCACCGTGGTTTTCTTCACAGTGATCAAAATTCTCCAGCCTGGCCTCTTTGGCTCTCCCTAATATGACAGGCACCACCAAAACCATCATCTGAGCTTTTATAATGGATTTTGTAAGCGCTGGTAGCCAGGTAGCAATAACACTTGATCACTAAAGCTTTGTAACACATTGATGAATAGAGAGAGAGCATAGGTGTTTCAAAGCTTTCAGCACGCTTTCAGTTAGAAGTGTTAACCTTATTTACCTCAGTGGGCCACTGAAATATCCTGCTTTGTAACCCAGACTTTATCAAACTAGAGGTTAAATATCTCATAACGTTTTAAATCTTTTTCTTAACCCAAACTGTAGGAGAAAAATACTGAGTGTTTTAATGGTTCTTTTAAACATACAATAAGCTTTCTGACTGATGTCAAATGAGACCTGGGAAACCAGAATAGCTAAATACAAAAAATATCATTTTACTGTAATTTCTTTCCCTCCCATCTCTAGCAGAAATAGCAATTCACATAAAGAACCAGCAGCTGAACCTGAGTCATGGCAAAATGTTTGCTAGAGCTGCAAAAAAATAATAAATTAGTTTCTTGGTGTTTCAGGAAGAGGAGGGATTTAGCCATAGCATAGATGGAGGACTTAACAAGCAACACAAGTTGTCCCTTACCATGCAGCAGTGGGGGATCCAAGGTTTACAGAGAGTGGAGGCTCCTTTACATTTGAATTCTTGGCTACTCCCTTCATTTAAACCCAGGTCTTCTAACCAACCAGTTAGAGCCATCATTCCCTTCAGGACTTCTTATACTTATGAGTGCACTTTTATTTGTGTCTTTTTAGGAATCAAAAATAATTTTAAATAGAAAGGAAAGTAGTAGTAGAATTTCCAAAATAAGATATTAGAGGAATGATGACAATGGAAACCATGAATTGAGGATGGGAAAAAAATTAACTGTATATAATATAAACTGACTATAGTGAACCACACACGTGAGCACGCACACACACACGTATGCACATATTTGGAGCTAACAAGACAAAAAAGCAAGACATAATATTTCAGTGGACCAAGGAAAAGCAAAATCCTGAATGTTGCATAAGATGATTAAGGGGACAACATCAAACATATGGAATATTCTCACGCTAAAATACACAAAGGATTCTGTTGCCATTGAATTTTCACCAGCTGCCAACTTTGTTAATACTGTTATGAGCACACATGGATGGGACTTGCTCCAAGTCTAGCACCAAGGGGGATCAACATTGCTGACAGCAGAAAGACTCTTTATCCACCTCTGCCCAAAGTTATCCCTATCCCATACTCTTCCGCCATGGTGTTTTCCACCCCCAGCTCAGAGCTGCTATTTATTTCAAGTTTGAACTATGTCAGAGATGCAGATGTTGTATCGGGGAGGAAGAGACAGGGGTTAAGGGAAGGATGGAGGTGAAGGAAAAGAGAGAGGGGCAGCTGAAGGCTCTTTCCTACTTCCTCCTCAGGCAACGTGTACTTGGTAGGAAACATTTGGCAAGGGAGGCAGCACCCAACATCTTCCACAAAGCACAGTGTTCCTGGTGGGAGCTAGTGAGTGCAGAGCAGGGTTAAAAATGCATTGCCTTTTGAAGATGTTTTGCTGAGTGCTGAGCTCTTTTGAGAAACATGACATGGATTATGACCACTGAGTATTTTTTAAAATTGGTTCCGTGTGAGTCTCAAATGTTTAACAGTCACCAGTCCCAAAGTGCAAGGGCATAATGGGAGTACTGAATTTCTTATTTTGCATAGTGAATATCATCAGGTCAATTATGTACCTGTCCTTGCCCATCCTTGCTCTTGCTCACATAAGTACCCATTACTGAATCATGTCCATTTTTTTCCCAGTATTTTCAATTCCAGATGAAGGAGAGAGTGACCTGCCTGATACGGACACATTGAGTAAGACTACCCTTTTTTACAAGTTATTGTAACTGCTGTTCTTTTTTGTAAGTTATTTAGGTTTACTTATTCATAATATCACTTAGCACAATTTTTTTCTCCACTTATATTATTATTGTAACAATAAGTGTCACCCATGCAGTGGCAAGAACAACCCAGAGAAAAGATTGCAACTCATTATCATTCATTACTGTACTGAAGAGAGATTAGAAACATAATGGAAACTGAGAGAAGATGTACCTTAGTGTCACTTACCTTGTACTTCTCTCGAAGCCAGGAACTTCCATGGGCTGTGATAGCGACTTGGTCACTGACTGCCAGTCCTTGACCTTGTACAGATCACTTGACCTTCTTAGGACTTCATTACCCCGATGTAACTTCTGATAAAAAAAAAAAAAAAAAGCTGAATTACACAGAAATCTGGTGCTGTATTTGAGGAGAGTTTTCCTGCCTTTACAGCTATATTTTTGAGCTTAAGTAGATAGAGCTGGTTAATGAGTTATAGTTATTTAATACTTCCCATTATAAGACCTGTAAGACCTCATTTTCAGATGTTGTAACTTTGCCAAATGCTAATAGTCTGAGCAAAAATTTTTCATGTTGTGTGACTGCCACAGTGTGACAAAAGGAGTAGTAGTAATATTTAAAAATTCAGGAATAGTTTCTAAAGATGAACAATTTCTAAAAAAAAATGGGGGTTCACTGTGTTAAAATTATTCTTACAGTAATATTACAGACAAAACCTTTGCTCTTAAAGAACAATATGGGAGTGCCATTTAAGCAGGGAACTTGTCATTACCCACCCTCTTAAGATCTACACATTTTTGGTCAAATCTTTCAGTTTTGTAAAAAGAAAGAAAGAGAGAGAGAGAGAGAGAGAGAGAGAGAAAGGAAGGAAGGATAATATTCACTGGAAATTCATTTCAATTCAGAGGCTAAGGTATCTGAAAATTTTTCCTCAGCACACAGAATGTCCTGCAACTTGCAGGGCTCACAGGGGGACTAAGCATACTTCATTCCCTCACAGCTCCCGTGTGTGACAGGAATGCCTTTATGCTCTGGGGCAGAGAAAGATTTAACGCTTCAATATCTCTGTCCAATGGTGGGGTTTTTTATTTCAGTGGTACCCAAACCATGAGGAGGGGAAACTGGAGAAAGATCAAGGGCTCTTGATTTTCTATTTTTTTCCTACAGTCAAATATTAGCTTACATTACAGCGAGGAGGAGAGGTAAGTCCAGACTCCAATGACAAACTCATACTTGCAATGTGCAAAAACAGAGATCTCATGTGAAGTTATTAAAGTATGAAGTTATTCTAGGGATGAAATTATGAACTTGTCCATGTTATAGCTGAATGGTGTAATAACAATATTGTGAAAACAATATTTGACCTATTTTTATTTTATACCAATGTATTATACTCCTTGGATATCTACCACAGGGAATACTCAAGGTATGCATGGGCTGTACAGATTCTGGTTGCTTTGCTCATGCTGCTGCATCTTCACCTTGCTACTCCAACAATATACATCAAAACAAGTTACAACAACCTCCACGTGCTGAAATTCTGCTTCTTGATTACAGTGCATCCTCATCCTCTGAGGCCTAATGCTTTGTCTGCACAGTCACAAGTTTGTCTGACAGCACACAGCATGCTCAGTATACGAATGCACATAGCTCAAGTTCTGCTCTACTGCAACTACATTGGTTCAACTAGATTTCCTAGATTAGTTTTAATTCCCTTGAATACCTCTGCTCTACACTATGCCATGTAGTTTTATGTCAGGAGAAAAACAATCCCCAAAATCCAAACTACTGGAGATGAGTTGAATGAATGAGATGCAGCACATCCTTTCCTTCTCCAGTCAGTGGTACTAAGAAATAATCTGTAGTCATGTCTCCCAAACACATGGGTGTGCAGATGGAAGGGAAAAATGTTTCTGAAATATGTTCCTGTAAATCATAGAATCACAGAATATCCCGAGTTAGAAGGGACCCACAAGGATCGTTGAGTCCAACTCCTGGCTCCACACATGACCACCCAAAAATCAGACCATATGTCTCAGAGCATTGTCCAAACGCTTCTTGAGCTCCAACAGTCTTGCTGCTGTGACCACTTCTCTGTGGAGCCTGCTCCAGTACCCTACAACCCTCTCGGTGAAGAACCTTTTCCTAACACCCAGCCTGACCCTCCCCTGTCACAGCTCCATGCCGTTCCCTCGGGTCCTGTCACTGTCACCAGAGAGCAGAGATCAGCGCCTGCCACTGCGCTCCCCTCGTGAGGAAGCTGTAGGCCACGATGAGGTCTAGCTCTTTCTGAAATATGTTCCTGTAAAGCCCTGAAACTTGAAAATCAAAGCTCCAAAGTCACAAAACACAGACATTCACCTTATGTTTAGGATTTTCTGAGGGAGAAGAGATGCAGACTGAGCATGCTGAGAAATGAACATGAGCAGGTTTTTCAGAAGCTCTCAGCGTGTAAGTGGATGGTAGTTCTCCTGAACGCACAGCTAGGCAGGTGCCGAGGATGTTGTATCCCACTCCCAGTATAAACCACCTGGAGATGGTCCAGGACACTCTGACAAAACCTTTAATATGGAAATGACGACTTACTGAAAGCTTTTTATGGGAGAGCTCTTCATATAATATGTACCATATGACACAGTGGGTAACTGAATTCAGCCCCTTGTTATCACAGGCAACTGGTGCTACATAATCTCATTCATAAATTAGCATTGATCATGAAATTAATTAATGTGCTTGGGTTTGGATTTTTTTCCTCTACTCATCCTATTAGAAGGCCGATAGATAGAAGTTTTTGAGTTATCATGCTAGTTTCAATGAAACTTTCATCAGGAAAAGCTTCACAGTTCCAGGTTATAATTTCTCATCAGATTTCTGCCAGGATAGCAAATAGTTTACTGATGAATAAGTTCAGATGTGTGAGGTGAAGGCTCTTGGTCTATGATCTTGACAAAGGAAGCACATTCTCGATCTAAACAAAGAAAAGCATTATGTCAGAGTTTCCCTCATCTCAGAGCAGCTGATCTGACCACTAAATCTTTGTCTAGGAGAGTCTGAGGATCCTTTATTAGAATGTGGCTTAGCTTTCCAGAGTCCTGTTTGCTCTTTCCTACAGACTGAAAGAGAAGTCTTCTTTCAGAAGACTGAAAATTTGATATTCCAAATTTTTCAGCAGACTATTTTGTGGTTCTCTATTCATATTTATACATAGCAACATTGGAAGAATATTACCAGCCCCAAGTTTTCAAAAATAATGAGCTGGGCTTTCAAAATCCTGACTGGCTTAAAAATACTGGTCTTTCAAATTAATATCATTGATTCTTATCTTGTGGATTTGACTTTGCACTTTGAGGACTAGCAACTTTAGTTTATTAAATATTAGTTGATCTTTTCACTTGAGTCAGTGAATTTAGGGTTTGTTTTATACATTTCCAAGCTAATGTTAAGAGAGAGCTTCAGCCTCCATTGCAGGGATTTTTGGAGACAGACACACAGAGCGGATTCAGTAATTTATTGCTGTATTGATAGCCTTGCTGAAGACATTGTATTTGAGAAGCTAGTGATCTTAGGCAAGCTACATCTGCTCTACTGGGCCTTGTATTTAGGGCTTGAGAAACCCGTATGTTAGCAGGAGCACCCACTGTAGGAAAATCTGCTGCAGTGCCCTGTGCTGACCTGTGTTGTGTGCTGGTGCATGTTATGACATATAACATTCCTAACTCTCAGGAGAAGATATATGTTTTTGTTTGTTACACAAACACCACTGCATAGGAGGAAGAAGGAACCTCTCCATGGATGGGATCTGCACAGCATGCCATGGAAAAATCCGTGCAGGATCCACTGATGCTGCATGAACACCTTTCCCTGCACTTCGTGTCCCTCCCCAGTGCAAAACAAATGCAAGCTACAGAATTCAGAAAGTCTAGAGTCCTCCGTGCCTCAGGCTGGTTCAGTGGCAGTCATCATCCGGTTTGCTTCCTCTTAAGAACAGCATGGATATGGAGAAAAGTCTTCAGTCAGGTGAACAGCCACCCACGTGGACATAAAGATCACAAATCACCACATCTGAAGATTTGATGACTGTTGTAGAACCCACTCTTCACTGGGCAGTGTAGATGTATCCAGCACCCCCCAGATATAGTATGTAATTAAACAAGGTATTAGAAATTACTAGTAAAAAGAAATTAAACTAATATTAAAATGTTGTTCAGGTCATAAGTAGTTCCTAGTGGTTTCTGTTTTGTTTTATTTTGTTTTTAAGTAGTGTTTATTAGAGGAAAAACTCTGCTATTATTGCCTTTTTTGAAATAAAGTACTGCAGCTGCTAATGCAAACTCTAATTAAATGCACAAGTCTGAATTTGATATTTGCTGGTGTCTCTTGTCATTTCTTAACTCAAACTGCAAGACAGGCTCAAACCTGACACCTCTGGATCTTTCGTATAATATTCTTCCCTCAGTACAGGCTTCTCTGTCACCAAAAATGTGGCTCATATATTGGCAGGGGGGCAGGGGGATTGTAATGGATGGAAATTTAACAAGCTTTTATTATCCACTGTTAGCATTAGCCTGAATCTTTTGGTTAGTTGGGAGTTAATTGCCAAAAGGTTTTATGGTATATCTAATTGGGTCAGTCATCCTTCTATGCCATGAACCCTGCCAGACTGCCAGTGTGCCCTGAACTCAAACAGAGGGTAAGAGCCCATCAGTTATTTAGTATGTGCTAGAAGCATGCATTTTCTTTTCACTCCATGTGAAAATAGTTAACCACAAGGAAAGAGTCCCACCCCTCCACTTTGCAAAATGGTGAAATTAAGTTTTCCGTACAGCTACCAGGGGACTGCAGTAAATTACCCTGGTAACAGAGTTTACATTGATTCTGAAAAAAGCACTTGTCCATATGTAACAACGATAACCTTTTAGAAGGTTTGGAAAACAAATCTGACACCCCATTAAAAGGCAAATGATTTTTTCTCCACACAAGAAAAAGAAACTTTTAAGACATAGAAGGCTATTAATAAATAATGGGGCTTTTTTATAGGAAAGGCTGACATGAAAGCTTAAGCTATAAACTGTATCAGAGGCAGTATTTTGACTTGTGTGGTTTATTTGTCAAAGCAGTGAGATGGGATCTCATTTTTATTAGCTGCACAAAAGATATTTTATTGAATGTCACATTGTAACTTGATTTTAAAAGGAATAGAAAAAATTACATTTTCTCGGATACGTAATACTGCAAAAACATGATAGTCATACTAACCACTAACCACAATGAGGGGTAATATAAACCCTCCAAAATATACACTACTGCTTTACCAATATAAATGTATATTTTCAGATTCCTTGTACCAGCATATTTTTTCCTGAATCCAGTTTCATTTACAACTGTCAGAATAATATCTAAAAAAAAAAAAAAAAAGCAAGTTATTAAATTATGTATGTAAACAACTAACATAAGAGTTAGATTTGAGGTGAAGGACAGCTTTTAATATTTTAAAATTTGTCTGCAAGCTCATACACTTAGTTCATTTCTTTATGAGGAAAAGATCATAGCTGAATGCAGTAGAGAAGAGTGATCAACACCTACATAAAATGAAGAATGGGAATAAAGAAACCTAACATAATATAAAATAACTTACATAGATTATGTTCTTTTTCACTTTGCTCTGGACTTCCTGAAAGTTGTTTAACCTTTTCTTGGTCTACCTCAGCGTCCATGCTTATGAGCATGACTGGCAAAGATGGCAAGGATGTATGAAAAAGGAAAGATACATCTTCTGGCACCATTTCTGGTGCCAGTTTTGTCACAGAAGACAGTGGCATCATCCCTGTGTGGGCACCTGGCCTTGGTCCCAGGATGAGAGCATTATAGTGGAGTGCTCAGCTCCTTCCCCCCCCCTCCAAAGCCACCCCACCACACCTCTCACACATGGATGGTGAGCCTGTACCCAACATATGCCAACTAAATGCATTATTACAATTCACAGGTAATTCATTATCCATTACCACTTAAACTGACAACCCTTACACACTTCCCAAAAAGAAACATACCGTTCAAGGGCAAAGTCCTAGTAACAGGGATGCATATTTTAATTGTTAAGATCTTTATTAGCACTCAGCTACTGAATTCTTATATTTACTTCAGCTAGACCCTCACTTTGTGTCATCCTCTGGCAGCACCCAGAGAGCAGTTTCACAGCTGCTTGATTTCTACAAACAAAACAGGGGGAAAACAGGGAAAAACATGGGTAGCTGAACAAAAATCACCTTGAAAAATGTAAGTAAGAAGATACACATTCTGCAATCCCACTGCTTACACCACTGAAGTTGTCACTGCCCCCTGGACCATAAGCAATCTTACATATCTTGCAAAAGTCAGCTGGGAGGAGGCTGCAAGTCATCAGTTAGTCCTTTCAGATTCGGTACCTGATAGTGCTGATCCTTGGATAATCAACACCCTAAGCACTTCAAAAACATTTATCAATTCATAGTCCTCACTAGGAATAGCTTAAAACCTAGTATAAAACCCAGAGGGAAACATGCAGGGAATATAAATGCTACTCCATCCCAAAAGGTAGGATTTAAAAACAGCTAAGGAAATTTCAGGGCCAAAGCCATATCCACTTGCAACAGATCTTGTACTGTTAAAATATTTCAGGCCAAAAACAGTAATGGCTTTTTTGGCATCACAGTGTTTAATTTTTAGGCCCTGACTCCAGGGGTGGGATGCAGAATGAATGAGCATATCTACAGATTCTATGAGGAGCCTGCTGGAAAGGTCACATATGGGTATTGAAGCACACGCTGGTGTTTCTTTCTCTCCAGAGAAGCTCTCTAATACTTCAGTACAAACATATTCCCTCTCACTTGCAGACTGAAAATTTTGTTCAAGCCATGGGATGGTGATTGCTTTCTCCAGCTGCATAATTTGGTGGTTGGGTTATTTTTCTGAGAAGTGGATGCTCCCAGAGGCAGAGGACAAGGTTAATCCAATTTTGTTGGTTCTCACTTAAACACTATTTCAAAATCAGACCTCTACTATTTCCTCTTCCAGCTGGTTTTGAAAAGAAAGCTGGAGCTCCCACTGCCTTGTGTTAAAAGCTCACTCCAAGAGAGCTGTAAGGTAGCTAACAGACAGGTCACGTGCTCAAGGGAACTGAGGGGTGGAAATGCCAGTTTCTGGCTGCTGATTGGGGTGAAATAGAAGCATGATATTAACTGATAAGGCTGACAAGGGTAAGACAGGTCCATACATGTAGAAAGGCACAATTCCAGGCTCTGGGGACCTCTCCAGTCAGAAAGGGAAGTTTGCAGAGGTGGTTCTGGGACTAGGCAGAAGTATGTGCATGCACTTCTGAAAAACATTTATGTTCTGCTTGAATGATCTAACCAAGCACTACATGCTTTGTTAAGACCTTAGAAATTTCTGGAGGCGAAATAAGAAACTGTGAACGGAAATTCAGTAGAGCGTAATGTACAGATGCCTTCTTAAGGGCTAAGAGAGATTTAGAACATGAACACCAATGGCAGCTTCCTGAATCCTCAATGATCCTAAGAAATGGTCTTATTTCACAGGTCCTACAGTAAACCTTTAATTTCGCAGCTAATTCCACAAAATACAGACAAATAACCAAAGTAAAAAATGTTGTTTTCTTTTTTTAAATACACCCAAAAATAAACTGACAAGGCTCACAGACTATTTTGGTTGGCTGGGACTTTTTTATGAAGAGAATATCAATAGGTAAAGTCAAAGTTAAATGTCAATACCTCTCATTTGCCTTACCTACTCGTACTTATCAAATCTGTCCTTGGCCACCAGCAGGAGCATCCAGTCTCACAGTCCACAAATATTTGGAAAGGTCATAAAGAAAATCCATTTTTTTATGCTGAGAGAGCTCAGTCTCTCCAGATGCCTGCATGCCTCCATCACACACATACAATAACACCAATAGCTGAAATAAGCCACATGGCATTGTGTTTACTGAATGGTTTCATGGCAATACCAAATATTCCTATAGCTACCACATCTGACTTTTTCTAGCCAGTCACACTGGGCAGATAAGGGCAGCTTATCCCTGTCAGAGACGATACGTTATTCTGCAGGCAGACTCCAGATCAGATTTAGGTTACCATAGAGAGCAGCACAAGCACTGCCCACACACGTATGCTTAAATCACAGTCTTGCTCTTGGGAACAAAGGCCTTCAGAGAGGTCGGTTGGGCACCTCCCCATACCCTCACCTTCTTAGTGTTTTTTGCTCAAAACATTATTTTGCTGCTCAGCCGTCAGGGTAACTGTACCCCTGCCAATCTTATTAGCATCTGCTTCATCTGATCATTAGCATACTTCATTCAGCAATTAGCATATCCTAATTGTTACTGGGCACCTGACAGTGCCCACAGCAAATTGTGCCAGGAAGAAAGCAAATGTGTCCAACCACCTGGCTGACTCCAATGGAGTCTCCGGCGGTGCTCCCTGCCTCCATCTTGCCTCTTCCTCTTGTCAGACACTTCAGCCAAGCATAAATTTCAGGTCTGCTTTCCTAAAAAGAAGAAGAGGAAGTGGAGAGGGAGAGGAAGGTGCCGGTCTCTTCTCCCTGGTAAATGAGGACAGGATATGCAGGAATGGCACAAAGCTGCACCAGGGGAAGTTCAGACTAGATATAAGGAAAAAATTCTTTATCATGAGGTTGGTCAGACACTGGAACAGGCTTCCTAGAGAGGTGGATGATGCCCCATGTCTGTCAGTGTTCAAGAGACATTTGGACAATGTCCTCAATACTATGCTTTAACTCTTGGTTAGCAATGAAGCGGTCAGGCAGCTGGAGTAGATGATCTCTCAAGGTCCCTTGCAACTGGACTATTCTATTCTATTCTATTCTATTCTATTCTATTCTATTCTAAATGACCCTCAGAAAATACTTGCTAATCCATCTCTAAAGCAGCTTGTGCATGCCCAGACTGACTTCAGCTGCAGCATGGGCCGTGAGTGCTTGTCCCTGAGGAAGGGCCTACAAACTAGGCTACTGTTTCTGCACTGCTGCTACTGCAATGCATCTCTCGCGTTCTCCCTTATGTCTTACAATCAACGTGAGAATGGTCCTTAGCACAAAACCAAGCATTTCAATGTTTGGCCTATATATCTCAGTAATTTCTTCTATTTCTGCGTAGAACAGCTATAAAAAGCTTACTTCTTACAGCATTATACTGAGGGATCAGGCCACTTTCAAAGCACTTTAATATCCTTTTAGGGATAACACCATAAAAATATAGTGCAGCTAATGATGTCTTTGAGATTTTTAAGTCTGAGGACTTTTGTTTATTAATTATAAGACTAAAATGAGCTTCAGATTTTTAAATTCTGCAGATGGTGACTAGCAAGTCAATATCCAAGTATTTATTAGATTTACAAGGACGTTGACTTTAAGAGAATTCAAACCAGATTTCTTCTATTAATATTACATTGTGCCAATCTTGCAGCAGTCACTATGTTATGAAGAAAACATCAGAGGGGTGTGGTAGTCCTCTGCAAAAGTTCAAAATAACATGATGGCTACAAACATGATATTGTTCATCCTGCTCTAATATCCCCAACCTTTTCTTGACCCAGGATTCATAACCAACAAAAGGAGTACATGAGGATGGTTCTTAGAGGTTTTTTGTTTCACCTAAGCTTGTCTGCCATACAGACATCTATACCTGAAACAGTCGTTGTCAGCTCTGTTCAAGGTCAGCAGATGTATTGCTGTGGTGTAGCGCATTTGAACTATTTTACAGGTCTTCTTGAGAATGAGACAAACTGTTCTTAGAAAATCTGGCCAGTTTGGACGTAGACCCCTAATTCAGACAGATTAATCCTGCCTTCAGTCTGTTCCTTATAAACTCCATTGACTTACAATGATGGTACAGAGGGAGAGAGAGAAGTTACTTCTTTACATTTGTACAATGAGATATAGGGTCTCAGCAGGAATACGTAAGCATTGTCAGGATGGCGCAGGTGAGTGTCCCCCCAGTTCCACACCCACCAGAGTGTCCTCAGCACATCGGCTGGGGAAGGAGATGGTGGCCCTACCAGCAGCCGTGCTGCTGGGGCCAGGCTTGGGCACTGACTTCCCACCAAGGCTGCCCTGAGGAGCATGGAGTGGAGCTGTGTGGGGTTCACAGCACTGGGGCAGCGCGTCCCTCCTTCACGGAGGGTGCTGCTGCTTTCTCTTGCCTGCATCTGTAAAAGTCTCCTCTGTTATTAATTACCTTCAAACTTTTTGAAGTAAGAACTGACTTACCACTTTATTACATGACACTGAAATTCACTCTATCAGAATTGTGTTGCTTATTATTCCTTTTCCCTGTTAAGTACATATATGTTTTATTTTTACTAATTACCAGAGATCTGATGGGAATTTAGCTGGTTTTCTGAAAGTTACCTTTCATTAAGCCGGAGTGTATCACTTTCAGAAGTGCGGTAGTGTTCTTCTGTCATGTGAGCACTATTAAAAATGCCCCCTTTTGATGTGCAAACCCTTTAAATCTCCCTATATATGTGAAAGCCGTCTGGCTGTAAGGCAGGGTTTCTTATTTGTTTTTTTTACAACCTAGCAGAGAATAAAACTAATAAGTATTTCTCGTTCTTTAAAGATTGATTTATTATCAGTTCCAAAAACATGCCTTTTCATTTGGAAAGTCATTTGCTCACTTATGATTGCATATAAACAGCTGCTAAGGGTCAGCATGGGCCTTGGTGCTTGTTATTGCTTGCACTCCTTATGATTTTAGCTCAGCATAACTAGCAGTGTTGTCCTGGGATTCCGGAGTCTGTACTGATTACCAACAAAAGCCTCTTTAAGATCAGCAGAAGCAGTCTAGGGACTAATGGTGCCAAGGCAGTCTGAGGCACTGGAGCAATGCCCGAGGTCATAAAATGAGCAATGACAATTGCCCTGTCCTTACTGATTTTATCAGTCTGAGAGTTTTTTAGTATCACATGGAAGACAAAAGGAACCTTTAGTCCTGAATGATATTATCAGCTCACACGAGCAGTTCGGGGCTTGGTTTTGGATTTTTGTTTTCTGTTTTGTTTTGTTGCTGGTCATTTATTGTGTTCAAAAAGGCAGATAGATGTCTTAGCTATAATAAATATAACAGCTTTACACTGGGGGAAGCTTCTTTCACCAGTTAATTTCTGAATATGTTTATTTTGGAGAAAGAAAGAAAAAAGGGATGTTTTAGTATTTTATATGTATTTATATATGTTGTAAAGTGTATATTAGTCTTACATATTACTAGTTAAGCTATATGTCACATTCACTTCATCAGTAGTTTTCTTTCTGGCTTAGGCTAAAATGAAAATGATCTGTGACTACCTCCTCTCTCGCTCCATATGAACACATCAGAAAACCAATGTATGACTGGCACTCTGTGCAAAATGCACAGGGATCAAATTGAAGGAGTATTCAGGCTCCTTGAGCTGTGATCATCTGAATGAGGAAGATTTCAAAGCATCATGAGAATTCCCCAGAAGTTACACCAGAGATGAATTTGGCCTTTAGAATGAGATTTTATACATCTTATTCACACACAGCAAAACGTTTCATCACAAGTAGAGACACTTTTTAAAAGAGTCTTAAAATTAATCCCAAATGAGGAAGCCTCTCTCCAAATGAGTGAAACTTGGCAGATCTACAAATTCAAACTGAGATGCATTAGCAGATCTTGTGTGGGGAAATTTGTATAATATCTGCCCACACTGTACCTGGTTCAAATCATGGCTAGCAGTCATATATCTAGCAATTTAAATACATCACAGCAATAAAGCATACCAATGAGCAGTACAGGTTTGTGGTGCTCTGAAGTGCTGACTATTCCCACTTCCAGTGAGAGTCACATTTCAAGTGCACTCAGCTTCTGGATAGAATTTTTAGATGCTTTCAGGCACAGATTTGCTAGGATGCTGGGACACCAAATTTGCTTTGCTTCTAAATAAGACATGAGCACCTAAATCACTTGCCTATCTTTGAAAAAATAAAATAAAATAAAATCCTGAAAGCAGCCTTAAGGACCCATGACAGCTTTCTTTTTTCTCTCATTCAAACAGAGAGAGCTTGGGATGACCAAAAAATAGTCTGGGACTGTAAGCCTGTAATTGCTTTGCAGAGCATTTATATTTTTCATGCATAATTTTAATGATATCTGGCACAAATCATCACTAATGGCATTCCAGAGATCAAACAGGAAGAACACAAATTCTGTGGTATAAGTCATTCCTGGCAGCAGGCGAACCTTAAATCAAGATCCAGACAATTATGTAAGCAGAGTGGAGAATCGCCTGTGTATCCTTTAAGCCATATCTGTTGCTCATCTCCAGGTATCCATGCAAGGTATCTAACATGACATTAACACTGGGTGTCATTGCAGGTGATGGGGTACACAAAAACAGTTAGCTCCCCTTAGCAGGGGAGAACAGACAGGGTCACTAATGGCAGAAGTAAAATAGCAATAGAGTAGAAGAGTAAAACTGAAACCAGAGGAAGGCTCGGATAAAAAGTTCATTTCCACTACATACATATCCATGTCCTCTCAGAAAGCAAAATAAATATGTTTTGTAGCAAAATGTCCAACTGCTTTCAAAGATCTCTACATTTAAGACTGAATAATATTGAAGTCTCTTCAAACTTCTCATGTTTAGATAGACAGACGGGTAGGTCCCTTTCACAAAAACATTCACCAACAACTTATGAAAGGATTTTGATTGAGAAGAGAGAAATGTCTGACCAAGAAAGACCAGAAGAACATATAGAGAAAGGGAGTCTTTGAATATTTAAGCTTATGGCCTTCCTGTCTTTCCTACTTGCAGTCTAGAATGCATCAATACCCAGTTTTTGCACTTTGTAGGCAGACAGTGGGTGGCATTAGTCAGCTAAATGGAAAAGACGTTTCTTTCTCCTCATGTATCCACTACCATCTTAGTTATCTTTAAGAACCAAATCTACTCCTATTGCTTGACATAAAAAACAAATGTTTCTTTACATTTGTCTCTTTGGGCAGAGAGGAGAATGCATAAGCCAGAAGAGGCTGTTACAGTCTCCCCCAGAGCACACCTATTACCAGTTCCCAGCTTGCTCTCTGGAGCAGGTAACACCACTGAAAGGGACATAATAATACTGAAACACACTCTTCAAGGGAAAAATTTTTGCTGGACAGTTCCCTAATGATATTTCCAGAGTGCCTGGAGGATGATCAGTCCATTATCTGTGACAACTTTTGAGGTTCACTGTGATTCAAACAGAATCCTTTAAACAAATGTACAAAGTACAACTGTACTGTATGTGGATATTGAAAGATAGCATGGCTTAGATTTCCATAACCCCCTGAACAAAAAACAGTGATAACAACCAAGGAAAACTCGAGACCCCTTGAGTTCTGTTTGTTGCTCAAGACATTAGCTCAGGGCTAAAACACGTCTATGTTCTACTGACTTTATGATATTACACTTGTTTCACTCTGCTGGGAATAAACTGGCTAATAATGATTAAGTGCTAGTAAGTGCTGAGTCTTGTTATGCAGACAATACAGCATGCTCACATTATCTATGTTCTTGATTTTAAATTGGCGCTCTCTTGGTTGAACAGCCCACTTACTCTTCCTTCAAAAAAAAGGGGCTGGAGATGTATGGGGAAGAGCCAGCTGGCACCTGGGTTTGACTTTGGTATAGTCAGGATGAGAGACTCCCAGTCTAGTAAGACATATCCCTAGACACTTGTGTAACTTTGCTCACATCACAGTTCCAGACAAAATCAGACTGCCTACCAACATGAGTAAAATTAGGCATATATCTGAATATGTCTTCTGGATATGTCTCTTTATTTAAATGCAATTGTATTTCTTTCCTTTATAAAAATATACAAATCATGTCCAATTTAAACACAAGATATGGCTTGATTATCTGGACAAAAAGCATAAGCTGAATATAAAAATGTCTGTTTTACCCAGTGTACCTAATAAGCCAGAACCTTCAAGCTATTCCCAAAGCTATTCAGACCACCTTTATTTTTCCTTTCATTTTTTTTTAAACCCAGAAACCACACGGACACAGTTTCAGATGTGGTTTGTTTTATAATACCTCTCATCTTAACATTCAGTGCTACTTTTAAGTTGTATCCAAATATGAAAACATGTTGACCTGTTTTTGTGAATATAATAATAAATAATAAATAATGGTGAAAGAGGAGAAGTAGAATAAGAGCTGCTTCAGTCATATCCCAGATTTCAGTCATTTTTTCTAGGAAACAGAAAACTGGAAATACCTTGAAAGTGTTTTAGCCTTGGAAACGCTTCTATAAGAACTAGATGAGTGAACTATCGGTTTCAGCCAGATGTGCAAGTTCTGAAGGATAATGTTTATAAATGCTACCCCTGTCAGACAGTTCATACTGCCAACATCGAGGGAAGAGATGTCTTTCAAATGCATAAAGGCAACATACCAGGAAAAACATTATGTGCCTTGTGTAGTTATTCAAAAGCAAGGGAGAATCTTGGGGCATGAATCAGCAAGAAGCATCAACGAATTAGCTGAAGTTAGTGGCAAGCAGATCCAAAAATATAGATTTGTCCAAAATAGGTGGCATCTTATTTCTAGGAGACTAGATGGATTGGATTCTTTTTCTAACTCTGTCTTCTTTAACTGGACCCTTAATACTGTACCAGCTAATATAACCCAAAACAAAGTACCTAACGGAGTAAGACTGTGACCAATTAGAAATTAAAAAGCAAAGCACATACTTCATATCAGTTAAAACACTCATCCCATAGTGCCCTCAGAGAGAAACATTTTGGTGAAATGTCAGAGGAAATAGGATAAAGTCTACACTTCTGTGGGTAGCCAAATAAATTCCAAAAACTTCAGCACATCTGTAGCTTGCCTTTATTGCACAGCTTGTAAAATATCAGTGGTCGCAATGAAAGCTGTCATCCTCTTGCTTGTGTATACCAAGTGGTAATTCCTAACAGAGGTACAGAGATACAGAAGGAAGGAAAGATCCTATATGTACTATGTACAAATAATGGGATATTCCTGTTGCTATTCATACAGCAGTTGCTGTATGCAGATGCAGTTGTGTCTTGCCATAACTGACCATTTGTACAGGAGGAAAGTGTATAAATAAAAGTATTCCCTACACAGGTGGGTCATGGTCCTGACATATGGCCCGTATGTCATGGGTGAAGGTAGTCTCTCACATGGTGCTGTTCGACTTCTGCTTTTGAGAGAGTTTAATCCTACAAGTGGGACCTTACATTAAACATGTGTAATCTTGGAATAGGAGTTCTCATGAGATTCAAGGCCTAATTTGATAGTCAAAAGAGATTTTAAAAGTACCTCTGCTTTACCTAATGCAGATGTAAGAGAAGGATGAGTGGGCTGGTACAGGAGTCTGAGGCCACGTGTTGCTGCTGGTGGGCAGTTGAGCTGGGTGATGACAGGAAAGTGAGTGAACATAAACAGGGAGCATGGCAGGCTAGTGGCTGAAGGGATATTTGGTAGAAAAGACACAATGCAGCAATGGAGCCTGTAACCCCAGACTCTTAATTCAGCTGTTAGTGACACTTTGGGGAAATTAGCAGGGAGCACTGGAAGTCTTTGACACCACATGTCGAACAATTTCTCATGATGCCTGTTTTAAAATAAAAACTCATCTAAAAAGCATATGACAGGTACTTCAGCTAGATAAGATGACCTCTGCAGTTTGCAGCATGACTGAGTGACTTATTTTAGGTCACGACTTAATCTTCAAGTAATAAGATAGGCCAGAAATCCTTGTAGTTATGTCCAGCTACTCAATAAACAACAGTCAGTGGAATACTAATAAACTGATGCCTGAGAGATAATTTAGAGAAAAGTCATTTTTGCGGGACTTTTCTCCAAAAATGTTGTAAAGTGTAAGCTGAAAGCTCAATATTTTTATATATGGATGCCAAAAGTTAAGGAATTTTAATCAAAGATATTAGAGATAGTTATTTTCTATTAGGTTAGTTATCTCATCTATGCTGCCAAAAATAAAAGACATTCCTGACAATGCAGTCTTCAGTGCTTTGCTTGGCTGTGACTCAAGCCAGAAATATTTTTCTATAATTTTACATTATTTTTTTCTTATGAAAAGTTGGACTTGCATCTGATGGGGAGAAATATCTCAAAGTTGACATAGGTGTCACAATAAAGACTATGCTAAATATCACAGAGATATATGACTGTATGCAGAATAAGGATTAGCTACCACTTCCTTGTTACTTGAATTTCATTGCAGGAGCTATATAGACACAGACTGGAGCTGGCACCAGCATGGAACAGACTGTGAGAGCCTTACTCCATAGGCATGTTCCTTGACTTGGGGGGGCAACTTATTATGAGTCTGTATTTAGAATGAATGAAGGTATTGTAAACTTTCGCTAAAAGCAAAATCACTTTTAAGTGATATTTCCAATCAAAATTTTTATAAAATACTTCTAACATTGGTTGGAAATCATACATTAGGTGTCCAAAAGAAGTCAGATGAGTGAAACGATGTAGTAGCATCTTTCTCACCGTCACTTGTAAAGAGAATATAAGGTTAATAACTCTGCTGCAGACAGACACCTGAACTCCTGTGAAACAAATCCTACACAAGACCACCTTCTGGAATACAGCAATCGATAGCACAGTAACTAGAATGGAACAAAACAGGGTAGATACATGAATTTGTAACACAGAAGTTATTTGCAACTCAAAATCAGAACAATTAGGTGTAAGACTATGTGCTATAATGTGAGCCCTGCAATGTATATCTCAACAACACTAAACAGTAATCAACTTAGATGTAAACAAGGTGATGTCACCACTACCAAAACACAGTGGGTCTTCTTAGAATTAAAATTTAATTACATGTGAGGAGGGATTCTGAAACACTCAGATAAGTTTTGGTGGTTTTATTTTCCATTTACAGTCTTTACAAGATCAAAAGTGTGATGAAACTGAGAGGCTGACTCTTCTGGTATTTCTGGATGAGATCAGGAGAAGGAGAGAGCTTATTCTCATGAGGTTTCTAACACGTTTCATAGTCAAAGAGGTTGGAATAGTTTGAATAAGCTCCACATAAACATCTGGGGCCAGATGCATTGGATATTCCAGCTGCTTTGGAGCAATCCAGTGACACAAAGCAGCAGTAAAACCCACTTTACTGGCCAGTTAAGTCAAGTTTATGGTTGCTTTGCATCCCCAGAACAGCTCAAAGCAGTCAATATACACCAGTGGAACTCACCCTGAATTTCCGGGCTTTGAGATGAATGGCAATCTAACTCCAACATTTTTGAATGTATCCATTCCTACCAGACATAGCATCGTCACTCAGCATGTGTCTGTTCAACATTGCCTCTGTTTACAGTGCTATTGTGATGATCTAACTAGGAATTAAAAGTACTTTCAGTCAATTAACACTACCTGAAGCTTAAGGTTTAAAAGAAAACCTTCAACAGGTTCAGGTAAGTGTTCTGTAAATAAATGAGGCATTTTTATTTCTAATTAATCTATTTCTTAGTATGCACACTGTAATTGTGAAACCTGTAATTTAGTATTGCCACTGCTAGTAACAGGCTATATGTTTTGTACTGACTTTTGCAAGGCCTCAGGCCTGAAGCTTGACCAGCTTGCTCTCTCTGAACTTTTCTTAACATGCCTAAAACTTTGTTTTCCTTGGTTTATCTGTAACACAAATTTTTGTAATTTACCAGGTATCTATGGCTAACTTGTTTTACTTTTGTTTATCTTTTTATGATACATTCGTAGTTTTACAACTCTAACATGTAATGATGTTGTGCAGAGAAATACAGGCCTGATATGGCAGAAGAGAAATGGGGAGACAGGACAAAGTGTATAGGAATACCTGCATGGGATGATAAGAAATGTGGCACAGGTGTGGCATTCGAGACCCACAGCTATAAGCAACTCTCCAAAGGTCAGTTAAAGAAATGCAGACCTGAGGCTGGACAAAACTAGGTTTAGGTGTAACAGAGAATAAAGACACGGTATTTAGCATAGAAAAAGTGTACCATATATAGCGAATTTGGATGTTACACGAAGCTGCAGACCCATGAGGAAAGAGCAAAGATGTAAACGTTTGTTAGCAGGCATATAAAAAAAGACCTCAAGTAGATTCTAGAGTGATGAAGAAGAAACGATGAACAAGAACATTGTATTCCTCCCCATGAAAGACTCCAAATGCTGACAACTCTGCATTGCACCCCCAGCACCAGAATGAAACCACTGACCTTAGGACCCAGAGGAGCAGAGGAAGGTTGAACATAACACCAGGAAAAGGGGTAGAAACTAAGTGTGTGTATAACAATTTTAACTGTATTATTACCTTTAATGAGACTTTCTGTGTAAAAGTAGTCTTTTCTGAAGTAATTAGATTTGGACAAATAATGATTCTTGGATTAGACTGTAAAGATTTCAGTTATGACAACAATAAATTCTTGTATATAAAGTGTTTCCTCTTTGCTTATAAGTAATATTGTGAGCATAACCACACATATAACAAATAACAGCCATCACCCACCACCTTGCCGGATTTTGCAGAAATGCATTATTGAATGTCCATGAAGATGTTGAATATTATAACAATGAGTATCATGAGTACCATTAACAGAATGG
>VXAA01000469.1:55313-100782 GCA_013399115.1 Anseranas semipalmata
CCAGTACTCCATTTAGCAACCTTAATATTCTTTTAACCACGGGTATTTAGTGTAATGTATATACAATATCTGTTTTCTCATTACATTTTTTTTTCCCTTAATAGGGATGGATGGAGCAATTAAAACACAACTCCACTTCAGAGAATACTGCAAAACCCAAGAGGAGCTTCTGCTTCTCAGAGAGCCAGAGGGCATAGCTGGCAGCATCTGTGCCATTTCTTCCAAAAGTGTTATATATATATATATATATATATATATATATATGTATATAATTTTCTGCAACTGATCATTTCAGGAGGACACTCAAAAGGAAGCAGAAGTTATGAGCTGATTCTTTTCAATTACCTTTAGTGTTTATTAGTACTTTCAGGATATAGCCAAAATAGGTTTTGCACAGGGAAGTGGAGATAAAAGGGGACAGATTCCTTAATCTCCACAACCCCAGTATATCTATAAGGAAACTTCCCATGATGTTGCCCATATTAAACCTGCATGTGAGTTTTGTCTAATTCTATATTCACATCTCTTAGCCAACTTTTACTATTTCTTTCTTCTCCTTTCTCTCATTGCCATTTTAAACAGGATATAAATATGCTAGAATTTGATTTCATTGCTAGTTTTCATCTTCAATAATTTCAAGAATAATAGAGAAACATTTTCATATTCCATTGTATATATGCTGCAGTGGGAGAAATTTATACCATACATTACCAAAGTCAAAACACCTGGAACTGAATTTAGGATATCCAAAATTGAAGTTCATTCTTCTTTTCACTGGAAAGTATGCTTCCTCTAAATCATAAATAAGAAGTCCTGGGCTGAACTATGGACTAACTTACCTTGTGTTTCAACCAAACAAATTGCTTATTCAATGAGAGAAAACATCGGTATAGTATGGAAACCTCATCCATCCAAAAAGGCCAACTGGAAGAGGGTAGAAATGTGAGCTACCCCAAAGTGCAGCTTCTCTGGTTCCGTTAGGCATCTTAGATAGACACAGGTTCATGTTCAACTAATCTGAAATACAATGCCTTGTATCTCTTAAGCAAATAAAATGTTTGGACTTGCGGCCCAATTAAATGCCTCATGTCAATGTTTACTTAAAGCATATAGAACAATTCCAGATGTTTTGTTGCTGTTGTTGTTGTTGTTGTTGTTGAAATTATGTTTTGATTGTTAAAAAATATATATGTTCATTCAAAAATCACATTGGAAATTCACAGCCAGCTCTATATTTGATCTATAACCAATGTCACGTCAGACTTTGTTCTACATCAGTAAAAGACAGATAACTGAATGGACTATTGTCTTTTCTGTAGATTTGCTATCATATGGTTTATTAATTAATTAAAATGAATGAGATTCTCCCACCTTATTTCCATTATCCATTTCACTGCTTACCCATTTATTACATTTTGTCATACTACAACATCGAGTTTTCTGTGGAAGCAAATGAGGTTTTGGGTTGGCTGGGAGGAGGGGGGAATTATTTTATTTTACAGTACTTAGTTCTCTGTGTCCCAGATGCCTGAGTGTTTCTACAGCCGTGATTCCTCTAGCTGTTTCTAACGTTCCAGGAGCAATATAATGAAAGGACATACACAATCAATTGTACACACTTATTTAAAAATGCATCTTTTTTTCTATAGCAGACTAAAAAACAACCATGAACTTCTTGAGTACAACATAGAAGACAGTATTTTAGAGCATTTCATCCTCTATTATGCTATCTTATTTAGCCCATACATCAGATTTTAAAATTAATGTAGCTATACCATTTACTTAAATAAGTCATGCCACAAATACAGGAAAAAGCCATTGAGAAGGATTAACAAAGAGACAGCTTTTAGGATGTCTGTGTTAGCACAGTATATTACATTTAAAAATACACAAAATTAAGGACATCATGTTTGCTTTTTTATCGTTAGCTGTCTGATAGGCTATTTATTTCAGAAAATAGTGATTGAATACTGGCTGCCAGGTAATAAGCTTTCTCTAGTCTGTTATAGGAATTAAATTATCAGCAATCAGTAGCGCTCCTGGTAGCCATGTATTATGTGTACAACACACTAGCTGTCCTTTAAATCAAGATGTATCTTTTAATCAGAAGTATCTTCTATCCATAAAGAATTCAAAGTTGGTGCAAGTCCAAACCAAATTATAAGTAAAGACAAAGGCCAACTCATTCACAAGTTAGTATGACTGGGCCTGTTACAATTTTATTTTTATTTCTGTGAATGCTGGAAAAACACAGCAGCTGAGGTGTGGGACACGAGCCGGGGTAGGTTCTGTGTTCAGTAGGGCAGTCATTCTCCTGTGGTCCCCCCAGAGGTTTAGCAGGAAGCATCCAGCAAGCTCAGTGCACCATGGTGTCCTCTTCACTAATTTCACTATTGACACAGCACAGTGGTCAATCATCTTTCAGAGTGATGTGCCATGCTGCCTTTTTCTTTCTCAAAGAAGAGGGTAAGCCCCTTGATACGAACTCAGGAAGAGCCAGGAGACCCTTCCTCACACAGCAGCAAAGTAGGTCACCAAAGACCACCATGGGGAGCAGGGTGAAGTCAGCAGGAGCTGGGATCTGTGAGCTGCTGTACGGGGCAGCTTCATCAGGGCTAGTGCAAGTACTGTCAGCTGAAAGACCCTGCCTCGCAAAGGCATGCAGTATCTGATTACCACTACACCCAGATGGTCACAAAGGTCAGGCTTCGACGTAAGCAGGAGATGGTCTAATGAAAAAGGGCAATAGTACAAAATTTTCTTCATAGTGGCTGATATGTTGCCATGTTTTAGATTTAGGAGAAAAATAATGCTGATAACACACTGATGTTTTAGTTGTTGCAGAGCAGTGCTTACACAGAGCCAAGGACTTTTCAGCTTCTCGTGCTGCCCTGCCAGCAAGGAGGCTGGGAGTGCACAAGGAGCTGGGAGGGGACAGAACCAGGACAGCTGACCCAACCTGGCCAAAGGGATATCACATGCCATATGGCATCATGCTGAACAATAAAACTGTGGGGAGTAGGCCAGGGTGGGTGCCGCTGCTCAGGCATCAGTCGGCAGGTGCTGAGCAATTGTATTGTGCATCACTTGTTTTGTATATTATTATTATTATTATTGTTATTATTTTCCCTTCTTTTTCTGTCTTATTAAACTGTCTTTATCTCAACCCATGAGTTTTACCTTTTTCTGATTCCCTCCCCCATCCCACTGCAGGGGAATGAACGAACAGCTGTGTGGTGCTTAGCTGCCTGCTGGGTTAAACCACAACACAAGGCTATCCGAAAGTGAAAACATATTAATGAGGGCATTGTCCAAATGTCTCTTGAACACTGACAGACATGGGGCATAAACCACCTCTCTAGGAAGCCTGTTTGTGTTTGACCACCCTCACGGGAACAAAATTTTCCTAATGTCCAACCTGAACCTCCCCTGGCACAGCTTTGTGCCGTTCCTTTGCATCCTGTCGTTGGTGACTAGGAGCAGAGACCGGCACCTCCCTCTGCGCTTCCCCTCCTCAGGACGTTGCAGAGAGCAGGGAGGTCGCCTCTCAGCCTCCTCTTCTCCAGACTGGACAGCCCAAGTGTCCTCAGCCTCTCCTCACAGGACATGCCCTCCAGCCCTTTTACCAGCTTTGCTGCCCTCCTCTGGATGCTTTCAAGTACCTGACGTCCTTTTTATATTGTGGAGCCCAGAACTACACACAGTACTCAAGGTGAGGCTGCACTAATGCTAAATACAGCGAGAGAATCACCACTTTTGACCAGCTAGCTGTGCTGTGGTTAATGCACCCCAAAATGGGGTTTGCCCTCCTGGCTGCCAGGGCATGCTGCTGGCTCGTGCTGAGCCTGCTGCCGACCAGCACCCCCAGGTCCCTTTCTGCTGAGCTGCTGCCAGCCACAGTCTCCCAGTCTGTACCTGTGTCCAGCATTACTCTGTCCCAGGTGCAGAACCCAGCATTTACCTTTGTTGAACTTCATGTCCTTGCTGGTTGCCCAATGCTTCAATCTATTTAGATCTCTCTGCAAGGCCTCTCATCCCTCCAGGAAGTCAACAGCACCTCCCAGTTTATTGTCATTGGCAAACTTGCTGAGGATGCATTGAACTCCTGCATCCAGCTTGTTGATAAAAGAGTTGAACAGAACTGGCCCTAGAGTTGAGCCCTGGAGAACATTGCTAGTGACAGTCTGCCAGCCAGACGTAGCCCCATTCACTACTACCCCTTGACCTCTGCCATTGAACCAGTTCATCACCCATCATAGCGTGAATCTGTTCAACTCACAGATGGACAATTTGTCCAGAAGGATGCAGGGAGGGACAGTATCAAAGGCCTTACTAAAATTCAGAAAGACTACATCCACCAACTTTCCCTTCATCCACCCAATGGGTGACCTTATCACAGAAGGAGATCAAATTACTAAGTGAACTGGACTGAATCCAGAATCTGTTTGTGCACCCTCTCTGTCATGTCTACTATAAACTTCTAATCTCAGTGATCTCAAAAACACATCCCACAGATCCCAGAAATTCATGAAATAAGCCCAAAACTCCATGCAAAGAAAGGCTCCCTCACAGATTTGAGGTGTGCAATGGGGAGGACTATTGTAGGCTTACTCACTAATCTTCCCATAAATACCAACTATTTGTGACTGTCAGACACAGGATAGCAGTTTAGACTGGTAGTTATTTTAACTGTTCTGGTGACCTTGAGATCTTAAGATGTCCTCAGAGTTGTTCAACACTTGAGAGGACAAGGCCCTGAGCAACCTTTTCAGACAAGAGAGCTAGACCCAAAGAATTCCAGAGGCTCCATCAAAAAATATTCTATGGTCCTGATGTCTGGAGCACTTTTGCATAAAGCACTTCAGTTATTAAATATGGTATGATGCCATTTTCAGGGCTGGAAAACAGAGTTTAATGCAGACTTTTTTCACATCCTACATGGACACAAGAGGGTTTTGTATCCTGCAGACTGTGCCCAGTTAATTATTATTTGGACTTTTGAAACAAGCAGTTTCGCACAATTCTAGAGCATCATCAGGGTAGGTGCTGCAAGAAGATGTTGTGCTTAGGGCGGGGCCATTCAGTATGGATTTTCAGCTTTTCTCAAAGACAGATACATATTCAGCCAAGAGCTCCTAAAATAGCCATGCCTGACAAAACTTGACTATCAGGCTCAAACAGAATCACACAGTGACCACTCATTGTTGGCTGTACAGACAATACTTGTGCTCATAGAAGACATAATAGAAAGCAAAATAAAATACATAATAGAAAAAAATAATTATTACATGAGGGGTTAGGGAAATTTGGAGAGAGAAGACAATACTTTGGAGAGAGAAGACAATCAGACTGTGGTGCCAACAGTGCCTGGTATAGATGGGAGGCTCTAACAGGGGAAGCAGAGGGAGGAAAGGGACTCAGCTGAAAAGGGTGAGGCCTTCAGAGGCCTCAGAGGCTACACAAATAGGGTTGCTTCATAAGCTTGCTCCACAGACATGTTCAGAAGCAAGTGTGAAAAATGCAACTTTTCACAGAGACAGGGGGAACTGCATCAGGCATGTGTCCGTTGCACACTGGATTAGAGATCCCCAAACCAGATTTCAGCCATCTGGAACACCTACACAACATAAGCTCATACTATGGCCCCAGAAGTAGCAGTCAGTTTTACGTAATGCTATGTCCCATCCTTTTATCTACTGCTTCTTATCTGTGTTGTCTACACAGGCATAGGAACACACTGAAGCAAGCACTCAGCTGCTCCAATTCCTGGTTGTCCTCGGGAAAAAATTCTCCTTGTGGTCAGCCTGACTTCTCTTTTTTCAACTTGCAGTCACTGTCTCTTGTCCTCCCACCATGCACTGCTCTGAACAGCCCAGTTCTGTCTCCTCAACGACCCCTGTAGGCGCTGGAGGGAGGGGAGAGACAGGGGTCTGTTAGGTGTCCCTGAAAACATCCCTTCTCCAGGGAAGAATCCAGCCCAGCTCCCCCCACCTCTTCTCATGGGGTGCTCCAACCCTCCAGTTTTGTCCATGGTTTTCCTGTATTAGGAGACCAAAACTGGAGGCAGTGTGTGGATGTGGTCTAATGAATGTTGAGTGAGTTCACTGTTGAGTGAAGAACAATCTCCAGTGTGCTTCAAAGCTGGGATTCTTGGTTTCCAAATCAACCTATACATCCTGACGCAATTCCAGCTACTTTGCGTGAGTAGAAAACAAACAGAGAGACAGCAAGATATCTCATGGTTCAGACACTGAAAGGTTGCAGCAGGTGTACAGTTCTCTTTCTGGTGATCTAGAGAACACAATGTAGTTCCGTCCCAGTGGAGCCTCAGAGGCTACTTATTTTGCGCTATGCCTGAAAAGTTAGGAGAGGTACATAGTCTGTTCACAGTCAGCTTGCAGCTCTTGTGTGCAACTCTGAGGTAGCACCTTCAACTTACATAGTCTTGATTCCTCTCTTGGCACAATGAGGATATCAATATGTCTCTACTCCATGAAACACTGAGAGAAGTCTGAGAGCACTCCTAAGAAAGTGCTACTACTGTTATTATCTCAAGACACAATAAAAGACTTTGGACAGAATTAGAAACCTGGAGGAGGAGAGAGATTTTACTTGTAGGTGTTTCTACAGATGCACACTTTTCCATTTTAATACTATAGAGTCAGTACAGGACTAGACCCCTTGTATACACATTCCTTTCCTACAGCACTATCCCTGAAATGGGCTAAAGCAGACAAATGAAAGTTCAAGACATTGATCACTCATATTTCTATAACAACTTTGGGGTATTCTGTATGGTTCTTCCTGTGTTAAGTAGGTGCTTCCCACACAACGTGCATTGACTTCTTCCGGAAGGACAGTAAGACAGAGACATCAAGAAGGGTCAGTCACAGCCATTTGCTAACGCCAGGAACTCCCACTCCTAATCACTGGGAGCCAGCATACAAAAGGAAACACCAGAATAGCTAGGGAAAAAGACAAGGTGTCAAAACACCTAGCTCTATCTTTCCTCAGCTTTGAAAACTCTTCCAGTTTCCAGAGATGCCATAAGAAAGCAACTGATTTTCATGCTGTGCACCCCAGTCACCCCCTCTGAGAATCCTCCTGCACGACATTTACTTTAATAGGTCTAATTATAAAGAAATGCACTTTTCAATCAGAACCAAAGAACCAGTAGGTTTTCTTTAACATGCCAACCAGCTGTTTTGAAAGGTACATCTCTAATCTCTTTCCTTCCACATGTTCAAACAGATGAAAGTAATTTTGTGCTCAACTGTCTATAAGTAATTAGACTGGGATGTAAAGGAGTCTTTATGTATCAGTTCAGAAAGAGCTACACTCTTAGCATACAGAATAATTATTAGCAATCTTCTTCATCTGTAAGGTATACCTTATGCATTTTACATGAGTCCCCATTATTAACATAACCTGACTATCAAAGCTCCATTGAAACTCGTGTCTTCTTTTTCATGTAACTGACTGAAATTCCCCAGAAATATAGTAATTTGAAAACAGCAATGCTGATGATTTGTTTCAGCTGTAATTTGTTATTTTTTTTCTCTTCTTTGTTGTTTTCCTAGTAAAGACCTAAACCAGTGGGGCTCCAATATACACAAACAAGTGTTCTGCTTTTGCTACAAGATGGATATTAATATTCAGTGAGGGTCCTAGAATGCTGCCTTTTGTCAGATTCCCAGGCTAAATTCCCTTAATCTTATTAATTAGGAGGTCACAAAAAGAATACTTTATTGGGAAACAAAATGTGTGTTCTAAAGATAGCTTAAATCACGTCTATGAATTTACTAGGAATGATGATGGCAGAATACTTCTTTAGAATCTGCCTCAGGACTGCGCTTGACATCTCTGCAAGTGGGGTAGGGCAATTACTGGTAAGTTGGAGGGGCAGAGGCATCTTTTGAACTCTAGCTGTTAAAAAAGTTGGATCATCTCTCTTAAGACAAGGGAGAGCTTCGGGATTGGGATGGTACCAAGTATAATGAAAGCTGGGGAGGAAGTATACACCATTTTAGGGTTTGCGCCCTTACACGTAGGTACAAGCAAAACTCATCAAGGTTAGAAGGAATGCACTTAAAGGCATGGTAGTTTCTTTTCATCTTCTATGGCAGACATTTTTTTGAAAACACATTGCTTCCTCAAAGTAAATCCCTCACTCTACAGCTACATATCATGACCGCATCTTTTCAAGAAATAGAGTTACAATTTTATCGGAAGCAAAGTGCAGGTTTAGTTTATCTAGAATCACAAGACTCTCTTGGAAAGTGAAGTCTGACTACTGGTCTCTTTACCACCACAGATTGAGGGGAGATGGTTATTTGCCAACAGGCAGCAGCTCTGAATCATGAGAACAGAAGTAGAAAAGCCAAAACCACCTGTTCTTTCTGTCACTACTTATTGCACTGACCAAAAAAGAAGCAATATGTTGTCCAAATGCACATCAGAATGGCTTGGCCTAACCTTCAAGGAGTATTCTGTGTGTCACTGCAAGCGATTCAGACACCCTGTGTCTATCTCTAGAATAAGGCATGTTCTATGAGTGCAATCAGAAGTAAGGCACATTTCATTTGTTATTTTGATGTACATAGCATTGACAGGAACCATACTCTGCAGATATGGTTCTGAGCACACCAGGCTACTGCACTGAACAGCTGACTGTCTAAATAGACCAAAAAAAAAAACAACAGCAGAAGACCAAAATGAAACAAAAGAGCAAACTGAAGATAGAGCTATCTGTTATACAACTTGTTACAGCTGTGAGAAGTGGTCCAGAAGGGCAAACTCTTGACATTCATCCATCAAATTCACAGGCATTTCAATGAAACATTGTCATACTGGATCAAAACATTATCTTTCTACAGCTCAGTTCAGTGGCCAGTTGTACTTTGAAGAGTAGGAACAGCAATACACCATGCATACACATCTTAAATGTGCTGGGGAAGGCTTGAGAAAAGCCCAGAGGGTGGACTCAGCCTACTTCTAAATGGTATGTGAGGGAGGGAGGAGATGCACAGTTTCAGTGGAGTAAGCTGATGGCAGACTATGTGGCACACTCACTACCAACCACAAAACAAAGACACATGCTCTAATCTAACCAGTCACACATTTTAAAAAGTAGTTCAGAGAAGTTGTGTACAGAAAGGATTCACCACAAACCAAACCAAGGGAACTGGAAATATTACCCTGTGATTAAGGTGAAAAGGCAGCATTGTATTTGCACTGTTTATATCAATGAGGGTAAAAAATCACTCTAGATTTAACTTTCAGATAGATAAGAGATTACTACTACTTGCTATCCAGGAAAGGACCTGTTGCAATGAAAACAGTATCAGGCATACATTTTTCCATTAGAAATCAATTAATCTTCTTCTGCTCCGGAGTTTAAATCATGTGACTTCATGCATAACACTTAATGCATTCAAGACTGCAACATAAGTATCCCATGGAGACACAAAAATATGGAAACAGAACAGCGCTGGAACTGTGATTATGTCATGTGTTCTTATCCTTCACATTATTAGATTTCTCAGAGACCAAAGGTGTGTATGATACACTACAAATGTTCTCTCTCTGCAAATATCCAAAATAATAACTTCCACATTATGTATTAGAGATGTTCTTGGATATTTGAATCACTTAGGAAAGAGTCCATTCCCATTTGCTCTGGAATTTCCTTGATAGCTGATTCCTCTCGTCGCATAGACTCCTGAAGATTATAGACAGCGTAACAGAAGAGATCACAAGAGCTGAATATATAAAAAATACTATGCTGTTAGTGGTCAGAATTACCCATCACCTTCACCTGTACACAATTTCTTTGCTTCAGTAGGTCCCTCCCATTTATTCTACGAAGAAATGTTATTGTTTGTGTCCACTACTACTTGACTAATTTGCTAGAAGGCTGGTTATGTGGTATCTGAGCACATATTAAAAACTGAGTGAAATTCACTGTACTGTAAAAGGAGAATTGGCCAGGGGATCCATCCCTGTACACTTTCAGAGCCATACCTCCCCTCAGTCAGTCATTCTCACATACATATACAAACAAATCTTTCAGGACTGTTATGAGCCTTTACAGACCAAAGCAATGATGCAGATTTCTGCTCCTCCTCACACACACCCCATGAACCATGAACTCAGATGTACTTGAAAGACTTTTGAAGACTGAAGATTTTATCTGGGGAGCTGGATGCATTGCAAATGCTTTTTATAACAGGTGAAAAGAGGTTAAAAGCAGCCTCCAAGAAAGGCACATACAGGATTTGATATGGGAGGCTCTGGGTCCTGGGAGAGGCAATGCAGGATTTCCTCTCTCCTCTACAGCTATGGACCTCACCACGTGGTGACTCTCAATCTGAGGAGGACCCAGGAAAGCCCAGCTCCGTAGGGAGCCAGAAACGCTGTTTCACACTCAGAAGTGGCATGACAGTCATTCTCCTCTCTGGGATGGAAACACATTTCCAGCACACATAGCTGAGAAATAAAAGGGCAAACATAATCCTGAACTCAGCTCCACTGAGTCAAGCTGCCTTTGAGGCAGTCCAGCTGGCCCATTAGCACACTTTGGCTTTGTGAGGCCCACGTAGCACGTAACACTCAGGACCATTTACCCCGAACAGAATAATATCTAATAAGCAGCAAAAAACATAGATCTTCAATGTTTTTTAGTTCATTTCCTGCCCACAAAATAGTTCACACTGTAAATAAAACAACAACCAGGGCAGCAAAGCCTATGGCTGTCACTGCTTGGGTGCCACAGGGGCCAGCTGCCCCATGGGAGGGAGAGAAACCTCCCCAGCCAGGGCCCATCTGTCAGCACCCAGAGAGGGAGCAAGGACAGGATAGGGATGGTGACCAGGGCCAGCCCAGAGTCCCCGGATGGCTGGGCAGAGCCATGGGGCCGTTGAGGCCCAGCAGGGAGCCAGCCTGCAGCAGAGATCAAGGTCCAAATGAAGGGCACCACATGGGACAAAAGGGACACCAAGATGTAAGTCTTTCTGAAAGAGTGCTTACTTTAAACTGCAAAAACACAACACCTTGAGAAAGAAGCCTTTTGCCTGACTGACCTCAGCCTACCCCAGCCAGTGGCACAGTTCAGCAGCCTGCACCCATGACTGGGCAAGGTTTTTCCCTCATGGGCCATACCAGTATCTCTAGAGATCTGGACATTTGGTCCCACTGTATCTTGTTAAAGAGCGAATTCAGCTGCTATGTGATACTGGCTTCTATGTTGGATGATGCCCTGAAGCTCATACCAAATACTGAGAACTTACAGAGCTGAGGAAGTTGCAAAAGATAAGGTGAATAGGTCATTAAACTGGGAAAGATGAAAGCAGTAGGTATGCAGGATAAGTGCAAGCTACAAAGGAGAACCTAATTTTCACCCTGACACACACCTCCAGTATTAATTGTGTTATCTAAATAAAACCCTAATAAGTCAAGGGTGGTATCTGAGGATGTTTTTCATTATTAAATAAATAAATAAAAACAATATTTCATTTTATCACTTAGGATCCTTGTTTATTGTGTCCGAGCAGTAGAGCAGACTCTGTGGACAGGTCCTGCAGACAGCAATTTTTCTTAAGATTATTTTTTGCCAAAAAAAAAAGAGTCGTTCTTCCTCCTCCTCTTTTTTTTGTCCAGGTTGTGACTTTTCCTTATTGCCTTTTTGCATGATATGAATTATATTAAGAGTGTACATCATGGGAATACATCTCTGGTTTGAGAAAAAAAATGTGAATTTTCTTTCCTTTTTCATTCTTTTAGCTGAGGGTCTGTGACTGTTTATTTTGTTTTCCCTAAATTCTATGAGCACTTGGCATGATTTTATGATGTATAACAATCTTTCCATTTGTTACACTTTTAAACATATAAATAGAATGTAAAACAATGGGCAAGATTCACCAAGAGCCTCTAGCTGCCTGGTTTTGCTGTAGTGAGGGGATGCATTCCTAAGCCCTCCGTGTTGATTGAAAACAAGAAAGTGATGATCTCTCTGACCCTCATCCAACAAAGCTCTTAATTTCAACGGATTGTGCCCATGTTAAAAAAAAAAAAAAAAAAAATTGTCCTTATGTGGTCTCTTGGATTAGAGATACAAGTTCCAGTGCCCCTGCTTCTTGAGCCCATTACTCACAAGCATCCAAGCACAGAATTAGATGGACAGTTATGTCCTCTCAGTTTTAGGTCAGAAAGTGATCAATTTTCTGTAAATTGCACAAAGAAACAAAGCCAAGCATGTATCATTCTGCTCATTCCCAAGGAGTGAAATAATGCAGAATATATGACATGTAAACAAAACTTTCCATTAGCATCCTGTCTCCTGTCAATAAAACTCACCTGTCTGACACAACTAAACTACCTTGCCTTTCAAAAGCTCTCAGCTATAATTTACCCCGCTGAGATCACACAAACTGAGGTCCTGACCTGTGACATATCAAAGCAGGATTACTGGGACTCTTTCTGAGGAAGATAGAGCAGACGATACTGGCTGGGAGTTGAGACACCCCATGAAATGAGCAGTACAGCCAAGCTCTGCAGCAGACAGGCAGGTTCCTCCATTCCATGGGAGAAAGATGCAGACAAGGAGAGAAAAAATCATTGTGAAGCTGTTGCATCAACCCAGTTAACAGTAGGCAAGTTACAGTCTGGCCCATTTTTGTTTCTGTTGAGGAACTTGTCTCAGCTACTGATGGTGATAGCAGAGTTACAGAAATAAAACAACCAGGTAACAGCCCTAGTTCTTTGTTCTCAGTAGCATAATAAAAACAAGTACCTTCCCTGGTAAATAAACAGCTGTTGAAGCAATTCTTTTGATCACTTTGAGAGTCCCATGTTTAGAAAGCATTTGCTCTTGATTGCTCCATTATGGGTTCAAGCTCTTTCCAGGACACATCATTGATCTCCTCTCTGAGTTTTCATCAGTGCTGTACTTAATTGTGAGGAACGGCCTGAAAGAAAGTATTGCCAGCTCATACTGAACTCTGAGTTCAAAGGAGAGATACACTTCCTTTTGGTTGTTTGAATGTTCACTCTTCATTTCAGATTGTCTTTGAAATTCACTTTGCTTCTTAGGGCTTGTTTTGTTTGGGGCATTTTTCCCCTGTAGAACACAGCCCATAAAGAATTCAGAAGAAACCAGATTTAAGTGAAGAAAAAAAAACTAGAGCAAAAACATAGTATTTTATCCATATTGAATTCTTTGCTGTCTACTGTGTTCTCTCTTTGTCACCTGAAATATTGCTCCTCGCTGGGAAAAAAAATATTCAACACAATTTTTAAGCAGCTTGGTTTTATTGGGAAAGGTGATGATGAGTTAGTGGTAATATGAGTCAGACTGAGTGCTTTCATGTGTCATGTCTCATCCAGAACTTTGGTTTCCTTTTCCCTCCGAGAACACATTTAGAAAGAATGAATTTTTCTCATCTTCATTTGTGCACACTACAAAAAACACCTCATTGTTTGATACAGTTGGCAACTGTCTGTGCCCAGGACTGAAAAACAGACTTCTGGGGGGAAAGAGGTGTTTCTGGCAAAATTGCTCAATGAATGAGTAAAGATAAGTACTAGCAGCCTCCCTGCATTCAATTTAGCCACACTCCTTAAAGCATTTCTTTTTGTTAATTACTGCTAGAACACATCATGATCCCATCAGACTCTGCAGGATATCAAGGGTTTGTCTCACTGTCAAGACATTAAGCTTACATGCATCCCATCCAACTTTAATCACCTAATGCAAGTCCCAACACTGACACCCTGGATCCCTTCCTAGTGAAAGGGAGATTGTCATTTCCACAGGTAAATCAGAACTTAGGAGTGTTGAATCATTTTCCAGAGGTACCTGTTTCTCTCTATTTGCTATGGAGGGGATTTCAGGGGACTAAGCTAGCTTAAGCACTTCAGTTATGTGCCTGAAGTTACAGATGAGCAACCTGGGGCACAGAATCTTCCCAAATCACAGCCCGACAAACCAAGGAAAGAACAGATGGTGCATGCCAAGTACCATCTATGCTGGCAAGTGGATGAGGAGCAGCAAACAGTGGATATCAGAGAACATTAGGTTGAAAATCATGTTGGTACTTAATGTGCAGACTAAGGATGTAAGCCACCTCTCATTGATTCCTTACCCCAACACAGCCTGGTTCTGAAACTTTTAGTTGTCTCTTTCTTGGGTCCTCACTAGTAAAACGTGGACTAAAGCACTTCCCTGAGTGTAAGTACATTACTGATCACAATATGGAATACATAGAAATCCTATGGTAAGAGGTTTGAATGGAAGAGGTATCTATATTTCCTTAAAGTAGATGGATAATATAGAACCATAGCTCTGCAAAACTGGCTTATTGCATCATTTCAGGAGCATATGAATCTTCTAAAAGCAATAAAGGGCAAATTACGTCTCCAACAGCACCCACTTCTCAAAGCAGGTAACTGCAACACCACACCATAATCAGAGCTAAATGCAAAGACATGAGCTGTCCCACAGTGTATATGAACTAGTGTAAATTACATGTCATGTATTTTGTATAGTAAAAAAAAAAAAAAACAGAAGGGGGGGAGATGGGAAGGGAGAGGGAAGTTCCATCTTCATATTTATTTTGCTTCATAAATATGCATTCTCCCTATGACCCTCTTGTGTCCTGGCACAGAACTGTGCTGTTTTTCATTTTACCATTAAAGAATGTCACATCATAAACAACCAGTTCCAACAGATATGCATCAAATCTCACACTCAGCTGAGCCCATAGCTTTCCTTGAAAAATCAAATGCTTCATGTAATAATTTTTAAACTGATAATTATGCACTATTTCGTCAGCTTGTATGCTCACACTGGACGCCTGATTAGCAAACACTAGAGTATTTACTCATTTTTCTTCCAGGGGACATCTATCTTCTGCTTATATGATTCCCTATTAATACAGTGTCTGACTAACTTTTATATATTTAAAAGCAGAAATAACATTATCCTTCTTTCTTTTTCTTTTCTTTTCTTTTCTTTTCTTTTCTTTTCTTTTCTTTTCTTTTCTTTTCTTTTCTTTTCTTTTCTTTTCTTTTCTTTTCTTTTCTTTTTTCTTTTCTTTTCTCTTCTCTTCTCTTCTCTTCTCTTCTCTTCTCTTCTCTTCTCTTCTCTTCATTTCTTTCTGTTCCTTCCTTCCTTCCTTCCTTCCTTCCTTCCTTCCTTCCTTCCTTCCTTCTTTCTTTTCCCAGCTTGGTTAATTTATAGGTTGGTCAATTACTTATATTATACTCACTCATATTGCCTTATGCATGAACACTTTCTTTAAGTAAGTGCCTGTGGAATTTGAAAGCTAAAGCTAAAAATACCTGACTTCTGCTTTTGTTCCTGAAAAGGCAGGAATCACCACTATCCTCTTGATGTGGTCAGAGGGTCCTTCAGTGCCTCTGCACCATCTCTTGAGAAGGATCTCTCTGCCTGGGAGCTTCCCCTATTAACTAAAGTCTTGCTGGCACAGTAGACCATATCTGCCACAAGTTCCTGCTTAAGGAGACACAGTCATCACTTGGGAAGAGAAATGCCCAGTCATCTTGGTCATCTTCACACAACAGATACTGTAGCCTACTCTGCATTTAATAGAGCAGATAATAATCACATAGGCAAAATGAACATGGGCATTGAGTTTTCTTCACCCCTAGCATCTTGGTCAACCAATAGCATTCTTCATCCCTAAAGGATCCAAAGACTTCTTGTAAGCTTAGCTATCTGAAGGTAAATGCATTTAACACAGGGAGGACATTGTGCAGGAGGTGCAGTCCCAATCACCTCTTCCCAGTATCCTCTTCCCGGTATTATTTTGGCATAACTTTAGTCAGCTGCGCTTGGCTGAAGGCATAGAAAAAGTAGGCTGATCACTCAGCACTATTCTCTGACTCACCAAACCGCTATTGCTGAACTCATCTTCTGGCTTTCACTATGTACAAGCACAAAGGAGAAAGAAAGAGCAGGACTGCCCTACTCCCATAATGGTGTCAGTCTAAAACCAACCCATAACATCCACTTAGCGCCTCCTTAGTAGAGCTAAATGGATTTTGTAAATTCCTTTGGTAAATTAGTGCTAGTGTTATTCATATAAATCTTGCCGTTAAAGTGATTTACCTCAACTGTAGCATTATTAATGTTTAGTAAATTAAGTCCATAAAATGACATTTGCCATGCCATTAACTGAAGATAATCCACAAAGCTCATTTCTAACCCCCTTCATATTTTTTATAATGTCCTTCATAAACACTGTTGTAGCTCTCTTAGATGCATTCAGTCATTAGTATATTGATAGCTCTGACACAGCATACACTTCAGATCAATTACTGAATTGGGAGACTAATTTAGACAATCTTTACTTGTGGTCAGAAGAAAATTCATTATTTATGAGTGCAAACAAAACTGTATCATTGTTCTTCAATTCAAAACACATGTTCCTTGGAACATCACCCATCCTCAGACTTTCTTTAGTCAAAGTAGATTATGGCCCTGGAAAATGTTGGTAATTTCAGAAATAGGCTGAACAAACATCTTTCAGGAATGAAAATAGAGCCTTTGAAGCAAACAAGCAAAAAAAATATATATATATTAAAAAGACTTTACACAGTGGCCAAAAGATAGATCTCACAAAGCATTATAAGCTTATTAACATCTTTTTTCATGTTTTTAAACACAGGGCATTTCCATTAAAGCCGTGTGGAGGCTGTAGGTGTATTCAAAACACATATAGTTTTATTTGAGGGGAAAAGATCTTAGAAGTTATAATTAAATGGTCTGATCTCTCATTTGCTTGATTTTGCAAATACAAAAAATGTCAAGCCTAACACTAGCATTACCATTCCATGAGATAGTAAGCATCCTCTAATGAAATGAGGATGATGTCATTGAACTGTGTCTCTCTTAATGGATTTGTGGAGCAGTTGACTTTTAGATGACCTCACTGCATCAGGATAGAAGAGCCCACACACACCTAAGAAGAGAACTACACAGAGAAAATTCTGATCAAGAGGATTTAATTCCATAAAATGATTTTTACAATTATAAGAGTAAAGATCTTGAACTTCTTTAGGCAAGTAGTGTGACTTAATATTAAAATGAGAGATTAATTTTACAATGTCAGTTCTGTGACATCAAAAGAGAAGCAATCAGTCTGCCCAGTGAGTTTTGCTTGTGACCACTCTTACCTGAAGCTGCCTCAAAACAGAATCAGAATCATGAGGACCATGCTCAGCAACCTTCAGTTGCTGTTAACTAGCCCCCATCTAAAATGCAGTATTTAGCTATGCTTGCACTCCCCATCTGCTTCAGCACAAAATACAAGTATTCAGCTTGAAGAATCCACATAAATGTTTTAGCTATTGAAGTGTGACTCTGAGAAGACATTTGACTGTGCCCTAGTAATCTAATGATCTCTGATGGAGCTCCTGTCAGAAGGCCACCTTCTAATCCTTTCCTCTTTCTGTGCACTGCCAGGTTTGTGCATCTATTCATGTTGACAGAAAAAATAGCAAACTCATACATTTGCTTTTTATTAATCACTTTCAGAAAGGAGGATCTAACCATTGGAAAGTATCATACTGACAGCTTTTTTGCCTACCTAGCTATCACTTTCCAGAAGGACAAGATCAGATTGATCGTACTCAAATTCACTACATCTACAAGACAGAATTAATTAGTTCCAAAAAACAGGTCAATCTTGTTTCTCCACTCAGACTACTCAAAAAGTGCAAGCAGGAAATGGCTGAAGAGTGTTTCTGTAGTGAACTCCAGGATTTGGCACAAAATCTTAAAAGGGATAGAGATTGCCATATAAGCCAAAGTTCACATATGAAGAACGGAGATGTTGCCCCTCCTGTGCCAGAAGCACCAGGAGTCTTGAATTTTGAGTAACACAAAACAACGAAGAGGCTACAAAATACCCAGAGATTTTCAGACTGTGGAAGATGAAAGATGTTCCAGCTTCATCCTGCAGAGTTCAAGGTGCCAGGAACCAACTGCTGTCCTCCATGGACACTCCATCTCAAGCAGAAGGGCTTTACTTTGCTTGCTGAACTTCTCGTCTCCTTTTGTGAGGCCAGGATTAAAGCCTGCAGCCCCTCTTAAAATGTGTCTAATGTCCACCCGCTCACACACAGAAATCATAAAACATTGTCAGGCACAGTATTTTTAGAACATGAAAGTAATAGAACATGAAAGTCATGATTGCCACAACAGAAGTCCAGCTTCAGCTCTAATTAATAATGTATGCTGCCCCAGACACTTCTTGCTTTCTATATGTGACGGCGTGCTTCATGTGATGTGCAAGCTAGCTTGATCCAATTCTTAATGAGTACAAGATGCTATTGTGGCTTTTGTTACCTGTTCTTCATTAGTTATTAGTAACAAAACACTAAAATTTATTGAGCAAGACTAGCTAATTGAAGAAACACATATGAAAAAAGCAGGACATTCCTTTATATACAAACTGTACCAAAGGATTTGTTGCATTTTTATTTTGAAAGCAGAGAATGAAATTTTAGAAACTTTTGTGGTAGAAGTGCTTAGAAGACAAAAGGAATTATTAGAGGTTTCCATATATTCAAATCCTTCTGAAATAGAGTATAAAATTTCCTTGAAAAACATGCAATACTTGAACTTTGCCAAAAAAAAAATTACGAATGGCCCAATAACATGAGCTTTACACCATTAAAGGTTAAACCTTGTTTTACTTATGGATTTTTAATGTCAAAAAAAAAAAAAAAAGGAGAGAGAAAAAAAGAAACAGATTTTTATTGGTATAAATTTCAGCCAGCTCTTGTAAAATTTTGAGTCTTGGTTCAGTTGGCCTTAAGAGTAGGGCAATACCCGACTGCTTGCAAAAAGCATTAGTGAGAGCTGGCTTTACTCCCTGAAAATAATTAGGCTTATTGTGGACTTCAGCAGTAACAAATAATTATAAAACCGAAGTATTATTAGCCCACTGATGAAATGTCAACCATGCAGAAGATATAGAATAAATATAAATATCAGAAATTTGATTTTTAAGTCTTGTTTATACAATGTTATTGTATTTTCATTTCTCTAAGCTGTTGTAAAATCATTATTATATATGTCCCAGTCAAAGAGTTTAACACTATGGCTATTATCATCATCTTTCAAGATGATTATATGCAAAATGGACAGCCATTTGCACCTCCTGTTGTGCCTTACCCATGCTATACTATCTGTACGCCTTGTGATATATGACTGTTTAAAATAAGATATGCATAGCCTTACTCTGCTCTCAGTTACAGCAGTGCAAGTTCAGTGAAGCCAGCTGTGTTGCAGCAATGACTGCAGAGCTTGGTTCAATTTCTTCTCCTGTCCTAGAACAAAAGGAGTACATGCTATTTTTAAAGCCTACATTTTCACTTCTTGTATTGATAATCTCAAGGCAGATTTAGTACCTCACTTGCAGAGTTCAACTCAGATATCTAAAGATAACCCTGAAGCAAGCTTCCATATCAGTAATATTCTTCACATATTATTTTGCTGATCCCAAGAGGGAATCTATAATAATACAAAGGGAATCTGGAAAAGTGAAACTGTAAAAGAAATATATTGTATTTGTGGTCTTGAGAAGGAAAAACAGCATTAGAAGTGTTTAGCCTTTGGCCAATACAAAACCTATGACCGTGAACAGCCTTTTACAGAAAAATCACATGCATAAAGAAGAATCAGAGGAGTGATCAGAGCTGTATGTATTCGGAGTTGCATCAGTTTAACTCAATCCATTTTCTATTATTCTGTTAATTAACCAGGTACAAAGGTGTGTGTGAACAATTTTGTCCCCATTAAAACCTAAGTTTAGGAATGCTAGGAAGCTAGGAAGAGATATAAGCTAAACTGAAATAGACCTCAGGCCAAAGCACTCTCTATACAGCGCAGTATGTCCAAGTCGGGGGCATTATCATCAAATGGTACTGCTCACCCCTCTCTTTGTGAAGGTCATCCTGGAAATATGAAACATACATTAGCAGGGAAGGTCCACTCAGAGCCCAAGCTCATCATCCAGGCACTCTGTCTATGGAGTCATACAGGGCAATAGTGTTGATCCTGGAGATCCCTTTTCCCCATTAAATTCAGAAGGAGCCCATATAGCTAACTTGGCATAGATACTTCACTTAAAGCTGAATGAGATGAATCCAAACCAAAATTAAGTTACCTCTTAATGGATGGAAATCATAATTTTTAAAGTTACGATGCCAGAGGCAACCCAAGAAGGCTGACAATGGGCTGCTGGCTATGAAGATCAGTGTGTTTCCATGAAGCACTAAATAAACAATAGGAGATGGAAGAAGAGGCCTGCATTCCTTAAAAGGACAAGATGTACGAAAAGTAAACTCATGGTTTTAAAAAAGAAAACAACTAAGAACAGAAAACAAAGCAGGCTGTTTCTAAAAGTAAACTTGAATTGCCAAATGTGTTTAATGTAAAGAACCCAGCATGTGGCTGCATCAGAAATATACATTAAGGAAAAAAATCTTGTGTCTGGAATAAATTTCCAAACCATTTTGTTTCCTTTAATAAGAGAACATAGAATATGGGGGGAGGGTGTCTGACACCACAACTCTGCCTTTTCTTAACTGTGCAGAAAAGATTTTAAGGGCTGCAAACATTTTACAGAGTAGTCCTAAGGGGAAAAAAGACCTAGATTTACCCACGGAACTTAAGGAATTTACCTGAAGCACCTACTCGCATGGACTTCTCTACCCAGGCTCCTGAGAAAATAGTCATCTCCAGGGAACAAGTAAGATCTAAGATGGGCTATGTGTCCATTTGAAAACCTGTGGCTCTTTCTACTCATCATAGAGGGTGCTTGTGGTGAGGACACTCCTAGCAGTCACCAAAGATAGGTGTCTATAATTAAGGGTGAATACCAAACCTAGAACCAAGCCGTCAAAACAGTCATGAGAAAGCACAGAAAACTGCTGCTTGACCCATGTAAGTGTTGATGAACAGAGTCTGTACATCTCTGCAATTTTGGCAATGATGCTGGCCTACCATTCCCTCCAAGTCAGGAAAAATACCAGCGTCAATGTTGTGGTTTTTTATATCCTTGACAAGGAACATTAGTTGCTGCTTCCTGCAAACCATAGAGCAACCAAAGTCAGCATTTTCCAAACAACTCAAAGGGCAATCATCAAAAGAAAGAGAGGAATGTCTTATCTGGGGGACAGCTACAGAAGACAAGATATATCTACTGCTCATCTGCCTAAACAATAAAGTGCTATGCATTTTATGGAGCACTGCTATGTTCCCAGTATCCTATAACTTGCTGCACTTTGTGCTGGTTTCCTATGCGCTGAGGATTTTTTTCTGTGTGATAACTTAGGTTTTCTTTCTAGACAGTTTTTCTGCTTGAAATACCATAAAGAACTGCATAACTGCTGATTTTCTTGCCATTGATTATGATTTTTTGTGTGAGGTAAAGATTACCTGTTGTTTGACCAACATGTTTCAATAGTTTTGTCAAAAACATTGGCATAAGAGTTCTCAAGTAACGTAAAAATGAGTCAGATAGTAAAATGCTATTAGCATCAGTGTCCTCTATGGACTGACCAGAAATGCACTTTTGTTCTACTCTGATAAATTGAAATACTACTGCAAATTTTACAAGTTACATTTTTCATCAAAATCCCTGTAAATCTAGTAAAAATGGAACCTTAGCACTCATCTCCCACTGTGGACATCACAAGTCTTACTTCTACATGTTGATAATCTACTTGATCATTTCAGAAGGTGGGGTATTTAACAGCTAATCTTAAACACCAAATGTCAGATTGGGCATGTGGAATTATAATAACATTTGAAAATTCTTGTCCATATAATTTCTCTAAAAATATACACTCTTCATAGAATCATAGAATCATAGAATGGCCTGGGTTGAAACGGACCTTAAAGATCATCTAGTTTCAACCCCCCTGCTCTGGGCAGGGTTGCCAACTACTAGAGCAGGCTGCCCAGAGCCACATCCAGCCTGGCCTTGAATGCCTCCAGGGATGGGGCATCCACAACCTCTCTGGGCAACCTGTTCCAGTGCCTCACCACCCTCTGAGTGAAAAACTTCCTCCTAATATCCAACCTAAATCTCCCCTGCCTTAGTTTGAAACCATTCCCCCTTGTCCTATCACTATCAACACGTGTAAACTGGTGTTCCCCCTCCTGTTTATACGCCCCCTTCAAGTACTGGAAGGTACTTCAGCATGTTGTAGGATAACAACACATATGGTGTGCTTCCAAGACAATTGCACAGTTGCCTTGGTAGTATGTAAGCAGATTTGCTGAAAGTTTGAGCTTCTAGCTTTTACTGAAAAACATGATGCTGTGACTAAAGACATGGAAAGGCATGGCTTCTTAATCCCAAAAGCCTATCCATAAGTTCACTGCTCTTTTTGTAAACAAAATGACATCCAGACACTGCAGTACGAGCAACAATGTCCTCTGTGTGTATCAGTGTCTTTAGCGTGCAATAAGAAGAGTAGATGAGAGCATTCATCTAATGTGCATATTTCTGGGCCTTTCGGCAAGCGCTTGCAGTGAGCCAGCCCGCGATCACCTGGCTGTGGACTGTCCGGACATTAAGTGGTGCCACAGGCATGCGGCATTCGAGTCAATATTTATTTGCAAGACTTTGTTCTTTCCAGTGAAATGCTATATCTCCATGACTGATAGACACAGACAATTGATAAAATAGGTTCCCCAGGGTAACTTGCATTCTTTCTTTCCTTCCAAAAAGACTGCTTTGAAGTGACGGGCAAAGAGATGCTAGTCAGGTGCAGAAACTGTCCCACTTATTGCCCTCATGGTTATGCCTTAGGCATCTCCACACCCACATTGAGTGAAACAGTTTGTAAATTATTTGCACTTAGAAAAGACCCATGTTTGTGCTACTGAAGGATGCGGTACCAGCAGCACATGAAAGTGTCATGTAGTTTTAGCATGAGGTTCTGAGCGTCATTTGTGCTTCTTACTCACTGACTGGGTTCAGGTCCAATGTTTGTCCAAATGGTTTTAGGGTTGAAGTAATCTTCCTTGTGATCTGTTGCATATCTCATACATCTTATGGTTTACTTGCAGTCATATTTGTACAGTTCAGAAATGTGTCGTACAATTCCTATGGTTAATGATAATATTCTGACTTGCCATTTCTGTCTTCTGTTCAGTAGATTTGAGAGTGCTGTTACCAGCCCCTAGCATACTAAATCTCTTTCAAAAATTTTCACAAACTTTTTCTTTAAGTTTTCTGTATCTGCAACAAAAATACTTGAATCAGGGCAGTTCAAGAAAATCTGTGGGTTGACCCACTTACCCACATCCTTTCCAGCAGAATGGCTTCTGTTTCTCTTTTTTAAGTCATATGCTGATATACAAGATAAACAGTGATCTTAAATGGAAATCAAATATTGCAGACGGGTAATGTTGCAGAATTAATTTCCTGACCTTTTGGTTAAAAATAAATAAATAAATAAATTTACATTTTACACATGTAAGATCCTATATTAATTTCACAACTATCGTGAAGACTCACATTACATTATAACCTGGAAATATTCCAGTAGATTTTTACAGCATACTAACTGCACTAGAGAAATAAACAAGAATGCCTTTAACACCATAAATTGGGAACTGGTGGAAACATAATTCATATTATTCAGATAAAGCATATTTTATGTAACAGACAATCAGCCAAAATTATTTGAACAATTCTGTAGAGTATATTACAGGTTATTTTGCACATGAGAAATGTTGAGAAAGTATTAAGGAGCTCAGCCCATGTAACTTTTTTCACCAGCTTTACAGATATAAATGAAAATGTCAAGTGCTTCTAATAGGTTAGTTTATGGGACTGTGGTAAGTATTTATAGAGATTGGTCTGGATGATTTTCCATTAGGTACAGTACTGTACAGTTTTTGGCTCATACTTGAAGGAAGTTATAAACCAAAGTGGGTTCCTCATTCCTCAGCATTTGACATATTCTGATTGCAAAACATTTGGGGTTTTACACGATTTATTGTAAATAATCTCTCCTATAATGTTCACAGCACAATAATTCACAACCCTGAGGCAAGAGAGTTCTGCAAAAAATGACATTATATGGAAGATAGCTTTTCAGAATTTACCATTTGTACATCATGTTCAGAATCTATAACACATGTAAAGTGGTCAAATCCTCATCTTTCAAATATTTTTTTCTATCATTTTGTGGTATTTTATTAAAAATAGTTACAGCCAGCCTAATAGCTTGACTGATAGCTCAATATGTTACCACATCCCACAGTAGGATAAATTGGAAGTGAGGAAACAGGACATGCTCTTGGATATAAGATGCCCTGCATTGGGTGCTGTGTACTGAGAGCAGCCTGGTCATGTCTTAAGAGCAGATGAGACAAAAGTAAAGGCTAAAAAAGTGGAAAAAGTATATGCCATTAAAATTATGTTGTTAAAATGATATATTTTCTTACATACACACACACACACACACAAATTTGCTTTTACCAACCTTTAAGTAAAATTGGGAGTGAGCCCTTTTCCCTTGCATTAATGCTTTCACCTGTCTTTTTCATTGTTCCTTTTGAAGGTGAAATTATGATAAATTATTGTTATTAATATTCATAATGGTAAAAAGAACACTCTGTACAGTTGAATAATTGGACTTAGAATCTGAACATTTGGGTCCTGTTACCAGTTTTATGACCAAATCAGGGTATAGAGGGGAATGTACACACTTAATTAAAAGACTTCTTGTTCTTCTCCCAGCCTTTTCCATCCAAACCCCCTATGTCTGGAATTTTAAAAAGCTGTTAAAGAAACTTAGATTTCCAAGTGTAAATCCATTATAAATAGTCAGTAACAACTGTAATAAGATGCCCATTCCCTTAAAAGGGAGGAGAGGGATGTCTCTGAGAGGCAACCCGCTCTTCATGGATTACAGAGGTAACCTTTTAAGGCTCTTGTAGCCCTGGAGATGAGCACCTAGGCAGATGTTGGGACAGAGGCTACAGTCATCAGGAATGGCTACTGCCTGGGCAAAAAAACAAAGCTAACCTCTTCAAGGACCTATGATCCCTGTAGCCTTATGACAGAGGCTTTAGCAAGACTCATCTCTCTCCCGCTTGCCCCATGATATACATTTCTGGCATCCCATGGGAGATGTAAATGAAGGATCTCTGGCTTCACCTTGTTCTTCAGGAAAGGTTTAAGCTTCCCAGGAGACAGCTGGGCACGCTATAGATGACCTGAATCAACACTGCCCCAGCAAGATGGGCACGGAGAGTCCAGAGCCAGGGCAAGCCTTCCTAAACCAGCACACTCCTAGTAAGAAAGGCTGAACACCTCTGTGCCGTAGAGGCAGTCTGCCTGATTCAGTGCAGCTCCCTCGAGAGACTGGGGACTGAGGAGGAGAATAAGTCTGCACTTGGGGAAATAACCAGCTCAGAGTGGTCTGATTGCAGAGATTTATAATCAGAAGTCCTAGGACTGGAGTTCACAAGATCTTTACAGGCAAAGAGCAGTGTTATCAAATGATAGCTGTTCATCATAATAAATACACTGAGCACAATTTGCCAACATTGTTCAGTGTAGCTCTAAAATGAGAAATCATCAGCTTTCTTCCAAAGGAAAGTCTTTACAGAAGTATTTTTTTTTCTTTTGCTATCTAATGAGACTAAGTTCATCTTCTAAGATGAAACTTTGCCTGTTCAAGCCTTTCCTCAAAAGCAGCCTCCCTTTATGTCCACCTATGAAAGATGATGATATTTTCCCTGAGGTTTTACCTTTATATATCGCTTAATTCATATCCTGACTACACTGAGTACTAATATGTCTTTTTGTTCCCTAAGTCAAGCATCGCCTTTATCTATCACAGAGTGCAGTGCTAACAGGTCAGACCTCTCACTGGAATAGGGTTCCCTGAGTCATTTTGATAAGGTTTAGGAAGTTCAGGGATAGCAGTGAAATTAAATCTCAATGATGCCCTCTTTAAAGTTAGGAAAGAGCTATTACCCCCAAAAAACAAGAACTTGCATATTTCAGTATTTCAGATTAGGAGAAATTCTTGCTAACTCACAGCAAGAGTAAAAAAAAAGATATGTGAGGCTTGGAGCTTTAAGTGTTGCATCTAAATCCATATTTCACATAAATAAATAGCCTAGTTTACAGAAGCATTGAAATACCAAAAGTACAGTGCTTCCATTTATTACAATCGGGAACCTAATTCTCAGGGGGGGGAAAGAAAAATGAAAAACCTTTCAAAGCAGATCCTGCTTGTATCCTATTTATGGGATTTGACTGGCTTGGTGTTTTCATGATAGATGTTCTGCAGAACCTGAACTGTCGTTCTCTTTAAACAAGCCACAAAATTACAAAAAAAATCTTCAAAACCTGAGCAAATTGTAAGCCCTATGGTGCTGAACATGCAGACAACTAAAGACAATACTCTGCAAGTTGTGAGCTCCCAGGGCTCTGTTCCTCCCAGGGGATTAAGCCTAACCCCTAATGATGGCACTCAAAAGTGCCAACACTGATTATTCAAATTCTGATCATTTCAGCCTATGAGACAGGGAAGGTTTAGGGAGCCGCTGGAGAAAGGGAAATAAGGAAAAGTGTTAGGAGGTGGACCAAAAGGGACAGAAGGGAATGAAACAGAGGGAGGAGAATGGGGACAGAAGGAAAACATGGAGTATAGATAGTGCTTTGTGAATCTAAATTGTGATCACACACTAAGTGCCAAAACAGGGCACCTAAATAATGATAACGTCTAACTGGTTCCTGAAAAAAAAAAAAAAGTTATTTGCCATCCTTCCTCTGTGCACAATTTTCCAGTGATACCAGAGGGAAAGCCTCTGTGGATTGAAGCAGGCCAAAGTCCTGAATATAGATCCCTGCCCACAGGCCATAATTAAAAATGAAAATTGGCCCTCTCGCTGTGATGGCTTGGCTTCCCTGAGCTGCGGTGAGTGACCGGGCATAGTTGTACAGGTTACTGAAGAGGTCACTTACAGAGAGAGCTCTAGATACAGATATTGAAGGTAAAATGAAAGGCTCTAAAATCTGGAAAAAAAAAATAACACCACAAAAAAAAATAATAATAATGAAAGCTTTAGGTGACATTTTTCAAAGCATGCAGCAGGAGATGAACAGATGGAGCCTGTGTGTATTTCCAGTGTTGTGTTTTGAACTTTTAGCTCAAAAGGCCTAGGGGTAAAATTAACAGTTAATAAATATGAAGTTTTCAAATATTTATTGCTTTGAAAGAAATTGCTCCTAAATAAAAGGAAAAGTTGACACCAGTCAAAATAATCCCAGAGAAACATCTTTGCCCGATCTTCAGGAAACCTTACCATTTTTCTTTCCCTTCTCTCCCGCCTTTCCTTGTCATTGCTTATTTGTTTGCATATTGATGCTCACTTATTGTCAGCATTTAATAATTCATCTCAAATTACCAAGGCTCCGTCATTACTAAACATGCACCATCCCTCTGCAGATTGGCTGTGCAGGCTCAGACAAACAACATGATAATAAACGCCACATGTACTACATGATTTTTGTCTAAACTGTCATAGCACTTCAGGTGAAAATCGTCCCGTGTGGCTACAATGTCAGGGTAGGTTGAAAACCTAAAGGTCAGATGCTTGAGTCTTGGTTGTGAACACCACCAAATGCCTATGTGCAAAGGGTGTCAGCTTCAGTCTTCATCAGCCACTGCGGTGACAGTTCTGAGTCTTCCAAGCAGAGATCAACAGTGATCCTTGAAGACAGTGCAAGATTAACGAGAGCTTGACCTCTCTGAATGTCAGGGACAAGGATTTCATTGTCGCAGGACTCGCTAGTCAATATAAACATACAACATGCGTTCATTATTATTTAAAGCAGAGTATTAGTGATCAGAAGGCTAAATCTGAATGTCTTCGAAATTATTACCAGCCATGCAACACTAATCAGCCCAACAATATTAGTTAGTGAAAACCTGGAGTATGACTTAAGGCACACTGCTGCACAGACGAGCCATGCCTAAGCTGTACCCATCCATGCCCTGGAGCAGCCTGTCAGGATGGTGACACAAAGGCACGGCTGCAGCACAGGCTGCATTTGACCTGGCCTGCACAGGCAGTTGTAGGGCATGGAAGAGACAGAGGTGTACAAGAGCTTTATGATGGCTCTCTGTCCTTACAACAGGCAAGGTAAAGGAGAACCCACTGCTACCTGTTTGATCAGGAAAGGCCAGGTCCAACAAGGTCCAACAACTAAAACATTACCCAGGTTTGACACAAAGCAAAAAAGAAGAAGGGTAGGTGTATCCCATGCCAGCCTGAGCTTCAGTTCAGTGTTAAAAGGACAGTGAAACACATTTATCAAAACACAAATGTTGGCTGTAAAAAAATAATGGATTTGAATTCAAAATGTTGTAGGCATGTTGACTCTGCACTAACATTGTGATTCTGATGTCATTAAAAAAATCAGCACCCCTTTCTAATGTTTAATTATCACAAGCATTGAAGCAGGGCACATAAGACTGCATCCCATAGTGCTTAATGGGAAAATAACATATTGTCACTGTACTTACTGCAGTCTACTTCAATTTCATAATATTTTTAAATCAGCAAGGAGGAGGAACATAAAAAGAACTGAATGATGCTGTCAGACTTAAATGGATGCTTGCTGTTAGATTTGTAAGAGTGGTATACCTGAGTACAGGGCAGATTGCTGCTTTATAAATATGTATAGTAATAATGCTGGAAATGTGTGGTGGAAAGCGTACTTAGACTGGTCAGCTTTTTATTCCTTGATTAAAAAAATAATAATGAGCTTTTCACTACAATTTTCATAGTGGCAAAACCACATTCATGCTGTGTCTTTGTGGATCTAAGTAAAACAGGCTTGACCCCTGAAGTCACTTTTTAATAATTAACTCTCTCTAAGTTCATTAAACACTAATTGAAGCTACAGAAGAAAAAATTGTGAAGTATATGCAGACAGACAGAAACACCAAACGTGATTAAAGATACTGACTGTGGTATATATGTGCAATACAGTACATGCATTATATAGATTTCAAACTTAATTCCATAGAGATTTTTAACTCCTTTATCCCAAGATGAATTCTACCATGCTCAGTGCTACTAAAAGTTTCATTAACAGAGTTTCAAGCTAAATGACAATGACATCCTAACCAATAATCTTTGGAAAGACTTGGACAAGTATACTCCAAACTGTACCGGATGCAACCCCTGAAGCACTTTTCAGTGCTTTGAAATGAGTTAAATGATGGATAAAGTGATTCAACAATCTTGAGAGTCAAAGTTTTCAAACTGACTTTAGTTTGTAGATTTAAATAAAAGCAATAATTTATATATATATATATATATATGTTTGACAATTTTCACTGTTCAAAGTCAAGTTATTGAAGCTTCATTTTATTCACTCAAAAGCCAAAAAGAAGTTTATAGTAATCAATAAAAAGTGTATCTCATTATAACTAGACCAAATAATATGAACTGAAATAATAGTACAGCATACTACTTTCCAACCTTTTATCCCTCAGAACCAAGAACATTTTAAGCGTGGGTTCAGAGTCTAACAAAGGTACAAACTTGCTCTTCCTAGGTAATGTGCCAGTGGACATTTCCCACCCACCCTCAAAACATGGAAACTGCTATTGCAACGGGTTCTCTGAGTGGCACAATGCTCAGACAGAGTATTTCCTCAGACAGACAGAAAAGGACTGAGAGTCTGAGTCTGGGTCTCGGGAGACCCATTCCTGCCACAGTCTGCTGCATGTCTTAGGGCAAATAATTCAACTCCCCTGCCATAGCATTAATGTTAGCAGTAATGAGTATTTCTGCTATGCTAGAAAGTAAAGGCTCCAGATCTGAACTTCCTGGGGTCAAGTGCTTCCTATCCAGTAAGCTGTTTGCAGCAGAGATAGGTTTGGAGCCTCTCTGCTTTGCCTTGGCATGGCTCCAATGAATCCAACGAATCTGAAGATCTAGCCAATGCTGCATAGGCAATGGCTTACAGAGTGAGGCTCCAGTTTCATCAGACTCCTCTACAGATTATTGTAACACAAACAACATAGAATCAGAGCATGAAAAAAGTCCATGATATTTTACTTTTTTGGAAATAAGCACAGCACACACTGGAGGGTCAGTTCAGCAGTCTCTAGCAATTACCATGGTAGGCATAACAACTCAGTCTACCTAAAAACATTACCCTATTTAAGAAAGGATATATGGTGAAATGGTTATGGTACCAGACTTGAGGGACCAGGAGACAACACATGCTTTGCCAAGAACTTAGTAAGTCACATAAATTATACCTATGCATGTAGATAGGTCACCCCCACACCCATTCCTACTAAAACAAACTGTATTGTCAAGCTTTATGTTTTCTCCGGCATCCAAACAGCTAAAATGTGGCAGTTCTGCTGAACATCCAAGTAGCAAGAAGGACATTGTGTTCAGGTCCTTGTTCACACCACTGCTTCTGGGAATGCATTTGCAAATCCTTCATGGACTGAAGAGTTTGCAGGCAGGGAGGTGATAAGTGCTCTTCTCCTGGCCCACCATAGCTAGAGACAAGGCCAGGAGGAGAGCTCAAATGGACAAGAAGGACAGGCAATGACAGGTTTACCCCAGATGTCACTATATTATACACCATACTACAGCAACAGTGTTAAAAACACCACATCTGAGCTCCAAGTGAACAAAAGTACGTCCAATTCATAATATTTTTACTTTTTTCTAGTTTTACATTCTTACAGTTGGTAAACAAACAAACTTTTCTTAGTTTGAAAACAAAATCTAATTTATTTCTGGATTTAGATTTGGTATGCCACAATTGGTCAGTAGAATCACTGTTGATAACAGCTAGGCTCCTGCTACTTAAATAAAAGAGTTTCACCATACTTCATAATAATAGCACAATAAAAGAAAAAAAAAAAATTAAAAAGTGAGATACAGTGATTCCTTGGAGGTTATACATGTAAATTGAACTGAATCCGAGCTACAGTTCAACAAGAAAAGCAATATTTTGGGACAACAGTTCTGGTTTTGTAATGAGCCTGTAAGATTCATTCCACTGAAATAGCTACAGGTATATTATACCCCATGAACTATTACAAAATTAAACTTCATAAGCAATATGCCAGAGCTTTGTGTGATGCATTTGCTAAAAGAATCATTCAATTTATCATGTTTTCCTGAAGCGTTATGAGACAAGGTCTTTGAATAAAACTCATTTCATTAGGCTACCTTGTTACATGGGGAGATAAGATCTACACTTGACTAAAGACATCATTCCATCATGCCCATAATCACCCTACCTGGAGAAGTAAACATTCAGGACCTTAGAAAAATGGCATTGCACTCCTTCACTAATGGTACTGAAGGAATACATTAAAAAAAAAAAAAAAAAAAGGTCCAGGCAGACATGGTGAAAAATTATCTGAAATCAAATTCAAGTACTCAGAAAGCTCTTCTATATGCACTGGGTGCAAGTTGTCCAAGCTAGGCACTCACCCCAGGTTGGGCAAATAGCAGGCAGCAGTGTAAGAGGACTATGTTCCCACAGTTAAAAATCAGATCCAGGGTCAAAGTACCTATCTTCTTTTCCACTGACAGTTTAAAAGGGATATCTTTTGAACATTACTATCCACCCAGTCCTCATGTGGATGCTGCTACATCAACTGTAAAGACACATATATTTGTATAGCTTATATTGTTAAATATTCCTGAAGGAGATCTGGGCTGTGACACAAATTTGCTGTGTGGTTTTAGGTTTAAGTTTTCTGTGCTTCAGTTTCTCAGCCTATACAGAGAAATATGGCTATATGTACCTGAAAGGAAGGTGTTGTGCTGCTATTTTAGAAGTCCTTGTGATGTGTTTTGATACCTGCAAGCACATATTCAGAAGTTAGAAAATTTGAAGCCTGGTGCAATTTTTTCCAGTTTCCCTTTGTTAAAATTTTACAAGGCTCAAACCTGAATATCTTCTTGTCTTCTGTGATGTGAGTGAGAAGTAGCTCCAGTAAAGTCAACACATTCAACCAGTCAAGGCAGACACAGAGCTCAGGTTTAACAAACTATAGTGCCTGTTTCTTATGAAAATGTCCTGTGTCACCTCTGTGTGAGGTCGCATCATGTACAATATAGAAAAGCCCCATTTCCCTAATTTCCCCAGGACAAGTCAGCATCCCCAAAACCTTGAATGAAACATCATACAAGGCATACAAATAAGGCCAAGATGTTCCCAACCAGAATATCTGGCTGGCTTTTTGTGCCAGGACTCACACTGACGGCCACACAATAGTTTGGTGAGAAAACTGAAAACTTCTTTTTATTTTCCTGGTTTAATTTTCAGACGGATAAGTTCCTTGATCCAGCTAACTATGCAACTGCATGAGTGCTCTGGTCAGCCCCAAATGGAAGAGACAAGAACACTTGTTTGAAAGGTAAGTAGAGATGGGCTTCTATGGGCTTATAAGAACTTGCTCTCTTGCAATGTTAAAAAGCATTCTAGGTGGATAGTTAATTATGTTCAGAGAGGTTTTTTTTCATTGCTATTTCACAGCTAAATAGTAAGTCCTCACCTTTTCCAAAAGCATTTTTAATTATGTGGTGTATCTCAACACCTTGTCAATAAATGTCACAAGAGGATCTATAAAGGGGGGGGGNCAGAAACATTTCTGGATAGAAAATTAAGAATATTTTCATTTCTTTCAAAATTATTTTTGTCCTGAAATGAAAACAGGAACGTTTATTTTTGTGTGTCAATGTTTTTGCTTTTACACATTGTTGTTTTTTTCATTTTCACATTCTTCTCCTCTTCTTCCCTTATGTCCTTTTTTCTGTTTTGTTGGTGGGGGAGACAGAACGGAAAAGGCAAAGCATTCTCCTTTTTGTGGAAAAAAAAGTCTGTGTGAGATATTTTTTATCATGAATATGTTGCCATTTTCCTTCTGAAAATGGCCATTTTTCAGCTATTATGTCTCAGTAAACAAGCAATTAAAAAAATCATGCTATTTGATCACCTATTCCTAACACCTTAGTTGTGGGATACTTTCCTACCCCATTGAGGGTGACTACCCCACTAAAAATACATTTCATTCACAGAAGTTGCAGATGAAATCTCAAATGTATTTTCTTGTCTTTGACTTCTACCCAATCCTCACATAAATTCTTGTTCCAGACCAAAAAGTTCCTAACAGCAAAGTTTCTCCCTTACAATCAGTGTAAGGGTAGGCTATAATTCTGTTAATTATATGTGTATTTAATCCTCATTGCTACCCATCCTGGTGTTCATTATACGGATTTTGGATTCAGCAGCGTATATGTTAGCTGATGTGAGGATCTGTCCTGGAAATTCTAAATCGACTCCAATTTCAAAATAGCCAGTGAGAAGTGAACTTTTTTTGAAGTCCTTGTTTGATGAGGTGTTTGAAGGAAATGCATTCCCTCTGTCCCAGCTAAGCTATCAGCATCCAGGGAGAAGCAAAGGATGAAAAAGCAAGCAAGTAAGCTCCTCCAGAGAGCTGCATACTTCACTGATGGTAGGATTTGGACACAGCACAAAGAAGGGGCACAGGGACAGAGAGTTTCCATTTACACAGGTCAGCGGTGTGTCAGGGAGCTGTTAAAGGCACTTTGTCTAGACTGTATGTTCTTTGATGAAGAAATTCTCTTTTTGCTATAAATATCTGTTCAGCACTTTGCTGTGGGTTCCTGACAGGTATTTCACCAGGATCACCACTCTCACATAAGGCACATATTCAGCTGAAAGACTCGGAAATATGACCTTTTATGTCAGGAACCAAAGAAAGTCAAAGCTCTAAGAAGCATAAGCACAACACAGTCTACTCACAGAGCACTTAGTTTGTCAGGAATATCACATACTCTCTGGGTCAGTCAGAGATGGCTCTGTTCTAAAGCTGTTCTTCAGACACCACTACCGATGGCTACTTCTAAAGCACTGAGGATGGGAATGACATTTTAATGTTCACTGATGCCTTGGTGTAGGTTAGATATGTTTTAAAGATGATACCCCCCTCATTGGCAAGATCCTGGTTTGTGAAAGGAAGGAAAACATAAACGGACCATCAAGAAGAGACTGAAAATGAAATGGGAACAGAACATGGGGAAAAATAATGAGAAAATTTGAAGGAAAAATAACCTCCTTGAAAGCGCTTTCCAACCTTTGACAAATTACAATCCCCAAAACATTTTTTCAGTGGTGCTGTTCATCCTTGCATAATGAATTCAGGACTATTAACAATAGGTTTGATTTTCTTAGTTACCTTTTGTGATTCCCTTAGAAGTAGTCCTCTGACCCTCAGGGTCCACTGGAAACCGCTGTGACAGTATAATTATGATATACTAAGTACGAAGGGACAAATTTTCAAAGAGCAGGGCTGGAATTTCACTTTGTAAATGCAAGTAATAATATTCAAAGTAACACAATTATATCCAAACATGGCATGCTTAGAAAATGTAGGGACACATAATTTCTTAATCATTTGCTGTAAATGTCTTTATACAGGAACACAACCTTCCTACCAAGAATTCTCTTTTACTCCCATACTGAACCCTGCATCTGCCTGTCTTGAACTTGGCAACATTATATAATTTTAAGTTAAAAACTAGTCATATGATATCAGGCCATATCCTCAGCTGGAGTAAATCAGCTCTGCTGAAGCAACAGATCTGTGTTGATGTACACCAGCTGAAGTTCTGGACAATTTTTCAAAATAAAAGTACTTTGAAGTGACCCAAACTACAGCCTCCTAACAGCCCTGTACAGCAGATGAATGTAAATCTCACGAGTCATTGCAAGACACTGATCTCCCATTTTGACTGAAAATATAGCCATCACAGAAGTGATGCATTATGTCTCACTTTTATTCTCCGGGAGGAGGGTACAGGTGAAGGGAAGCAAAGGGCAGCAAGGGTCTGGGGCTACAGCCTGTTTCTGAAACTGCCAGGACAGCAAGGCTGTAGGTGTCAGCTTACCTCTGCTTCATGCTGTCTCACACAATCTGCCTGGCCCAGGTGAAGATCACGTCTCTGTCACTTGGCACTTCAGAGTCATTTACATTTATATGTAATTGGTTTTTGAGTGTGCATGTGTTCAGAGGAGCTTCATGGCTTAGAAATTGGTAATAGGATATCAGAGCCAGTCACCAAAAGGCCACTAGTTCAAAACCAGAGCAGTTGTTCAAGCAGCCAAAGGGCGCTAACTTTCGGAGAGCTGCTCAGCAACTTAGATGAAATGAGTTGATTTCAGCCTAGATCTCCCTGGACATGTGTCCCTATCACAAAACCACTCCGTTGCTGCATCTGTCAGAAAGGACACCTTGTGGATATTGTCAACAGAAAGGTCAAGGACTGATGGTGCAAGTGTGCAGGTGACTCCTTCCCTAAGCAGACAGTTTTCCACGAGGAGTCAGAGATGTGCTGCTGGAACGGTGTTGGAAATGTCACCCAGCTGCTGCCCTTGCTGGTCCAGTTCTGGAGGTTAAAGCATGACATCAGACCCCTGGGTGCTAAATCTCATGCCTTTCAGAATCATTTAAAACACTTGAATGAAGTGCTGTGAAGACAGTAATAAATAAACATGCAGAGAGAGATATAACAGGCTTCGAAAAAAGCATTTGCAAACCCTATGGCTCAGTACACCTCTCTTACTAAATTTCACTGACAATGCCAGCAGGTGCCTAGTGGCAGAATTACTGATTTGTATTTATTTTTTCCCTAGCATCTATTTTATAGAGTGGTTTTTTTTTTTTTTTTTTCACTAGCTCTGTAGAATTTATGCTCTTTACTAAGCACCTGCTTCCCACCTAGGAAATAATCAGTGCTTCAGGTCTGTGTGCCCTGCCAAGGGACAGAGAAAGGGATGGAGGGCCAAAATACCTATTCAACTACCAATAAATGCACTATCACAGAAAGCCATAATTAGGATGCTTGCCCTCAGCAGCAGAAAATAAGGAATGAAACCTCTTTCTGTGCTGCAGCACCAGCCCGACCCCAAGTCATCCTGTACTGAGCAGCAGTAGCAGAAGCCCAGCAAGACATGAGGAATGCAATTTGTTGAGGTTTTTGCTGCGCTCCTCCTCTCCCGACACAGCACAGACTCTGCTGGGAACAGGCTCACCTCCACCTGCATGTGGGGATGGATTACAGTGTGAGCATTATTCACAGAGAGTGTAGGCATATCTTCAAATCAGGTAGCTGGGAGAGCAAGACAGCCATCTAGCCATGGCAGCACAGAGTTCAAAGCCAGCTAGCCCCTGAAGTATATACCCCATTACTTGTGGTGGTGTTTATTACAGCCAGGCCTGAGCTAGCTGCTGCTCTGGCTCTGCAGTTACTGGGGCGTGAGATGAGTAGATAAAAGCTGATGTGGATCTGTTTGTAGGAGCTGCAGTCAGCTCTGTGGGCTGAAGTGCACCTGTAGTGGCAGAGATGGGGCTTTATGATATTGAGGTACTGAAAGGAAATCCAAGCCCTGTGCTCCTCAGACCTCAGGAGAACTTGGGCATGAGTCAGAGCTTTGTATCTGATCTCATTTCAAGTAAATAATCATCTCACAGAGTTTCCTGTAACCTCAAAAATATCCTTCCTGTGACCACAACTGACCATTTAAGCTCTACCACACTTTGGGTCTCAGAGAAAGTAAAAAGACAAAAATATCTTTCTTGCCCATTGCCTGGAGAAATTTCCATTTCTTCATTCTTCCACGGTTGTTTGTACACCTGCGCAGATGATCAAACACTTCAGACTTACTGAAACCACCAAAAGCTGAAACATATGCACTGTGGCAAAGCAGGTGGGTACTTTTATTAACCAAATCTGGTATCTGGAAGGAGCTAGTAAGCACCTCTCCTTCTGAAAATAAAAATTAATATTGTTCCCTGGTTTTGGTGACTAGCTGAGCCCAGGGTTACACAAAATTAACCATGAGACACTTGAGCAAAAGCAGTCCCAGCAGCAACCACTGGCATGAGGAGCTGGATCCCATTCTTGTTGAAAGTCCCAACATCAAAAGTGCCCACTTGTTTGCCAAGTCACTTCTAGACAGCTCAGGGGCAGATAGTTAGAGACTAGTTTACATTCAAGGGGATTTCCTAATTACAGTTTTCTCCGTTTCTGAAACTGTCATCATTTTCTTCTGCGGCTGACACATAGCATTGTTTGGTCACCCACCCGTGGTCACCACACCTCCGCTACAGAATTATTTTGGGGCTACTGCATATTGCACCTTATATCATCCTATTTGTTTGCTGAACAGCTCTCCAGTAGGTGTCTGGGAGAGGTTTATTAGTGTCCTTTGTATTACAGTCATCTGTACAGACCTTTACTAAGCACTGTTCAAACATGGAGCAAAAGAAAGTCCCAGCTTCATATGCCAGAAGCTTAGAGTAGCCCTGGTTTAGGAGACTGGACAGTGGCAGAGGCAAGGAAATGCCAAAGGGCTCCTGATACCTATTCACTCCTGAAGCTCATCCATGCCACTGAGTCTTTCTCTTGCTGGAACCTCTTGTCCCGCTTGTGTTTTATTAGTCTGTGGTAAGTGTAATTCCTAGAAAAGATGCAAATGGGAAGTGAATAGAGTTTTGACAAGGGGAAACTCCCTTTCTCTTTTCCTTGCAGATGTTCAAATACTTGCAGTATCATAGAGAGCTGAGTTGCCCATCCCACCACCATGTCTGGCTCCAATGCCAATGGAGCTGTGGTCACAGACAGCAAAACAACACTCCATATACCTCCAGCTTATGAACTCTACTTGCCAATGTTGTGTGTATGCGACCACTCTGTCTCCCACTGCCTGAAAGGTACTTTGTGCTGATCATCTCATGGGAAGCAGCTTTATTTAACTCTGGGTGACTTTTGAAGGACTAGGGCTCAGTCATTTTCACATTTCTCAAGCTAGAACAAACTTTGAAAATCCACTGGTGAGAGGTTCTGTGTGATGTTTATTACCTGAGCATGAAAGTGTTTCCCTATCTAGTTTCTGTAGTCACCTGCAGTTAAATGCAAGTGCTTGCCATAGGTATGAGTCTACTTTTGCAGTTTTCTACCTTGTGAGACAAGGAAACCTTGGTGCTCATATGCACACTTGAGCCAATGAACACATACTTGCTTTATTAGAAAGCAAGAAACATCACTGGAAACAATGACATGCCTGTTAGTCAGTAATTGGCAAGTTAGAAAACTGCAGCAAAACACTTTCCTCTCTAATTCAAATTGACAGTTGTGTATTTTTTTTCCTCCATTGTCTTTTACTTAATTTATCACAAAAGTGAGCACGACAGCCATTTGAAGTAGCTGAATGGTGGGTTTATCACGTTTGACTGCTGTCTCTGCAATGAAGATAGCTGGTGTATGGTTTAAAACAGTAGACATGAGTTAATGCACCTAACCACTCACCGCTAGAGGTGGTGGTGGAAATTTGCTCAAATTTCATTAGAAAAAGGTGGGTCTCACTTGCAGTGGATGCTTGCCAACATACCCCAAACCCAAGGCTACCTAGTTATCCTGTTTTGAGAAAGAGAGGGAGGAATGAAAAAGCAAATGCAGAGCGGGATAAGGCTGAAGCTTGAAAAGGGATCTAACTTTTCACCTGATCAAAAACCTCCTGATACTGAAGACTCCCTCAGCAGCTCCTCATTTTCTGGAGCCCTGAGGGCCAGGAGCCCAAATTAGTTCAGTATTTCCTGCTGCAGCAGGATTTTCTGGATGGTTCCAGCCCCAGGTAGGTAGCAAGTGGCCAGGTTTTCAAAGGGCTTATCACATTGTATATCGAAATCTTTGGATGAACTTGGCCTCACTTATCCTGAAATATTGTAACATGTGCAGGTGGGATTTACTTATGTATGTATAACCATGACCAGGGCAGAGCTTCCCAGAGAGTAATGCTGAAAGGACAACTTAGGAATTGAAAACTATCTTTTCCCATACTTTGGACAGAGGAAAGCTATTTGTTTTCGGTCCTCTTCAAGTAATAAATGTATGTTTCTTATGCTTAAGAGGAGTTCGTGGCAATAGCATTATACCAGAGATTCTGCCTAACTGTGCTCACACACAGTGATGGAAATTGCAAAGTCATATAGCAACATATTACAGAAGATAGGTACAGCCTGGTAGAGTGAACTGGCAATGGATCAGCTAAGCCGCACAAGTACACTCAGCTAGAAATTGACAGATGGCTTAACTGAGGAGTGTATCAGTAGTATTATCAGGAATCATCAGCTTTGAATTAAGATCAGAGGAACAACAATGTCACGCTATTGTGAAAGAAGCAAGCAGTGTAGTGGGCTGTATATAAAAAGAAACACTGCTCGCAAGATGTATGTTATCCAGTTCCCTTCCCATCAGTTGGCAGGCCACCACAGGAGTCCTGTATTCAAGTCAGGTACTGCAAGAAGGTGTGATTTACAGGTGAACAAAAATAAGTAAAAGTCTAGAGGACCCAACCTGGAATGAAGGAAAGATTGGAGGAACTGGAATAACTACGAAATAAATTTGAGAGGAAACTCAGTGATGGTCTTCAAGTATGTAAAAGTTCTCCTGCAAGAAGAGAATAATCTCTTCCTCATGCCTATGTTTGATAACTCATTAAATTGTGGATTAAAATAATAGGTGGGATGGTTCAGGCTAGATCTCAAAGCTTTCTAACAATAAGGACCATGAAGCACCAACACAAACTGCCTGGCAAGGCCATGATGTTTGTATCACTGCGGCTTAGACAAACATCCGCCAGAACGAGACAGACCCCAGGGACCCACCCCAGGGCAGGAGGCTGGACCAGATGGCTTCCCGAGATCCCTTCCAGCTCTGTGATCTCCTGGTATCTCACAGCAGGTAAGGCATGCCCCCAGTACTACTCATCTTATTCAGCAAACCTGTGGGTTGGTGCACACCATGCTACTGCTCAAATACATTTCTGGAACAGAGCTGCCATAACTTCCTGTTTCTGACCATGCTGGTCAGCCAGCCCTCTGTGAATGTAGAGGTAACAAAAACTCACATCCCAAAGCCTCCCTGTTGTTCTGCTATGTTACATGTAGGGAAAAACAATGTTCAGAGGACCTAGTCTAGGTGGACAGTGAGCACAGAAGTGTTATACCCATGGTACACAGGGGAAGCATTCGTATCGGTATGGTGGAGGTTTCAAAAGATTTGAAGGAGAGGCACCAAATCTTTAAGACCTGGCTACTTTTAATACAGAAATAAGAGTCAGAATTGGTTAAATAATTAGAGATTAACAAAAATTCATTTATGGAGTCTAAATCAACCAAGGTGTAAATGATATTGAATTGATTATTTCTTGTTAATAAAAAGTAAGCATTTTGGGGGCTGGTAATAAAAGACTTTCTGTCATGCTTGTATTCACTAACATTATCATTTCGTCTGCTCACTGTTACTACTACAGTTATTTTTGGTTGATACTAAGATAATTTAACAACAAGGTGTCTCAAGACCTAATTCCCTTGTTTTCCTCTGTCTGCTTTCACACTGTGGGATGTGCATAAAAACAAAACAATTTTCCAGTATGAATGAGGAGAATATGCCATACAGCATGGTAGCGCTGTTAGGAAAACAAGTCACTTAAATATTAAAATGGACTTCCATACATGGTCTCCGTTCTGGACAAGAAGCAGCCAGCTGATGTGGAAGTTTGCAGTTTACTCACACTGTAGGAAGTTTCTTGAGGTACTCCTGCAGAGAAGTGACTAACAGGCATAACAGAACCTCCTGAGATAAAAAGAAACAAACCCAAACTTTCATATGCAAAACTAATCTAAAATAAACTGTTCTCTAAGGCTTATAAATATTTAACTTTTCCTCTTTAAAATATTGCCTAGCCTTGGTGATGGCAGAGACCTGAGATTCCTTCCAGTCTCACATCTTACCTTCCTTATATTCCATGTTTCTTTTTTCTTTCTGACTTTTCTACACATAATATTAACCAGATGTAGGAGAAATAAAATGTCCTCAAGAAAAGGGTTAATATTTGCAGGACTTGCTATTTGATTGAAAGCATAAATAAAGCCACTCCCCAGATAAACTACAAATCTTTAAGTGTTTGAATCAATACTCAAATCTTTGAATTACTGTGTGACTACCTGGGATTGCAGAGGATTGGGCTAGGTGACCTTGTGATCTTGTTTAACATTATGGCTGTTTCTATAAATGATCATTCAAACAAACCAAGTAGAACCTAAAACAGATGAGATTTGCTCATCAGGAACCCAAATGTATTTCTTCATAGGACAATACATGTTATTTTTCAACAGTCAGTTCTGTGAAAATAAATACACTTTATGATCTATGAGACCAATAAAAACTAACTCAGCTTGAAAGATTAATTTCAGTTTTCAAATAATCCCAGTGAAATGAGTGTGAAAGACCTACAGATTAAGAATTATTCATAGAAATTATTCAGACAATAGTTTCAAATAACCAACAAATGTGAGAAAACTGCAAGCTATTAACACACTGTTCACATGCTGGAAGAGAGGCAATATATGAAATAAATTATTCAAGACAAAGAATTTTATTGCCCAGTTTACTCCAAATGGTGCTTTACCAGCAGCACCTTTTCTGTGGACCAGGTCACTGGTGCAATGTTTTCAGTAGGGCATGACATACAGAAGACATTCACTCAAATTGGTCTGTAAAAATGAGGCACCAAAATTCAACACCTAAATTAAGGCACGACTTTTCTTAGAACCAATTTGTAGACAGCAGAGAGGGAGAGAAGCTGCTTCAGAGGACTATTCGCAACATCTAGTTTGGACTCATATTCTGGTTTGCCATCTGGAGGAGACTGTAAAGAGAAACATGAGTCTAAGCTCCTAATTTAGACACATTAGGGGCATAAAATGAAATACTGTGAATACTTATTATAGCATCCTGCAGCAAACACTGGGTAGTACCCAAGAGGGACAATTCCCATATGCACATAAGAGCACAGAGAACCAGTCTGCAAGGACCAGCAACATGTACACAGTACCACCTGAGTTTCAGGCAAGCGATCTCAACAAAAAGCCTCTTAGCCCTCTTCTGGGGAGGACCACTTTCCAAAATCAGTGATTCTGGAAAGTTAGTGTCTAGGTATAGCCAAGTAGCAGAGGCACAGAGATACACAAAAGCAGAAGCAAAATCCCTCATCTACTCATAGGTAGAGATGTAGTGACTAGGAACAGCACCATTCTCCAAAACTTTGGATGTTTATATGATTGAGATGGAGGCATTTCCTTCCTAGGCCAGACCTCCCGGCCCTCCATTTTCCATTTGATGCTTCTTCTACACTGCCAACACAGGCTTGCCGTGATGTGATTTGTGTGGAAAGGAAGGCCTTGTGCACTACCGGTTTTCACCTGCTGTGTTGTGTTCCTTATCACGCAGACTTGCTTTGCTGCTTTAGTCATGACTGGAAGCATAGTGAATAATTATGGAGAGTTCACTGGTGATACCTACTCCTCCAGTTTATGAACCTGTTGTTGGCAAAACTATTTTTTTGCCCTTGACAAGTTGTGATCAGTTAAAGGTCATATCATTCCTTGCCCAAGAAGAGCTGTCATGACAGCATTTTGGCCAAATTTCATGAACATTGTGTCACTAAGCACTCCCTGCAGATTGCTTGAAAGGATTGTTCTTACCCACTTCCTGCCTTAAAATGGAATAGGAGGTTGCTCTGAACTGCTAAATAAATCTCTACGTCTACTCATTCACTCTTAACTAGTGAGACACTTTCCCTTCTGTTTCAGTTTCAGGACAAAAGCAGCATCATAAGTCTCCAAGAACTCCAGCTTTCTTTCCTACACAACCCAAGATGGTAGAAATCCCTTAAGGCTACCTGGCTTTTTTAATTTATGTCTTTTGGTCAAGAAATCTCACAAAACCATTGCCCTGTTTCAGAACTACCAAACTTGATTCTGCACCTCAACTTCAAACCTGGACTTTAAAACAGACCTTAAACCTGGCATGGAAATTGCTTCCAATTTCTCCTTCATGTGCAGCCTGGTTTTTATTTTCCCCAAACCAGTTTCCTCTTCTTTGCTAGTTGGATCTGCAAACGCTTAAAGAGGCACCTAAATTTGCTCACCAGGCTTAGCTTAGCTAGAAACAGATTAGGCACAAAGGAGAAAAATCAACCCTTTATTTTCCAGAAAGATTTTCTTCCTAAAGCTGTCCAGGAAAGGTGGGATGCCAGCTCCCACCCCTGCCACACACACCTGGGATTATGGCAGAAGAGATGTTCATAGTCTCCAGCAAAGAAACATTTTAAGGCGTTTAAGGCACCCTATGAGCAGCAGCTGGAGTTTGCAGCTGAGGCAGCTGTTGCAGTATGTGGGAAAGGGGACTGCAGATTAAAACAGACAAGGCAGCTTAAGGGAGCATTTGGACTGAGTTCCCAGTGTAGACATCCCTTCTCGACTGACAGCTGTGCCTACGGATGGAGAGTGGAGTGTGCACTTGCTCCAAAGCCCAGGACACACAAAAGGGAAGCAGAACAGCTTCTCAAACTTGCCAGCAAGTGCTGTTACTGTCTTCAGACCCTCGCCAGACCGTCATTAGGGAGCACCACATGTGTGTGGCAGACATCGCACCAGACGCAGCTGTTGGCAGCTCCTTGCAAGTGGAAGGCCAGTGCCGGTCCTCCAGTGCTTAGCTGGGAAGGGATAAAAAGAGAGGAAACTCCATTTAAATGCCAAATACACACTCACAGACACATGTCTTTTGGAGGGGAGGAAGGGCAGGAGCTTACAAGAAGCCTTGTGTCTCCTCTCCCTCTGTCTCCTGGAGTAATACCTTGCTGTTGTGAATTTATGTGCTTTTGAAAGGCCAGAGAATGAACATGGTTTGGAAACTCTTTTTGCGCAACAACAGTCCTTCGTAAATCCACTTGCTCCCTCTGGTCTGTGTTCCCACACCTTGCCTTTGCACCTATGTAGAGGCAGAGCCTGGGACTATATAGCTCCGAGGAGCAGTGGCTTCCCAGAGAGGTGGACAGCTGAGCTGGGGAACACAGAGAAACCTGAGTATAGGCTAATATGGCAGGTCCCAAAGAGCTTTTCCACACATTGCCCAGGCTGGAGCCTGGCCATAATTCAGATTCAAAGTCTGGACTCAAGGAAAGAGCTGAGCTCAGACCTGCGTGCTTGGCATGTCCCTGCCCACTCTGACAGGGCTTTCAGCAGGAGCAGAGGCCACGTGGACAGGTTGACCATGAGGGTGCTTTCCTGCAGCATGCAGCAGGCTCACACCAGAAAACCTTTTTACACACTTCTGAGATTTAAAGAAAACTCCACAGTTGAGCTCAACTGTGCAGATGCACAGAGCATGTATGACCCCAGGTGAGCATCCTGCACCTCTGAGAACTCCCCAGGGTCTATGGAAAGCAACCTGCCCTCTCTCTACCTCTCCCCTGGTGGGAACACCTGAAATCCATGGAGCTTGTTACTTACCTTCTCCCCGTTGCCGCTTTCTGTCTCAGTAAAGCAGGATGTAACCCTGCTTTATGAGGAGTAATTTGCAAGAGTACAATGCCAAGATCAGCACCGTGTTCCTCTCACAAAGGCGGAGACTTTCATATTTGCTGCAATGGATAAGACATAGCTTCCCACAGTTAAAACAATTTGGCAGTACTCTGCCTAGTAACACTGTCATCGACACAAAGAAATCTGTTTGATTTGATACCAAACTTTTCATCTACTATATTAACAACACTTTTATGCTCCTCCGTCTTATAATTTGGCACGCCAGTAGCACTGAGAAGCCGCGAAGTTCCTGTTGTGCTAAATGCTATGCAAACACATGGCAAACTTTCATTGCTTGCCTTCAGGCCTGAAGTCAGCAATCAAAAATAAAGCATTAATATTTCAGTCTCAAAATTCCTCTCAAAATACTGTAGTATGTTATTGCACTGTCCAGAAAAACCCCAAAAGCATGCAAGAAAATTGCTCAGTATTATGGTTCCCCACCTTTCCTGAAAAAATCCAGTGGTTATTTATGGGGAGGGAATCACATTCAGACATATTGCATGGTGGCAGTGCTCAGTCCCCCTGCTCCGAGCGCAACCAGTGCTGGTGCTGGTACTCTCCATCACCAGGTGAGTTATTGCTCCATTACCAGCCTGAACCTGGAACTCCGCTCAGACTGCAGCAATAACAAGACAGATAGGTCTTTATGAAATCTACACTATTAACACTATTTGTTTTGCCATGAGTTGACAACTTTAGTAAATTGCTCATAATTGGCTATCAAGGAAAAAACACAGCTCTGTTCACCATTATTATGGTATTGATTTTCAATAATTGCTTTTTTTGGGGGGGTGGGGAGTGCATGCATTGCTTTTGTGTCATAAGAAAGCCTACAAAGAAACTGGCTATGTGAGTCTGCTCTGCGTCTGGAACTTCACTGTGACAAAAAAAA
>VXAA01000469.1:100791-142085 GCA_013399115.1 Anseranas semipalmata
AAAAAAAAACATAAAATGCACACCAGAAGAGGCTGAAGCAAAGATTTATTTATTTTTTTCTCTGGCATTATATTTTAGCATTAAAATAAAAGAATGGAATTAACCATGTAGCTAAACACGATGGTAGCCCTGTAGGATATTCATGTTAGTCAAAGGCTGAAATACATTAACATTAAAAAACTCCATAGGGTTATTTTAAATATTCATTAGGAAATTTACAAGCTTTGGTGTAATGGCTGAGGACTCCAGTGTTTTTATAATTGGAAGCCAGGCCAGTGGAAACTTTCTCAGCCATGGGAAAACAATGTGGCCCAGTTTCTGTTCCTATGTTAGAGATTCTTGATTATGCTGTCTAAATATTAATCTCCTGAACACATCCACTCACACACATACCTGATATTACAGTATTGTTGTGCTGCATCGTTCATTATCAGCTCTTCTGCTTGATGTTCCTTTTTTTTTCCTTCTTTTTTTCTAAATATGCAATCATGCCCATGGCCCAAAATACAGCACTCTCCTTGTTTCAGATGAAAGGGACAATGTTACTGGGAAGAATGTAAAGAGTGCCTAGTGTCTCTCAACAGGTAAACGATTCAGAAAATTTGCTGACAAGCACAAGCACTTAACAAAAACCCGCAGAAACAGTCAAAAATCCTATTTAGAGATGACTCACTCAAAATTCAATTAGCACGAGATTACGAACTGATCTAGGAAAAGAAAGAGTATTTCTCGCACTTTTTTATCTTTCTTTTTTTTCTCTCTTTTTTTTTTCTTTAATATATCATTTTTAAGCTATGAACTAGCCAAAAAATCAGTTTTCGTTCAGTTTTCTGGCCCCCTGTTTCTGTGGGCACAGGAAAACTGCCTGAATTCTTGCTTCCTCACTTTCTTGTTCCATAGATGTCAAACGATCACCATGAAAGACTGGGAAAGGAGAGTTCTGAAGATTTACCCCTCCCAGGAGATCTTTGCCCAGATTTGCTATAAAACTCAGTGTAATCTTTGATCTTCCAGTGACTTGTACTCTTCTCTGTTACTTGAAACCCAGCATTATTATTAAGCTTAAGTAGATTGCTTTAAACTTCTAAAATATTTACTCTCCTGCCTCCCAATGGGATGTTAACAATAAAAAATAGCGAAGGCTTCTACATTTGTTTTTACTTTACATAAACGAATTAAGCAGTCTCTACTAGACTCGTTTAGACCCGCAATAATGTAAACTGAAGCAACATAAAAGAGCCTCCACATCCATGTTTACAGGATAGAAATCCTACAATTTTTGTAGGGAGAAGTTTAGAGAAGGTGCCTAACTCATCTTTAGTCTCTCAGCTGTGAGCAGACCTTGATAGGCTTCTCTGTTCATAAAGGAAAAGTGTGACACTAACAGCTTGGTTGTTTGCTTTTGTATTTTTTCAAGCAAGTTCAAAGGACTCACTTGATTGTATCCCTTCCCCCTCCCCCACCCTTCATCCTTCATAACCATTGTTTAATGAATTTTTATTAGAAAAGCATGGCTGCACTTATGAAAAAAAAAAATCTGTCTTTGAAACCAGGAGCAGAGTGTGTTTTCCCTGGCATTAGCCTGTTAGTTTTTAATATCAGGTTTGCACTGGAGTTGACTCCTGGTGCATTTTGGAACCATAAGCCAACAAAGTGAAGCTAATGGGAAAGGAAATAATACAGGAGAAGAGAGCCCCTTTTGAAGTGTGGGCAGGAAATCTGCACAACTCTCCTCCTCCTCCTTCTGCCTCCTTCTTCCCCTACCCCCATCCCATGCAACGTCCTCCTCTCCTCATAAAGAATGCCTCTTGCTTGTTTTTTTGTTTAGAGAATGGGATCAAGCAAAAACACCAGCTTAATTTCAGCTTCTCAATTAGCAAAACTTCTGGGAAAGGCATTCCCTGGTGTAAAAAAAAAAAAAAAAAAAAGACAAACAAATCAGTAAACATAAGGAATGACTATACCAAGGATTCAATATTGTAGTTCTCAACAAGGTAAAAGTTGCCTTCCACAAAGCTTTCCACTGCAATATGCCTCCCTTAGATCCTCTGAGAACCAATGTGCACAGCGCTTCTTGGTTCACTGTAGACACTGGAGCATGTCATAGGTGTCCCAGAGACCTACTCACACTCCATCATGTTAAAAACATGAAGAAAAAATTACCAGCCAGAATCACCTCCAGCTTTTCATGCTAGTGATGCAAAGCATTGCCAGATTACACTAACTGATTTGATCCCAGCTGTTTACTGTAGCTCATTCTCTGATGGCAGCACTCATGAAGCTCAATTTGTTTTGTATAACTGTGAGAAGTCTGGGGTAATGTTGGTTTCCCTTTCTCACTTTCTCTCAGCTATAGCTTCAACATTTCCTGGAGAAACAAGTAGTCAGAGGGAAATCCTCAAATTTAGAATTTGGAGGTTTGCCTACTTTGCCTATCCAGTTGCCTACTTTGTCACAGACCTTCTTGCAACACTTGGGTAAGTTCCTTTACCTCAGATTCTCAACTGTTTAATGGACATTGGACTCTAAAATATCTTCATGATTTTGTTTGTAACACTGCAGCTTAGAAAGCCAGCCATAATCACACCTTCCTATCTTACAGCAGTACCTGGGGGGGAAATGTGAAAAAAAAAAAAAAAATAGCAGATATTGCAGTACTCTGAATCATCAAAGTATCAAGGGACTTGAAAAAGACATGAAAATGATATTAATTAAATGATATTAAAAGAACCATGGAAATGGTTAAAAAGGAAATAGAAAATGCTAGAAATATAACATATGCCAATAATCAGGGTTAGTTTGTACCATGGGGGTCCAAAATGGCATACTAGAATCTGTTTTCATCAATGTTAGAACTCCAGCATCTTGTTTTAACATAAGACAATATTTCTTTAGACATACCATCTAGGACTGAGGAACTGAGGAACCTGTAACTCTAGGAACCTGTAACTTTTCTTGGGTGTCCCAACAAAAGCATGGCTGGGACATCACCTAGCCAGTTACTGGGTGTGTGGCAATCACATACAGGAAATACACTATGAACACGATGTATCTGTGGGTCAGAGGATGCTGGCAGAAACTCTTTGCTGCAGTTTTCAGTGGTACCAGGACTCCTAGCTGTATTAAGCACAGAAGAAACTAACGAGATCAGAGGATGGAGGGTAACTTCCTCCAAATGTTACAGTCTTTCTCAAAACCAATTCCTTCATAGCACTAACATTATAGACTTGTTTATTAAACTAGGTAAGTATGTTTCTCTCCAGCAAGAGAGTTAGCATGAGTTTAGGAGATAAATCCTTGTTATTTCTTATTTGCTGTGTTTGCTGATGATGAGAAGTAGATAGAACAGGACATGGTAGACTTGCTGAAATATTCCTCCATCCATTGTGAGACACTTCACAAATTATTAATACCAGAATCTAGTTGTACACATCTCATCAAGGACTGAACATGCCTATACACTACAGGGATAACAGAAAAGTAGCTAACAGCCCACCCAGAAAGCGTGTTAGGGAAAAAAAAAATACTACACACTTTACCTTGTCACATGCTTTTATGCTTCTTCATAAAAATATCATTACACAGTAGTTGTGTGGTGTTTTTTAACACTCAGGGCATTGAAATAGCATTGATTTTCTTCTGTAGTAAGATATCTGTGTCAGAGTTAGTTACCCAGAATTCCCATAAAGGCTGATGAAAAGAAAATTGTCACTTCCAAGACCCAACTCATTTCCTCCAAAAGCAGAAGCCATATGAATCACATCCTAAAAGTGTTTATTTGTTTCCGTCATCTACAGAGTGAGCATTGAGTTACTAGCTCAGATATAGCTGTCCACGGGAGAGAAGGCTGAGGCAGTGATTCCCATCCCTGAGGAACAGATCTAAGCAGGGTTTTGAGGATCAATGAGAGAAGGACAAAAGGTGCTGGGAGGCATGTGGCCTGGAAGAGGGTGGAGTGTTGGTGGAGCTGTGACAGACTAGTTTGGTCCAGACTGTAGAGGTTCCATGTGTAATAGGAAATTTATAAAAATTACATGGACATACTTCTGCTAACTTCCACATGTCCTCGATGTCAAGCCCAGCTTTAAGATACTAACTGCTCTGACCCCATTTGTCTCTATGGTGGCACTGTCTCAGTTCATGACCATGGTGGCATCCCCAACTGGCACTAATTAGCCCTCCTGACTACAACAACTGCAACTGGTGGTGTGTGTGTATGTGTGCAGGGAAGGGGCATTATCTGGAGATCTCTGTGCTATCACTGACTTGCTGAAGTCACTCTTTCAGTCAGGAGATCGGAGATCTAGGAGGCAGAAGAATCTAACCATGGTGGGCAATCACTCCTGCCAGACCTGGAAAGACAGCAACCTCCCAGGCACTGGCTGAGAGCTGTGTCTGCTCTTCTGGCCCACATTCGGGAAGGTAAGCCATGTTTTCACGCCTTCTGTAGGAGTCTGTGTGAAGGTTGCAGAGTTACTGCTTGGCCCAAGACTGCAACTGTATGTTCTCGTGAGGACCAGTATTGCAACCCTACAGAATTTAAATCCTGTAGGCATATGTTATGGAGCAGGAAAGATTGCATGTCACTGTTCAAGGCACCATGGGGACTTGGGCATGGGTACTGAAAAGACCTGCTAGGAAGGCAATGAGGCAAGCTTGACCAGCTTCATTTCCTGAGCATGTTACAGCTTCCCTGTGTTATGGAGCAGTCTGAATTTACCATAGATGATTTCTCTATGCATTAGCTTCTCTTTAGCACAGAAGTAATGACACTTCCCACCACTCTGTGATGCAGGGACACTCACTTTTCTGGGGCAGGTGGAGCTCTGAAAGTTCCTCAGCTGATAACGTTCAAGTGGCTGACATAGAGTTACATATAGGACCGAGATGGAGTCAAGCTGCTTCAGAAAGTTGCTTCTCCATCTTTCAAAGAGGGCTGATGAAGCAAGTGGATCAAGAAAATGATATCAAATCAGAGGCTGTGCCTGAGGGTTAGCTAGGCTGAAACAGAGCCATCCTCTTGGAGTACCAGGCCAAAAACAGTTTATTAAAAAGTGGTGAGGTAAACCCCATGTGCAGGAGCAAGGGGAGTCGTTCCACATTTTTGGCACCAGAAGGCTGGAGGAACCCTCACCTGATGTAATTTTGAAGTGCTCTGCAAATACACTAAATAAGAAGGGGGTTTCTGCGCAAAATGAAAACTTATACAAACCCTTAAAAAAGCCAAACTTTAAACACGTGGAAGCTTATGAAAAATTAGATGATGTGAAAAACACTTTAAATCAAAGCAGCAGGTAAAGCTGGAAATAAAGTTATCTTCAGTTAAAATCTCTATGTACCACATTGACGGTAATGCTTCATTTCCTGTAGACTGTAAGTAAATCAAAGCCTACTTTGGGTTTCCATATCTGTCTAAGATCTCATCTCCAAGAATGTATTATTTTGGCATTTCCCACATTGGAATTACCTCTGGTCCAAATTTGGGTAATAGAGTATGATAACATATTAACAAGTAATAAGCATGAAATTTTTATCCATTTTAAAATGTATTACTGAGAAAGAAAACAAACACATAAAAAAGCTTGCATTTCAAAAGTAATCAGAAAAAGAACCAAGAAAACAAAAGACTTAGGTCACAAGAGAAAAATGAAAGGAAAGTATAGCTAATTGGTGGCACTTTCACAGAGAAAGAATGTAAGAAAAACTGCATACCTATTCAGGAAAAGTAAAACAGATGTGTGAAGTGTCTGACTGAGCTATTGTTTTAGCTTTGTAATCTAAAATAGCTGACTTGATTTCATTTTAACAAGGGATTAGTTTAGCAGACAGTTTGGATTAGCAGCAACATATATAAATAAACATGCTGCTCTTAAAACTTAAATACTCAGCTTACAAAATGCAGGACAACAAGAATCAGAAAAATGCTAGTCTTGAACTTTTAAATTATAGAGCCAAAACACATGTCCATTCCATGGAGACAAGGAGTTAGCAAGAGCCCTCACTCTGAACAATGTAATATAAGAAATATTTGTGCTTATGATTTCACTGAGAAGCACCTCAAGCACAGCTCAGTGCCCTAATTTCAGAGGATTACAAAATATTTAACACCTATGCTATTTTAAGAAAAAGAAGGACCAGTTCATATTTTACTATTCATATCTTCTTATGAGCAGGAACCTAACACTTGTCAGAAATGGTGAGTTCGGTATATTGTAAAAAAAGATGCATGTTGCTGCTGCCACAGGAGAAGGGGGAAAAAACTGTCTGCAGCTGAAGAGAGCTCTTTTTCTAACATTCTTTTCACACAGAAGCAGAGATCAGGATTAACAGATCTGAGGAAGGGAGGTGTCTGGGTTGGTAACCAGAAAGAGGATGAGACTATGGGAGAACCACCCTTCTTTGCCTGCAGGCAGACAGCTGTCTTTCAGTGAGTAGTCTGTGATCCTGCACCAAATTTTAAGTCATAAACATTCACAGATATTTGGGGGTTTATATAGGATCTTGTATAGTCCCTTCCAGCGCTGCCAGGCTGGATGTGATTCGATGCCATGGCATTTGCTGCTGCAGTCGTTCTGCTACCATCTGTTACAGGTCAACACTAATATGAGTCCTCTGTTTTTTTAGGCCACTTAAGTCAGTGAAGACTTAAGACTGCTACCAGTTTCAGTGCACTTGGACTCATCTTCAGAGCTAAGACCTGCACTTGGATCTACAGAATCACAGAGACCATGACTTGCAGGGGGTGGGCAGGGTGCTCCCTGGAATAGCAACTACCTCAGTTATTACAGTTTTCAGTTCAGTCCCTACATTCCTGCGCGTTCTTTCTATAAGAATAACCCTGATGGAACAGTTTTCCTTGGAAAAGAGTAGAGCAAGGAGGAAGGGGATGGTGCTGTTCTCCACATCCATGACAAATGGGCTGAACCCAGCAGGCTTTAATCGCAGCAAGAGAAGTTTAAGCTAGATATTAAAACTTGCTCTAATACCAAAGATGCAAGAGATGTGGAGACTTTATAAGTGGAGTTCCGTAAAATGAGTTAGACATGCATCTGTGAGGAAAGGCCTAGGAAGGCAGAACTTGGGCTATATCTGAGGTTCCTCCTGTTTTTCATGGAGTAAGATTCATCTGATCAAATACTGACAGACACAGGAGATACACATTGCCAGCTGTATGGCAGGCAGACCTTAAGTGTATTAAATCCAGAGATTTTACAAGAAGAGTCCCAGTTAAAACCAAGAATGTTTAGCAAGGAGTTGCATCTGTCTGGATGGCTACAAAAAAAAGTGCTCCTGAAAGAAAGATCTTGCAAATGCAGGAAAGCAGGCTACTGAAGAAATCGGAGAATGTCAGACCTGAGACACATATCTCCTAGAATGAGAACTTGCAGGTAAACAAAACAAACAAAAAAAAATAACAGAGAGAAAGACTATAGTGATAGGTGGGAATGTACAAAGGCTATTTTGCATCTGACGTGCTTTTTCTTGTAGATCTGTCACCAGTCATAACAGGTGTGTCCTCTTCCAACACAGAGGACAGCTGCCTGGAACCCCAAAATCTTGTCAAGGACTTGGTGTGGAAAGAATATAAAGCAGGGTAACAAGGTCTGGCCTCAGAAACTTGGAAAAAGAAAATAGAGAAAATATGTTGACTGCATCCTGAGGCAGGCCTTTGGTCTATGTAGCGTCTGCCATCCTCATCTTATGCCATATAAGAGGCAATATCTGGGTCTTCTTGCATCAAGAACAGACCCAGCAGAAAGGAGTACAGAGAAATGTAAGAAGAGCAGAGTTATTTCAAGACAAACATAAGGCCAGGTTATGGTTATGCCCCCAAAAAAGTTGTTCACAGGAGGTTGAGAAGTGAATGAATTTGGGAGCATCCTGCTTAGTACAGGAACTCATAAAGAAAGGGATGCTCCATGGCAGGATGGTGTATGTCCCTGAAGAGAGGAGAGCAGCTGCTGCTCCTTACAGAAGACCCTCTTCTTTCTTTGGGAGCAAGATGACCACAGAAAATTTCAACAGAGAGGGAGTTGCTTCTGACAAGACAGGGCACAGAAACTCACTGTCTATACACCAGTTCAGTCTCCCAAGGAAGGACTCTGCTGTCTACAGAGTAGTTACAGGGAAGAGCTGGTAATGGATTGAGTTTTGAAGCCAGGCACTGGCCCAGTAAATCATAAAAGGACACAGGCTTCACAATAACTGTAAGGTCTTGAGACTCTTCAGGCTTCATCTGGACATTTCTTCACCTTCCTGAAGCTTTGTTTTAGCTGGTTCAGCTGTAACAGCAGTTTTCTAATGACCAGGTTTTCACCAAACTTTTTTGCCAAATTTGCCCAATTTGTTCTTCTGTTTGCTAGACTTCTGTTTAGATTTTCATGGTTGAGATAACCATATTTGTATGTACATATAGTAGCAAGTAGTTATTCTTTGTAAAATGAAATATCTGTGAACCCAGGATAATGATGTAGCGTAGAGGAAGCAGGCATGAGATGATAATAGACAGGACATAGGATGAGACTGGAGACCATTGGGCTATTAATTTATCAGTGGTCAATTACTGATGATTACCCCTGGTTCCAGAACAGTGGCAGCTCAAGCAATCATATGGCCAAGACCCTTCCTTCCTCAGAGCCATGACGAGGAGGTGCTGACCGGCTCAGCTGGCCCTCCTGCAGCCACAAAGCTTCTCCCCATGCCACAGTCACCAGTGGATTGGGAAAAGCACATCCACTGTTTTGTACTAAGAGCCAGCATCACCCAAACTCAGGTATCTAAAGTAGGTTCCTTAAGTCAATGTGGCTCAAAAGGATCATTAGATCATTTTCTTAAGGGCTCCCAGTTCACTCTTTTGTCATGGCTGAGGCTCTCCTGGGAAAAGGTATTGTTTTAGTCCCACTATTTTCCAAAATGACTTTTTCATTGAGAACATGCCAGATGCCAGCTGGTCTCTCCATGAGGAAGATTTGATTCTTTTCTTCCTGTAGTGACAGATCACTTGGCTTTTTTCACTTTTTCAACAAATCCTCTGCCCCCAAAAGTTGGGGGAAGGTCTGCCTTTTTGCTAGAGCAAGTAGAAGCAGAAGGCCTGTCAGTAACTTACAGTCATCTGTTTGCCTATAGGGTTCTTCCAGACATGGAACTCACCCAACCTGAGAAGACACAGGAGTGGCATGTAGCTGGAGAAGGAGAGGACTAAAAAGACCCTGGCAAAGAACTCAGGAAATCAAAAATAGAAGCAAATCCTGTGTTCTTAAGACCTTTGCTTCAGTTAAGAGCAAAAGGACTTTATCAGCACATCCAGGCCAAGCTTCCCTTGTATCCATGGTCTGCCCCAAAATCTCACTAACCAGGCACTTAACTAAGCATGGCTGCCCTGCTGCTCATGTACCACGTGTGGCCCATCCTTCAGGGGACAGGGCATGCATGTCCTCGGGCTGTGAATCTTCACGGTCACATTCACATGTATTTTACAGTAGGACGAGAATGGCACAGGGGATCTGGCCTTTGACACAGGCTGACTTTTTCTTCTGTGACAGAGCCCTAAGTGACACAACCTAAATGTGGCAAATAAAATCACGGAGCTGGGAGTGAGGCAATATTGGCATGTGCTGCCTGCCTACCTCCAGCCTTGCCAGCACCTGGCAAAGCAGAAAGCAGAAAAAGAGCAAGTTTTGACTACTCCAGGATATTTTGCCTGAGTAAAGACTGTGAGATGTGTCCTAACACTATTTTAATTAAAATGCAATATCAGTTGGGTTTGAACCACCACCTTTGATTCCAAACTCAGCAACTTTATGTAGCAGGCTTGAGTGGAGATAAAAAATTAATGTGTTAAATAATTTAGGCATCGGAGAGAGTCCCATGACCATAATATAAACATATTGATGTTGGCAAGAAAACATTTATTATTAATTTTACATAAAAGCTACAAAGTTCCAGGTGCATTTCCTAATTCATGCCAAACTTTGTAAACTTGCAGAGTTTCATGGCAATTAGAACTTATTTATTTGTATCAGTTTACATTTACATTAAGAAAAACAATAATTATACAGAAAAATGGAGAACATTCTAAGTTTTCTGTGTATATTTGGCCTGAGCAAGCACTCTTAATAAGTTTTCAGTTCTGCTGCAGTAGATGAGTAGGTGTTTACATTAATACAAAAGATGTTAACTTCCCATTTTTAAATTGTAATGGCAATGCCCCAGATTTCCTACAAAATCCTGAATAAATGACTAAAATTTATTTTCTTCTGTGATTGTCTTCCGTACCTGGAATGATGACCCCCCACCTACAGAATATCTGGAACAACATGTGTATACATACATGTATACGTATTGTCTGTAGACACATGTGAGTGTGATATAGATATACATACATATATTCAGGAGGCTATATGTGTTTGTAGGATAAACAAAAGTGTGGCAAACACCAAATCTGTGAGAAAGAATTTGCATATTTTTGTTGCCGTTAATAATCAGTTGGCAAAGGGTTGTTCCTGAGGTTTCTTCACGGCATGCATCTTTGAACAGACGCTTTTTTCTGAATACTGCAACTTTAAATGAAGAAATCCCTTCGTTTACTCTCATTTATATTCAAACAGATATTACAGTAAGTCACTGTGTTTGCTCTCTTCATGATCTAGGCCCAAACTTCCAAACAAAGATTTGCATGCCAAAATTTTAGACCCCTAAATTTGGAGGGGAAAAACAGCGTCTTTATGTTTGTTTTTCTTACTCAGCATTTTCCTGCTCTGAAATAACACTAACTGAGGCCGAACGGTCCAGCCAGTGCTGAGCCCCAGCCCTGGCAGCTGCACGGCGCCAAAGAGGGAGCGAGGCGGTGGCACCAAGCCGCTGGGGCTACAGGGTGGCATGGCTGGACCTCCTCGAGCTCGGGTGCTGCCCTGCCAGTGTGCCTGGGAGCTGGGAGCTCCAGCGGGGACACGGAATGGCAAAGGGAGATGCTTGACCGGAGCTGAGCTCCTCAGCCCCCAGCGCGGCACCGCCCAGCCAGCCCAGGAGAGCCAGCTGGCTCTATTATGGGGCTTGTTTATAATAAAACATCTCATGCACATTTTTAGATCATCAGCTGCAGCATTAAAATGGGCACCGTGCTGAGAAAATAAATACAGAAAGCAGGACTAGAGGAGAAGGCACAATCATGGAGCAGCTGAGAGCAAAATCAGAACTATTCCTTCTTTTTCTCTCTTTTTCTTTTCTTACTAAAGTAATTAAAGACTTCCTCAGTGTGGACACAAAGGGAGTATTTAAAGTGAAATTAAAAAAAAAAAAAAAAAAAGATTTAAAGGTTTAACATACCTCCAGAAAAAAAAAAAAAAGCAGCCAAAATATTTCCTTAAAAAAAATAAAGTTCCACAAATGGCTGGTGAAACTCCATAAAGCAGCTGGAACTTGTTAATAGTCACACTCTCCTGTGACGTGAGATGCAGGAATCTAACCATGAATTTTTTACAGATATCCTTTAAAACAGGTACTGACCGATATCACAGTGGCCTGCTGGACTGAAGCTTTCTGAAGATAGTGTGGCAACTAGAGGAAATCAACTCTCCTGACATTTAGATTTCAGTGAAAACCTTTTTTTTTATTTCTTCTTCTTAAAAAAAAAAGGAAAGAAACACTTAATCAGCAGCACTGACTCAGTATTAAAAACCAACAGTATTCTTTTCCCTCCACTCCGCACATATGGTTCCTCTGAGAGACCAGAGTTAATGAATAATAATAGTAATTTCTTCACTAGCCATTGCTAACTTTGATACCATGTGAAAAAGATTAAATGTGAAAGAGCAGTTTTCTATGGAAATGAGTCCATCAAACCTGCTGGTTCTAAACAGCCAGAATTTTGCATGGAGCTCATAAATAGATGTTAAATATCTCTTTCTTTATCATGGCCCCAAACAAAACCTCAACAGAAAACACACTCAGAGTCATGCTCCCAGGCACTGAAATCAAAATCCAGATTTTGATTTTGGTTACATATTACTGAATGCTATATTAAGCCATGGGTTCTTCTAAACACTGGTAATACTTGTAATTCAGAGTTGTGCAGAAATAAAAGAATTAAATGCTTTCCCACAAGATTTTGTCCCCCATGCATCAAGGATGAGGCCCTTCTGTGGACCATCCGATGATCCATCTAATTTTCCTTTGCAGCTTGCACAGGACAAAATGTCATATGCCATTCCCAACAAGCCGACCAGCATGCTGACACACAAATTGAGCTGGCTTCAGCTGGGTCCTAGTGGCTTTGTTGTTATGGCACAACACATTTAGCACGGCTTACCATACAAGCTGGAGGACATCACCAACCCAGTGAGACCACCTGGCTCTGCTGGATTAGAGCACATCCACCTTGAGGTGCAAGTGGAATGAGTGTGGTACACCAGCCCTCTAACAATGCCAGTGTGAGGTTTGAAAACATTGTGCCTAAACTGGAGAATCCTTGTTAACAAAAGTCATGGGTGGGCTGTAAGCTTTTTCTAAGGCAAACTCAAGAGTGGGCCTGTGTTTCCAAAAACCCAAAAGACATATCAAAATCTGTGGATAAGGCAGAGTAATACCTTGCTGCCTGAGCCATTACCTGATTGCTGGAGGTAAACTCAGATTCTCATCATGCACCTTCAGGATGCAGTAGGAATCAATGTGCTGTGCTAGCCAGGACACCAGAATACTCAAGTCCTTTTGTCTGCTTAAACATGGTAGAGAAAGCTATTTAATTTCCTTATGGCTCTGCTCTCTTTATCAAAGAGATCTGGTAGGATGGGTTGTAGCTTTAAGGATTTCTCTTCCCACACTTTTTTCTGCTTTGCTCCAGGTTTGTACAAGGCCCAGCAAGTATTGGAGTCTAAACACTGCTGTAATAATAGAGCCCTTGGGAAAGGTGGCACTTCCATGGCTGCAGGTGTTGAAATGCTCGCCCTGAGATCTCAGTCTCATTAGCTCTGCTTGCCAGCCTCCTTATTATTGAAAAGGTTATTACAACACTGGGCCTATTTGAAAGAAGTCAGGCTCTGATTTGGACGTATATCAGCCTCCCAGAAGCACCACCACATTTGGCAGAACTCAGATGTCAGTATTAGCAGAAAGGCCATGAACTGAAAAGACTGGAGACTGAATCTACTGGGCCCTACAAAAGGTCATTCAAGGTCAAACCAGGGTGGCAATATGGGGAAACTGGCTCTGCTGGAGCTCCTCCGGTGCCCATTCTGCAAGGAAAACTACAGTCTTTAGGTCCACCACCTTCCTTCACAACCACTAAATTCAGACAAACATTCTTAAAAAAAACAATCTCAGAAAAAGTTAAACTAACAAACTCTAAATAGGGGAAGGTGTTAAATTATGTGTGGCCTCATTCTTGTGCTCTCCCTGACAAACAAAACATGGCCTAAAGAGAATTATAAACTATGAAGCTGTTAAACTTTCCTCGGACTCTTTATTTCAGATTCCTTATAAAAGCGTTGATACACTGGAGACATAGGCATGCCATATGATATAGGCCATGAGGAGAAGGAAGAAGAGTGATTCTCTTCTCTCTACACGCACACACACAGACAAACACATATGTACACACATTCCCATTGAAATGAATGAGCCCATTCATAGGAAACACAAGTTCTGTTGGTTTATTAGGCTTGGAACCAAGTCACACCATCTCAACCTGCCAGAGTTAAGTTGTACATACCAGAAAAATGTCTCACCTGCAGTACCTGTCAGCCTATTTCATATTAACGTAAGCGCTACAGTTTCTACTATCCATGTACCAAATCCTGAAGGCCTAAGGCAGCCCTGAAAATGGTCAAAATGATCTTTCCCACCCCGTATCAAAGTTTCTGGGACTCACCACCTCCTTAGGAGGCAGGCGGTGTTTCCCGCAGGAATGACTGCTGGCGGGAGGAGGGACATTCCTTGAGGTTCCCTTCTCAGAGGCTTCTCAGAATCCCTCTCTCTGGGTGGGTTGGCATCTCCTCTTCCAGCAGGAGCAAATGGCCTATCTCCCACAGGGTTTTAACCGATCAATCATAGGCCGTGGGCAAGTTGCCTCCTGGCTGTCTTCTGGCCCTCAGTAGCTCTTCCCTCTGTGGTCTTCAGACCTACTCAGCAGCAGAGGTGCTGGGAATAATCCCCTGTCTGCTTCCAGCTGTCTGTGCACTGCAACAAGAGCCTCACAGTGCCCGGCCAAGCTGCTCAGCCTTTGAAGGCACAGTCCCAAATACCACACGTTCCATTCCGAGTCAGAAAGTAACGACAGCTATAATTAAAACCGTTATTAATGTAAATACATGAAATCACAATAATAACTAAACTGTCCGACGGAGCCTGAGGTTGAGCCTTGCTTCCTCTGGCACAGCAGACCTGCTCCTGCCAGAAGACAGGACAGCTACTTGTTCTGGCTGGTTCGTAACCTGGAGACCTGTTGTCTACATATGCTGGGTTTGTTTCCCATGTCACACCCCGCACTTCAGTCTACTGGACCTCAGGACCAGAATATAGCTGATTCAGCCAATATTTCACTGCAAAGTGCTTATGTTCATGCACACCTACTTCTGGACCACTGCTGTCAAGTAAGGCTTATTAGGCAAAACAGATCTTTGATGTCTATCATCAGTTGTTTAGCTGTATCTCCCCAAAAAAATGTCTCACAGGAGTTAGAATATTAGTAAGTACATCGTTCTTAGAGTTCTGTTTTGGACTTTTTCCCCTAATCAATATAAACACCCTATGTCTACTTTGCTCCAGCCAGGTTTTTTTTTTTTTTTTTTTTCTGCACTATCAATACAACTCTTTCCTATACCTTGATCTTTATTTCTGACATATGCAGCAAAACTTAAGAAACCCTTCAGTACTACTGTTCATTCAAGGTCAAAATAAATCTCCTTATTCCTTTAGAATTTTTTTCCTCAAAGAACTCCTATCGACCTCCATGACTACTTTTCACATATTTTTTAATAACAACTTAGAAGTTGTGATCCTTGAAACAGGATTTCATGCAGTGGTAGTAGTTCCCCTTAAATTGATAACAGTGGTGGGGAATGTGCTGTTCTTGCCAATATGATTTTAATTTTAATTACTCTTTGTAGTGTCTCATCCTATGTAATCAATCTGAAATTCACAGTCCTTAGTTCGCTGCAGAACACAAAGTTTATTTTTATTAACATAACATGCTAATGTTGGGCTTCACCACTTCTGTCAAATGCGTTAAAGAGTGTGTCTACATTACCAAATTTCTTCCAGGTTCAGATTCAATTTACAAATTGTCCATTTGTAGTTGAAAAAAGTAGGCTGTGAATTCTCTGGAGTGTTTGCAAGGCCATTTTCAGTAACAGCAATAAGTGGTTTGCAGTCGATTTCAGCTAATAAAATAGTAATAGCTAAGGCCTCCCACAACTAAGACATGAAGTCTTTTACAACCATGCCAAAGCCTCCGTCTCTATCTGAGCTTATTAACTCTCATTTCCTGTTAGCATCTACTATGCATAAACCACTGATCTCTAGCTGTGACCACTCTACTGCAAGAAGATTGCACCAAAATCTTCATAGAGGCACATATGGACAATATAGTTTTGTGCTTATCATCCTCTTAAAATAGTTCCTTTTACATCTCAGATTTTTTATTAAGGTCAGGGAATGTCATTGTATAGCAACATTCTCTATTTATTTATTCAGGCAGCAGTTTAAGGTACAATTGTCCTAATGTAATCCCTCATTCCAAGAAGTCTACTATTTCTTTGTCAACTGCAGTGGTTTCCCTGTTACCTATATGTCTTGCTGAATAACTTTCTCTCTCGGGTGTGTTATTTATGTCATGGAAAGATTACATTTTGCTGGCGTCACACTAACCCAGCAGCTCTGGTTCTGTTCCAGGATGCTCAGAGATTCCAGTTGTTCTCTTCTTTTACCATCTTTCCCAGATTAAAATATCATCTGTGGTGCCTCAATTCCTTCTGTACTATCAAGACTTTGTTGCATTTCCTGATGAAACAAATGAAGTCCTGAACACAACCTAAATGGAAGTATGAGGAACCAGGATTTTCTCAATAAGACATGGAAAATTCACAAAATATGTGCTGTATTTTTCTAAAGACATTCCCCAGAACCCTGCTGATACACCTAGCATATAAAAATATCTGGTATTAGACAACTTCCCTAACAGTGATCCCCTAACAACTACTGTGATATTTTTCTTTTTTCATTTTTGTTTTTTTTTCTTTTTTCTTTCTTCTTTTTTCTTTCTTCTTTTTTCTTTTTTCTTTCTTCTTTTTTCTTTCTTCTTTCTTCTTTCTTCTTTTTTTTTTTTCATATTTATTCAATTCTTCTGGTCTATCCAGATGCAAAACAAATTGTTCCTCTTTTTTTTCTCTATAGATGAACAAAGAATGTACCCACAGTTCATTCTCCTATGCATTCTGTGATTCTTGGGGTGACGAACTAACCCAACTCCTCTTTTAGAGCCTCTTCCTTAAGAGGAATGGAGTGTGAATAGGAATAGGGACTGAAGGGAGGCTGACTCTCTCCTCTGATGTGTATTTGTCTGAGAGGCAGCTTGTTCCCTGGCTGTTGTCCTCTAACTCTTCCCCAGGTATGTTGCCCTCCTGTGCTCTCAGGAGAGTGCACGAGTCCCAGTGAGAACAAAAGCTTCACACATTCTCGGTTCCATAATGGGTACTCTTCTCCAGAAAGTTCATACAGGCTGTATCTGTCCATTTTATTTACCCTCATGTTAACTTTAGTTGCTATTAGCTTACCCCTGTAAGCCTCCCTTACTTTCTATTATCTGCTTCTTGTCAGGAGGATAACATTATTTCAATCAACACATCATCATGTGCACCAGTATCCAATTTAAAATGAATAAATGTCTTACTTGCTTTCAGGGTGATAGTCCATTCATCTTCTGATGAATTGCTCTTATGAGGAATCCCCCAGAGCAAATGGTGCTGTCATTGATCTCCTCTATGCTGCTTCTTACAAACTATTTTGCAGTGATGTAATCCAGCACATACCTTTTTCCAGCTTATGGCTCATACTGTTTGCCATACCATCTGCAGGCCCAGATGCTGTACTTGTAGGATTCCAATTATAAATTCCTAAAGCGACTTTCTTTGCACTGTTTTGGTTTCTCCATTATGTCCTCCCCTTCATTCTGAACTAAGGAACTTGCTAGTTTGACAAACCCTAACTCCTTTGTCAAGAGTTAATTCTTGATGTTCTGACAGTGAATCACTCCAGATCCCAGACGCAACTTCTTTGTGATCAGGACCTTGCCCCATTAAATTGCAAAATTTTCCTTTCAGCCACAGAGATTTTGACTGTTATGGGTTTCACCTCTTTTCTAATATGTTCTCCTTATAAAAAAGCCCTTATATTTCAGTATTTCATAATAAAATACTCCTGAAAATTTTCACAGTTACTTCTGACTGCTGAAGTAACTGGGAACTAAAGAAACCCAATGGAACTTCGGTACCACCTTTTGTCAGACACAGCTATTTTCTATCTGTCTTCCGTTTTGTAAGTAGATAAAGAGTATGGGGTCATTCAGCTCTTCTACTGCTACCCTCTATACATCCAGAGTTTTCTCTGCAGTGAAGTTTTCTATAGCTTCATTCTTCTGCTCGGGATACTTTTTGCCTTCCTTTTTATTCCCAGCACCTTCAGGTACATCTCGGTCCTCGATATGTGTACAAGAATTTGACCTGGTAACCCACCCATTTTCCATTGCTGTGCATAGCTATCCCAGCTCCACGGTCCTCAACCAGATCAACTATCTGGAACACCTTGCCTTTACAGGCCAGAGATCCAATCCATGCCCTGTGGCTTGCCAGCACTGTGGTTCACAAGTGCCACACTGACAAGGCTGACACCTGGAAGGAGTTTCTAAGACACTGAGGTTGCTTTGCTGCCTCAGGGGATTACAGAGCCTGAAGCCATATTAAGTGTTGAACAGATTTCTCTCTCAGATACTAAGGCTTCTCACAGACGCTGAATTTGTCTTCTGTCCAAAGCTCACAGAATAAGTTTCCCGAAGGGGGAAGCACTCCTTCCCTAAAGTCAGCTTCCCTATAGTGGAAGGTGTTTCTCCTCTTCTTTCTTGTCCCTCAGTAGAAATAGGACTGGCACAATTCCTTTCATCATTTCCTAGGTGTGCAAGTCATGTAGCACATGTTCAGTAAATCTAGCAATTCTTGGAAGGACTGGACCTGTTACACATGAAGGATGCAGATGATCTGCACACAGCCGGTAAATCTGCTGCTCTCAAAATGCACAAGACTTAGCACATCTGGTCCAAGATCAGTGGTACAGTAATAAATTAAAAATAAATAAAATAAATAAATAAATAAAGCAAATAAACTCACACATTTGGTATATAAGTGAAGCAGGAGCAGGCAAATGCCACAACAAATAAGTTGAAGTGGGAAACCATCATTTCCCTCTGTTTGTCCTTGACTACATCTTTATCAGATACTTCATGGAAACACCAGGCTTGCTGCTTCATGCACTAGCTTACCCATGCTCAGTATGACAGATCTCTAAACACAGTGAGCAAGACTCAAACTACACACTAGGCCCAAGCAGGTTGTCAAACAACAGGAAATCCCTTATAAATAAGGACAGTATTTCAGATTCCGTGTGGTTAGAATTGCCAAAATACAGAAGGACATCATCTGGGAAAAAAAAAAAAAAAATCAACACAGGGTAGCTTTAAGCAGAGACAGGAAAAAAAAATAGTCAAAATTACATTTTTTTCTGATGAAAGGTGGAGTTTGAATGTGTTGTACACCTCAGTGATATGCCAGGTGATAACAAAACATCTTCCATATAAACATCACACATAGGCATATCTGCAAATTTGTAAGAGGTCTGAGGCTACTGCAAAAATTGATCCAGTGAGTAATGCTGCAAATTATTGTCTATTTGTCTCCCAACCACATAAACAAAGCTGTATCTATATAATAACAGTGTCAGGGTAACTGAGAAAGATACATCAGCAGCCCATGAGCTCCTGCTAAGAGGTAGGATGTACTCTCAGATTCTGTTAAATTACAAAGGAGTATAAGTCACTTAACAAGCCAAAGCTGAATCTGAAATTAAATGATGATATCACCTTTATGGAAAGACGCAGTGAATTAATAACATCATAATCATTTTTTCTACATTCTCAAGACGACACAGGATTTTGACTGAAATCCTTACAATCCAGCAGCAAAATGTTACAGAACAGTGCAAGAACATATAGAAAAGTTTTCATCTTCTGTGTTCACACTTCATATGTTTTTTAAATAACTGCTACTACAGTTTTGGTCTTCCCACTGTGTAAATTCAGTAGGATTTTCACATAAGGTCTGATCTGTTTATGGAATATTCAACTCTTGCAGGGGAATAAACTATTTGACACAGCCAAACTATCCTCCTCCAAATTCCATGTTCTCATAATCCCTGCAGAGCTTCAGATTCCAAGATGAGTGTTGCTATCACAAACCAACACAAGGCCTTTACTCAGATTCGGGGCTCTGGAAGTACTTTCCTTAATCCAAAACAAGAAGTCAGATTAAATTTTTCCTCCTGACCCTGAGCAAATCCATCACTTTAAACCCTCACAACTTAAGATATTAATAGTTTTTCCCTTTTGAATTTGGCAAGATTCTCCCAGCGCAGTGAGGGAGATGATTGTTTCAAGTTGGACCTTCACAGGTCATTGTGGCCTGAACAAAACCAAAAGAGAGTGGTTTTGCTTACATCATTGAAAGTACATTGTGGTTTCACCAGTTGAAGATATAGCCATATATTTAGCACTTTTTGAAGTAATAAAAACTTGCTCACAATTATATTTTAATTTGAAAATTGCACTGACTAGTCACACATGCACAATTGCAAAACTACTGAACAAATCTTCTAAATATCAGTTTTATTTTCATAACAGATTTGTCATTAAACTGGGATGACACATTTTTACTGCCAATGGACCATATGAAAGAAAATCTGAGTGAAAATTGGATTATTACGGAGATTTTTTAATCTACTGTAAGCAGTCAAATGCAAGGATAATGTGTTCCCTTCTTGGTTATCAGGAAAGCTTCTGAAAAGTTTGGAACTAAAGGCTAGAGACACCAAAAAGGAAATTAGAGTTTTGTCAATTGTTTTCACTCTGGAAGATTTCTCAGAGTATGGCTTTAAAAGAATTTTTCAAAGTATAGATATTGAGCTACATGGTATGGAAAGCCTTGTATACAGCCCGGTGTGGGGAGGGAAGAGAGGATCTCATCAGTCATACTATTGCCATTCTTATTACTAGCTTTAGAGAATGACAGTTCAGCAATTTTAGAAATAATGATATTGTATCATCTGATCCTACTCATTCCACAATGCAGTATCATTGACAATATTGTTCTGGGGCACATTCTTCTAAAAATACCTAAAAGCTACAAATTGTTACTGACTGTCAAAGTTGGTAATTGTAGTATATAGAAAACACTTACTAGCCAAAGGTCCTGTGATCACACTCACATACAGAGATAACTGCCCATGCAGCACATACCTTCACTCATTGAAAAATCCTCCTTCAGATGAGACCAAATTCATGGTGCTGGTTATGATCAACAGCAAGTGCTGTCTCTATACTTACTAGTGTTCTTACAGAAAAGAGGATACTATGTTTCCCTATAGCTTTCACTCAAGAAAGGGTTTAAAGGATTGAGGGTTCCTGAGAAATTTCTAATTAAATACAATAGATTAGGAGGTCTATGGCATTACAGTTTAATTTGCCCATCCATCAACATTTCATAACCCTAAGCACATTACCTTGACCAGCAATGCGAAATGTGAATGAACTAGAACACTGACAAGGGTGAGCCCCAAGAGACAGGGAAAAGGAGATAGAGAAAGAGAAGGGAGGGTGGAATAAAAAGCTTACTGAAAAGAGATCTGAAAGAAGAAATAGAATTATGCTTTCTAATTTTGGCAAATAAGATAAATGGACATGAGCATTGCAAGTTTTATTGTCTTTAACGTTTGGAAAGCATATTTTCTATCAGGAGAGTAAAGCTGTCTCTCTTGCCCTCAGATCAAGATATGCTAAAATTCAAAATATATGACATAATAAGGGAAGATAATCAGCCTTCCAGTACTGAAACAATGCCTGAAAAATTAGTCTTAGGTCTCTGTTCTTCCCTCAAGATATTTTTTCTGAATATCATGATCAGAAGTGTTGTCTCCAGGAAGGGAAGTCAAGTTAGTCCTAATGAGGCTGGGGCCATAGGCCACCCCATCACAGTGTGCGCCAGCATGAGAGAGAAGCATATGGCAGACCTGAGGCCTACAGACAGAATTTTACTTGCATTGACTAAATTGTCTCTTCTTGAGTCATGGTGCATTCATACTCCAGTCAGCAGAGAGCCACAATCCAGCCCTAAAGCGGGATGCAAGGTAAAAGTTTTTCTTAGGAAACTTGTTGATGGTCTGCAGCTAGCAATCTGACCTGAAAAAAGATGCTTTAGTAGCTGAGAGTCTAAGTCTCTCCTCCAATGCACAAGTGCTTCAGGAATCCCCAGCTGTGCCCTGCGTTTACGGGACACCCAGCTCAATAACCTTGCTAGACAATATATTCAGCCTTGTTTGCCCCTAATTCCTTATAAGTGAACAGGGAATGGTCCTCAGACAAGAAGGTGCTTATAAGTGACAGGCATTTTTCTGGTTGTGGTTGTCTGCCCTCCCTCATCTTCTTTCCTGGACCCTTCTGAAGCATGTAAGGATGAGGCAGATACGGAGTTCAGCACAGGATCAGCCAGCCCAACAATTCTGGGAAGCATCAGTCTATTACCCCTATGCAGTAAATCTGATATCATCAAGAAGAGCCAGCTCCAGTGCTCCTGTACAGTGGATCCAATTACGACAGGAGACAGGATGCAGCCTGCAGCCTCCTCTGCCACTAGGAGAAGCTATTTGGCTCATCTGACTGGTAGAGCCAGGCAATACTGTTCTATGAAATATGGAAAAAACTAAAGGCTGGAAAAGTATGATTTAATGAAAAGTGATTTCTGGAGTGCCCACTACAGATGCACTCAGACGCATCAAATAAATTGTAGAGAAAGACTCTGGATTTTTGTGCTTTATTTTGCTTTAAGTTTTTTTCTCAGCCTTCTGGATTTTCTCAGTGCAGGTTTCTGCTGCTTCAGAGACTCTGAATGTATGTCTTAATGTTTTTTTTTCTTTCTTTTGTATGAAGTTAATTCCTATAAATGCAGAAAAATATTAATTGAATTATTTAATACCAATATTTTCTTGTGTCTGTCAGGAGTATGACAGATGCTTCATTACTGGCCTCACCATCTTGAGGAGGTGGGATTTCCACCTTCAGAGGGTTATATCTACTAGTGTGAAAGTCTTCAGGCTACAGAAACAAGTGCAGTCTGGTTTTTATGCCATTGCCAGGAATCAAATCATATTTCAGCCACACATATGTTGATCTGTTGATCTTGAGACATTATTTCCAAAAATTAATGGTTTGAGTATGACCTTCAGACACACTCATTTCATTGTAGCAGGCTGATATGAAGAGTGTGGCAATCAGCCAGGGTTTTATCAGAACCCTACCTTCACACTTGTCCACCTGTACAAGATTGGAGGTTTCTGTAGCTGGGTCACCAACCATGTCTATAGTGAGCATACTGTAAGAGCTACCTCTGATAGTCACAGATTATGGGAACCCTACAAATTGCTTTGTTGCTCTTCTGCATTTCCATGTTGCCTGGCAGCAAGCTTCGTGACCTGAAGCAGATTAAAGATTTCTTGTGTTCTCCTGGGATGTTATTCTCTTTCTATGTCTTGGTTTTCCCACCTGTAAAATGTTTTATATTTCCTACTGAAGGGTGTTGTGACTAGTTTTAAATGTTAGTGAAGCATTCTGAAGTTGAAAGGTTCGGAGTAGTAGTTTCTGGCTAAAGTTTACCTTAAGCAAAAGTCAGATCCTAGACAAGGTATGTTGTAGCTCCAAGCAGCAGCTAAGAAGCACTTAAAATTGTTGCGAGGAGAGGGAGGTGATGTAGTGAGAGAGCAGATCCCTGAACACAAATTCAAATAACAGCTGGAATTACGTTTTCATGACATTTGGAATCACTTTACTGTATTGTATGCAAATATTCCTACTTTTAAAAAGAGAAATTTTCCTAAAACACAGAGTATTATAAAATTCCAAACAAGTATAATTTATTATACTTAAGATATTATAGTCAACATGACCAAATTCTAGGAATTAGTCATGGCAAGTGACTGTGGAGTGGGGATTTTGTTCAAGATTCAGTTACCTAAACTTGGATGTTAACAATGTAGATGGATGCAAAAGAACAAGGTGTCAACCTACTCAACAGGGAGAGTAGGTTGACACCTACTCTCACACCTACTCTGACACCATGTTTCAGTCAGCTGCCATTTCAGGTGCTCTAGTGTATCTTGTGAGGTGCAAGCTGTATCTCCAGAAGGTCCCTCATATGTATTACACCAAAACTGACAGCCTCACTTGGAGGTCTCAGATGCCCTAGAACATCTCCCATATGTAAATGAGTAAGTCCCTAAGTAAAACTAAACTCCACTGACAGAATTAACTAGACCTCCATCCACTTCAGCAAGAGTCTTGGGCAATGAACTAACAAACCTACATTTCAACACCTGTATGGAGGTCAAGCTGTATTCCACTCCAAGCTGCAACCAGTCCCTGAGGCTGAAGCATATTATTGTTTGCATAAACCATTTTTTTCCAACCTGTGGTCATTTGACCTTCGTTAAAGCTAGTGGAATAATCATATAAGCACTGTTCCCAAGAGTTACAAAATACTAAATGTGTTTTAACCAATTGCTCCAAACAACCTTTTTGACACACTTAGAAGAACTGTGTGATGTATAGGGAGTGCAGGGAGCCCAGTGAGCAGTGCTGGGAACTGTTTTCTGTCTTCTTCTAGATGAACATGTTTTTCTCCAGAGGAAAAGACTTCTGTTGTTCCTGCCATTTTCAAGGAGAAAAGGTTCTTTCTGTACCACAGCAAAGGGAAAAAAAGGGCCAGGGCGTGGCTCCTGCCATTCTTCCTATGGCAAGAAGGGGAACCCCTTTCCTGCTGCAGCTTCCAACAGGGACCCAGATCATAGCATAGGTAGAGTTATAAACCAGGGTGAAAGCTTATCTTGACACGACACTGTCTCCTAACTGCTGACACAGATATTTGTTAGTACAATACAAACAGAGTTAATTTTAAGTGCTTTTGGACAGTCTAAAAACTTCTCTTGTAATAAAGACCTGTTTTAGCTGAGGGGTGGTAAGCCTTTGAGTCTTGAGCATCACGCAGCAATCGAGTGGTTCAAGAGTTGTTGCTAGCATGCTAGCACTATGTCACTGTTTGGTCTAAGAATTTGCTTGTTAAATGGCTAATGTTACCCAAAATGAATTGTAGCTGAGATAAGCTTCACCACCAGCACAAAAGGGAAAGGAAGGGTGGGATCAGCAGTGGTGGGGAAAAGAGTTTGGAATTTCTAGTGATTTCTATCCAAATTTGTGCTCAATGGAGGTAAGTGGCCATATTTTTTCAGGCCAGCAGGAAAACCTGGAGGAAAATGAGGGAGAAAAAAAAAAAAAANTGCAAGAAGGAAAAGAGATGATTTCTGCTCTTCAGATAATTTTTTCTAGATTTACAAACACCAAGGAGCAAGAAGGCGCTGCAGTACTCTTCTGCCCCCAGTGAAACTATAATTCTTACAACCAGCATAGCCCACTTTTTCCTCTAAGGGTCACAAATGCTGTATTTTGCCGATGGCCCTCAGAAAATGTCAAAGAACATGAAAAATTGCATGCAGCCATACAGCTTCTGACAGAGTACGTCTGAGGAGGCCCTAGAATGAGAGCTACTCAAGGAAGTGATATAACACAAAAAGCATTTGTTAAATTTGCCTGAGATGCCATAATATGTACAATTACAGTAACAAAGAAAGATCACCCTTTTGTTTAAACCTCATCTATCTGGGGGAGGGGTTGTTAACACAAACATTAGACCTAAGTTACTTCTCAGCCTATCACACATCTTAGTGGGATGTCAGAAATCTCCAAGAGCAACAGCATTGCACAGGAGCTGCTGATAGCTCCTCAAATGCATAGATTATTCTATTTTTGATGATATGCATATGTCAATCTCAGAGCAAAATTGAGCCCTTAGGGCAAAATTCTCCTCTCAGATCCACACATCAATGGGAGTTCCCCTCATGTAGGAAGAACAGACTATTGGAGTTGAGAGCTACTGTGTAGGTCAGGGTGGAAAATTTTGGTTTTAGTGCTTATTTCTGAAATAGTAAATTTAAAACATAAATGTAATTTTCCCTCATAACAAAACATTTGAACAAAATCTAAATCTGGCTTACCAGCATCACAGAAAAAAATACCTTGTTCACAAATGCAAACAAATATTTAACTCTGGGTTATTGGAGGGAAAAAGAAGGCAAAATTATGTCTTCAGAAAAAAAAAAATGAATATATTAAATTCTTCCCCTACAATGGTGAATCTCTTCAGAATGAAAACGCTCTTTATTATAACAGACTCACTGGGGACAAGATGCTTGAAGGATCAGTTTTGTGTAATCCTTCATAAGGTGAGAAATTACATTCCTAGTGACTTCAGGCCTTTACAGACTGTCTGGGCACTCACGTAAAAAGAAAAGCCTTATTTCACCATGCCCTCCATGAAGCATGTCCAGCATATAAAATGGACTACCATTTTCCAGAGGGGATGACAAAGAGGATCACTAATCTAAAGTAGCCACTCAGGAACATGAGTGCAATCTTCTCAGGTCTACACAGGCCAATTTTGTATGTAAATTTGGGGTTAAATGTCATAAAACGTACATGTGCAAAGGAAGTAGCCAGTCAGGGATTTAGTTTTGGAATTGCTGCCAAAGTGTGTATCTGAGCCAGATCTGTGTTCACTTTACTCATGCTTTTCTTTGCATGCTTCCTTAATGATAAAATTAACCTCTTCACAGTTAACTGGTACAGAACCTATACCTCCTATTAATTCCTGATTAATTCCCTCTAATTGCTAATTTGAAAATTAGCAGCTATTAAAAAAATGTTAAAAAGTGTAAATCAGTATGCCTGTCCTATATTGATTCTCTGGGTGGGTGTGAATTTCACCTGAAAATTCCAGGTTGCTGCTGTCAGTTTTTAATGCTGGTGGTCTGATTTAGTGTTCAAAGACTCTTTTTTCTCTTGCTTCTGCCATTTAGTCTCTTTCAACATCTTCTTGCTTGAAAACTTCTATACTCATTAGTCACTATTGAGATCATTAGCACACCGCCTAGACTCTGTAACTGCTATAAACAAAGACATAAAGTGCTTTCTCATATTTCTTACTGCATTTTCAGAGACAGTGGTATTGCAGGAGGCTAAGATACTTACAGCTTCAGACAGATAGAATACAAGCAAAGCAGCAGCCAGGGACAACACCTAAGGCTTTGGAAAGATGGCACAAGTTTGAATTATTAAAAAGAAACAACCTAAATTAGAAACTCTGCTAATGTGCCTGTAGGAACCACATACCCTAACACAAATGTTTACGAATTAGGTAAGCATTTAAGTACTAGTTAAATAAATATGCAGCTATAACCTATTCTGCCTGTGGACATGTAGTTAGAAATCTTTGTTATCCTGCTGTAGACACTATGGATATCACAGTAACAAAGATAGCTATAAAAAGTTTGCATCCTATTTCCACTTGAGAAATATCAAACTTTCTTTTTTGTTGTTGTTAGTGGCTCTCTGGGAAATATTTCTTGGACAGTTTTTTAACCATAACCTGAGAAGAGTGTTTGTTTGCAGCAATAATCACTATTGAGTATCAAAATTAACTTAATACTCATAAGTTGGACTATGACAGTACATCTTAACTTGGCTTGTAAAATCCGTGCAATGAATTATTGAAAAGCCATTATTGAAATAACCTCTTTTTTCTAACGTGGCTGCTTATGTTTCCCAGATGAAATACAGCATGTATCAGTTGCCATAGCTACAGTTAGTTTCTGAAATAAACATTACTTCTTTCTCATTCCTATGTCCACACACAAAAAGCTAAACTCTGTCATTTTTTTCATGCATTGTAGGTACAACAACCTATTTGAATAATAATCTTATTAAAGATGAAAAAATGTATTATGTCAAAATGCAGACATTTAAGTGGCATGAAAGATGGCAATTCTCGAAGTTTATAAACACAACATGGCAAGTACACGTACAACCTTTAAATAAGGAGTAACCTTTTTGGGACTCCTGTCAATGTATAAAACATGAGGAAGAGGAGGAGTTTAACTAACAAGCTGTTGGAGGAGGAGGAAAGGTATAAATAAAAAGCAAGTTCCCCACCGTGTGCTTTTTGTAACTCTTGGGTTCTAGCCTTGTGGTCTCCAGAGCCTTGGAAGAGAAACACCTATTCCACAACTGAGTGGAGTTCGGGGTAATTTTATTTGATGAGTCGGACAGTCCTTTTTAACCTTGTGCTCCTGCAACACAGAGAGTTTGTGTATTCTTCAAATGTATCATTTACAATTTCCCAAAATAACACTCAGTTCAAGGAACTTGGGAAACTATCCATGAGGCTTAATCATGTCATGTCCACGCTAAGGTAGCCTCATGCAGCAGACCTGAAGGAAACACACTATCAAAAAGCATATCAAACTTCTGGCAGCAGGGGGGAAACTAAATTTTCAGAGGTTGCTCTTCTGTCACCTATTACATGTGCAAAGCAGGTGACTAAAGGCCACAATAAAATGACATCCCACAAGAGAAACCACAAATGCACATACAAATGAGCAGACAGACAAAGCATCATCGAGTTTCATCCAGGCCCACTTCCAACAGGGTGACAGGGAGACAGACAAGGATACAAACAGATTCTTTTAACTCAGACCCGAAGCAGGGGCCAGGAGTGTAGAGGATATAAATCGGCGGTTGTCCTGTACCTTCAGCAGAACCACACTGAAGTATGCAAGCAGTATTCAGCCCTCATGGTGTTGTAAAAGATGTGTGGATATTCTAAACATTTCCTTTTTTTTTTTTTTTTAAGAACCCTTCCTCAAAGCATAATCGCCACAGAGAAAAGTAGGCCACACCAACCCCCAAGAGCCTGAGTAGACAGATATGCCTTGCAGCATACCTTAAGGGACAGAGGATTAGAGTTATTTTGGATTGCTGAGGAAGTAGATTCCAAAGGGAATACCTTGACAGCAACCTCCTTCGTACACTGGAAGGTCTTCAGAGTAAATGTTCTTTACTGACCAATAGAAACATCAAGAGAGACATGGTCTTTCAGGTATACAAGATCTAAGCCACTTATAGCTTTACATACTAAACGCAACATTTTCAATACTACCAGAAAACAAGCAATCAGCCACTGCTTAGCTCAGAAGGGTGGCTTCCAAAAAGATGCTCCAACATCTGAGTCAATATAAGATGTAGCTCTGCTTGCAATATATTATGATATTCTACAATAGTTTACAGATCCTAGCTAGCATTACTCTTCCTCATGTCAGCATAAAGTCACTTAGCTGAAGAGGATATAATTCGCTATACCCTATAAACTTCACAGATTACAACCCAAGTGAAAGGCTGAGACTAGACTAGCTTGTGAGCTGGCTGTGCTGTGCTGCATGATAACACTGTGGCTCTTGCTTTTTCAAAATTCAGCATTGGTCTGGCAGTTAGGGACCCCTTCCAGCATTTTTCAGAAAACTCTCTGAAAACTTTTGCAATCTGATTGTAGCCTATTTCTAGAAAGACCACTGTGGACTACAGCTAAAGAGGAAGATTGGATGGAGCAAACGTTCAGGTAAAAGGAGTAAAGGAACACTGAGCAACTAAGAAAGAAGATAAAACAATTAAAACAATCTGAGAGAAACCATCACTCACCAATAAAAGCTATGCCTTTCTGTAACAGCAAAATAGGGTCCCATGTAAAGTGAATGAGGCCCAGAAAGAGACCTTTACAGTAATGGGTCTGAGAACATGATTTTCTCAGTTCTTGACACATGGGTAGTTTTGATGGGGTTTACCAGATAAGGAAACAGAATTTGAACATTTAAAAGAGACAAGTGAATTGAACTCACCAGCTCCTTGTCCTGCTTTATGCTTCTTTATTAGATTCCTGTCCATTAAAATGACTCCAGACCTTATGGTATCATCTATTGTATCATTAGCTCAGGAATAGTGTTCATTACTGAAAAAAAAAAAAAATCTCCTTATGCTTCTCCATGAATAAAACACTGAACCCTCCTCAAAGAAAAGATATTAGATACCATTCAAGGCTTAGACTTGCTCCATTTCCAAACTGAACTACCCAATTATTTAGCAACAAGGATGAAGTAAGAAGCAATTCCAATGTACTGATAAATGAATTATGTGCCTCTCTGTTAAGCAAAAGGGTTCCCTTGCGCACAACACCCTAGTTCAAGCCCTGCCTCCCAGTGCATGACAATCCTAAACTGGCCTTTCCAAAGCCACTGAAATCTACTTATAGCAGCAAACATATTTCTGCTCATCACTGGCCAAGAAAAGCTATGTGCCTCTGAAACATTACAAGTCTCAAACACTAAAGAAAAACTACATGAGGCCCAGAAATAAACATTCCCAGAAAATCAGGCTCTATTCTAATTCTACCACACTTAAAAGTCGTTCAACATTTTACCAATACTACAGCTTTCCCTTTACAGCAAAGTCAGTAACTATAGGAGGAGCAGTAGCAATCCTTCTATATTAATGATGGTTGGCATCTCCTGCAAACTTTTTGTCTTGATCAATAGTCCTAGGGCTCAGATATACAGAAAAGTCGGTTCAACTGCAAATATCCATATACATGTTCATAGTCCTTGGCAAACATGGTATACACTAAATTAAATTAGCCCTTGAAGAAAGACCTCATTTGTCAACCAGTGATAACACATTCATTCATCTCACCCCCTATGCCAGGTTAAAGCTTGTGCATCTCCTAATGAAATCACTTCAGACTTGGCCAGCTTCTGCATTTCCCAGCTGTTCCCCTTGCTTTAAGCTAGCTTAGCTTCAGTTCACAGCCTACAGCTTTCTGAACAATTATATATCCAGCAACACCAGTACCACATCACAAGTGATGATGGAGCACACTTCACATGGAATGGACTAGAATCCACCTGGGTGGGATGAAAACAAAAGAGGATTGGAACTCTTTTTCCCAAGTCAAAATATCATTTGGCCTAAGGTAAATGTACGGTTTGATCACCACAGTTAATTTCTGTGAGCCTTTCACATCCTTTACTGTTACGCGGAGACTCACACTGCATTGAAAGCTTATGTAAGCTAAGAATCTTTGTTTTTCTGATCTCTAATCACAACAGGCCCCAAACTCTTCTCTCAACCATCCCTTATATCAGAGGGCTCCAATGTCCATAAAATGAAGCCTTCTGTACATTTTGTGTCAACAAGTTCAATACCCCTTCAGATGGCTGATTTGCCCAAGTCTTATGTAAGCTTATGACACCATAACTATCTTTCTCTTCCATTAACATAGGCTCTTTTGTGGATCGAGTCATCTCTACACTTCAGCAGAGAGCCCAGTGTCTCAGACCTAGTGGTTCTACAGTGCGTACAACCTGGCTTTTTTGTTTTTAATTTGAAAAAGAATAACTAGGCAATCACATATGTAAATGTTGAAAGAAAAATTCTTAAGGATGAAAAAATAAGTGTTCATTAATTCTTTAAACACCCAAAAGTCAGGAAGTGCTATTACTGGCATTTACTGTGCAATTGAATTCTACTCCCATGTGTATACACATTATGACACATACTTTAATCATATGATAAGTCTTTTCTTTTTTTCTTTTTTTTTTCCACAGGACCCCAGCTTTATTCAGTGCACAGTGTTCAGTGAATACAGCAGCTGCTCAATATTTCTTTTTATCCTCATGCTTTATTTACTGCACATCCTCTGAACATTGCATTGAATACAGAGTTACTTGTTGCCTCATGGGTATTGTGCTGATGCTTGCAAATCTAGTATATCAGTGTACTATAAAGATTAATGAATTTATGGTCACAATCCCCTTATGTACACACTAGGAGAGTGTCATTCCCATGTACACACTGGGAGAGTGTCATTAAACCCATTTTATAGAATGAAGCAGAAAGACACAATGACCTGCCTAACATAAGACAATAAGTCAATGGTACATTGACTGCACAAAACTACACTGATATATAATGCTGCTTGCTTCCTCAAAGTCCCAAGCCTTTGTTAATTACAGTTGTGACAGTCAAAACCGAGCATTTCAGTACATGAGACTCCTGGTCTTGTGACTTTAACCCCCAAAATACAAAACACGCACATTCAGGGATGTCCTGGAAATGCCTTACTACCTTCAGCGTAGCTAGTAGTATTAGCTTGGAAGTCTGTAGCAGGATAGATCTACTTCTCCTGTGTGATCATTAATGTGCTAATGTCAAATTGTGTCAAACTGTGCTAATCACAAAGCCAAACTTACTCTTTTTGCAGTGTTCTATCTCATTGTCTACATATAGACACCTACAGCTACCTCAAGCAAGTGAGGAACACTCCTAGAAAATGGCTTCATCCTCTCCACAGTCCTGATTCAGTCCTTGGGCACAGCTTACCTCATGTACTGAGACAAAGGTCTTGTAGTAAGAATTTACATGACAACATAAGATGGAACCATATGAGATTGCTTTACCAAAGACCCTAAGGCTGTATATGCAGTAACTGAAATTCTGTCAAGCTTTGATGGATTTGTTTATTAATGTTTATATGTATGTGTACATCTATATCACTCCCCTCAAGAGGTCTTTTTACAACCAGGAAGAGTGGAAAATTGAAAACTTCATGAAATCTACGAACTTTGCCTTGTAAAGCTGATATATTTAGGAAATGTTCAAATCTTACCGTATTGAGCCACACCTAGGGAAAACTATAGGATGGTTCTTTTTCCCAAGTACCTGTAGAAAAACAATTTCTGCTTTGGTTGACTATTGTATCAGAAAAAAAAAAAATACAATAAAATAAAACACAGTAGTGAAACCAGTGAGAGCTGAAACCGTAGCATTTGTCTGCTATGCCATCAGAATAGCATCAGCTACACCCAACTCTTGCCCAACAGATCCCTGTCTACCTTGTTCTGTAAAGTATTTCTCCAGGACCAAGAGTTCTACCTTTTCAGCTATCCCATTTACTCAGACAAAGGAAGCCAGGAAAACTCAAACTGTAGAGTCCTACATGAATCTAGTAGCCACAGAGTCATTGTGTAAAAAAATCTCCTCCTCTGAAGAAGCCAAAGTGGTGGAACATTGTCATTTCTGCAGTGGAGGACACACAAAGGAAGCATGCGGAAGACACCTGCCATGGAATTTGTCTGTCCAGAGAGAGGTGTCTACAGAGTAGATGTATACCTCTGAGCCAGTCTGCTTCTAAGGTACATCCTTAATACACTCACCTATTTGCTAAAAGCATCTGTTTGCTTCCACTGACAAGTTCTGCTGTAGATGTCTGCACTGTAAATACCTGAAGTTAAGCAAGATGAAACAGCTGCCCAGTTTCAGTAGTTCAGTCAGTCTAAAGGAGGAGCAAGCCTCCCGGCTGCAAAGATATGTCAGATGCCAGGCATGCACAAAAGCAGAACATTAGGCTCATGGAGAAATTTAATGTGTGAAACTAGAGGACCTGCAGCCTTCAGGCTTCAATAGAGTTTGAGAAGCAGCCAAGAGTCCTGTGTTAAGGTTTTGGAACTAAGCACTTAAATTCCTATGAAGTCTAACTTTAGAGTGAGCCATTAAGACCCTTCTTTGGATCCAGCTCTCTGACCTTGTATTTTTACATCCTCTTGGTAGCAATTATAAACCAGCAATTAAATGTAAGACTAGGATCATTACTCTTAATCATATTGTTAACAAAGTCTGAGTATTTGATTTGGGGAAATGAAATTACATACATTTCCTTTTGTTTTGTTGTGCAATTTCTTGTCTTTTACATGTGGTCCGTGAATTTAGATCTGCCTTTCTGTGGCTGCCTCTGCAGATTTGAATATATAGATTGCTCTTTAACTTTAACTGGAGCTTTGGATATGCAGGCAATATAGGACTGAACCACACATACTGGTAAATTTTCCACAGTTCACGGTTTTTCATGCCAGCAGATACTCAGTCCTGTTTCCTGTGCAGCTCCTCGTAATTTTCTTTTCAGATGTTTGCAGCACAAAAAAATAACAGTCTAAAAGAGAAGCTACTCAAGAAAGAGAGGAAAATTTTACTGACAATTCATAAGGCATTTATTTTCTTACTGTGTTTATTCTTATCCAATTCAATTCAGATCCTACAGAGAGACCTAGAGACAGTAGCCAAAAATGCTGATGGCAATGAGTTAAAGTGTATTTTTTTTTTTTAATTAAAAATAAATTCTCATGCAAAGAAGAAAAATATAGCCAAAGACAAGAGAGAGGAAACCTTCCTCAGAAATGTCAATGAACTCAGAAAGTAATTGAACAAGTAGCCATTGGAAAGCATGCTTATTAACAAAAATTAAGAAGGAAAAAAAATCTTTCCCTAAAAAACAAATTGCCAAAGGAATTTATCTCTTTTCAACATCTGAACTGAATATGAGCAGACAAAAAATAAAAAAGAGAGAGAGTTTTTAAACATTTATTTTTATATTGCTATTAGTCTTCTGGTGAAGCTGATCTTTCAGCACACACTGTTATCACTTTATATTTTTCCTGATTGCTCTTACAGTACATGCTACTGACAAGCATTCACTGCCCACGTATCTTTAAGAGACAGAAAGGAAGGATTAATTTTCTTATAATAGCCTGTCTCTTACATAGTTAATGACAGGAAAAACAGGATGTCAGTTTGTGGTGTTGGCTTAGAGAGAAACAGTAATCATGATGTGGGAATATTGTACCAATTGCTTTCCAGCTATGTTTCAGGTCAGATCCTCCGAAAGATGCAAATACTTGCAGAAAATGCAGGGTTAGAAAAGCTAGGTACAGGTTCTGACTTCAGCTAATATAGGCAGCTGCAGACAAGCAAAATACATGCTAGGAGGATCTGGGGGAAGGGCTGGGGCATGGAGCTGCCCCTGGTGCAAGGCTGATGAAGTTTAAATGCAATATATGTCAGACAAGATGGACTTCAAGCAAGACAAGACTACTCTACTGCTTGTGACTAGTTCTGAAGTTTAGAACCTGATCCACAGGCTGCAACCTAACAGATTTCTGCAAACCCAGTTTGCCTTGATGTTGATGAAACAACGCGGTGCATGGGAACAAGAGGATTCCTTGGGTATCCTTTTCAACACCAGAAAGCCAGATTACTACTGGAAGGAATAAAACTATAGGAAAAAATTATATCTAACATACTAACAAACAGGGATGTGGAAAAAGTCCTTAATTGCTTGACATATAAGGGCCTGATCTAATGCCTTTCCCATTGATTTGAACAGACAGCCGATCAGACTTATCAAATACAATCCATAGAATGGTCCAGTATGTGGAGTCCTTTATTTCTGTTGACGCTAAGGAAAACTTAACAATCTTAAAAAAAAAATAAAAAAATAAAAAAAATAAAAAATAAAAAATAAAAAAATGAAAAATAAAAAATAAAATTGTACTGGTAGATGGGATGCAAGAGTAAATTCTGATTAGTCATCACTAAGCTGTAACTTGCTTTGTAAAATGAACATTGAAGCCAGTGACAGATCTGTAAGTAGAACAACTACAACTACAGATTAAGATGCATTGCACTCATTCCTTGTGAGGAGAAAGGGAGTAAGGTGTTTAAAAAAGAAAAAGTGTTAAATACAGAAAAGTTCTGTTTTAACAGGGGAAAATGCCTTAGTGCTTATAGTTCCTTTGGTAGTAGTTATTTTGGGTATTCTTTAACACATGATTACAAATATTTATAAGTTTATTCATATCTCACTTTTACAAGATGTACATTCATATCATGTGATTCAACATAATACACTCTGAAACTGGAACTCAACATGTCTGGTGAATTCATGTAGGAGCATGCTGGCATAACCGAAACCTTAAAAAGTTGTTTGTTTGTTCATTTGTTTTCTCTTCCACAATAGCAAAGGGGTACAAACTTTTAAGACGAGTTGGTTTTGGAGATTTTTTTTTCATTTTAGCAATCCCTGAAATGTCTGTAAACTCAGACACACTATGTGTACATAACCAAAACAATGCAATGGTACTGCAAATCGTACTGGCTGCTCATAGTTTTGCAAAAGCAACAGGTTTAAAAAATATAAAAATAAATGCAAAGCATTGTCAAATTTACACTCAAGATAATTAAAATAATACACATTTAGAAATTTTCAAACAAAACAATAAATAAAACATCCACATACATTAATACAAAGAAACAGAGATATTTGCCTGTCTTTGATGTAATTAATACATACCATAAGCCTAGATTCATGAAAGTATTGCCTTTCAATAAATATCTTCAGCTTCAAAATCTGATATTTTCTACATTCTTCAACTGATTTTAGTTAAATATCAATTTTCAATATAAGGTGTATGAACTGCATCAAGTTTCAATTACTTATTGGAAATCAGCAAATTTCTAGACATTTACTAAGATTAGGCACCAACTGTTAGCATCAAATCTGTCTAACAGACAAACAAAATTTGAGGGATATCTGGTATCGTACCCCTTTCGAAGAATGCCTCAAACACCAAAGCCTATGGCCTTTCCCTGATCTAGCTAGAAAGGCCAATTAACAAAAATAACCAATTGCCACTGGGTTACATCAGTAGGACCCATGGTGCACCTTTTACAGATGCGACTTAGAGATGCAATTTTACAAAAAGCATGAGTCATAAAACAGAAGGCTCTATTCTTCTCTTAAGGAGAGGAGATCACTCTGTAGCACACTGCATTTCTTTTTTTGTTTCCGATACCAGGCCTTCTCCAGATCTTACTGTGCCCAGTAAAGGTTTTCAAGTGACCAAATGAGAAACTCTTGCCGTGTTAGCCACAGCGCTTCTGAAACTTGCTAACCATGGGAATTCTGTCATATGAGGGAAGGAAAAAAAACACCATAATGGGGTCAGTAGGCTGCTTACAGATGAGGAGTGGGGCACTTCAATAATCCTCTTAAACAGAAACACCAAAAAATTCCAACCAAATTGGTTGTGTGCACTTTATAGAGTCGAGTAGTGTTAGCAATTCCAAGGATGCCACCTGGATCATTAGATATTAGACATTATAAAAATAAACACATTTTTAAGAAAGACATGTAATCTATTTTTTCCATACTTTGAAAATTTTCCTCAAACTGAAGAGGGAAAAAGCCTGCCATCACCAAAGTAAGAATGTCTCAAAAAAGTAAAATTATCTGCTTAAAAAATAAAGATATGATTTATTTTGCCTAACACATTTAAAAGAGCAAAAATCATGTGTATTTTTTGTCACCAAAAAAAAAAGAAAAGAAAAAAAGAAAAACATAACCTGCGCTTACCTTAGGGATCTGGATTTTTGTAGGACTACCTGTCTATTGTATTTGAGTCAACAGTCCCAATGTGTCAATGTTATGTCAATCCAAAATCATGTCTTATTATTATTTTATAGGCAAACATAGGACTGAAGGATATAGCAGGTAAAGCATGCAAAGAATTGACATCGGCACACTTGGTCTGTGTGAAAAATGTATAGTAGGGGAAGCTGGAAATTTGGGGTTTTCTAGCAATTTGTGCATGCTGTTGGGAACTCAGATTTTCAGTTCTAGTCTTAGCAACTGTCACAACTTGGCCCCACAGAGTCATAAACAAAACTCCCACCGATGTACAAGGTCAATGGATCGAGCAGCAACTTCGTGTTCTGTGGAGATAATGCACAGGCACATGCTGCCACTCCAAATCATGCTCAATGTTCCCTTTAAGACCTCTGATAAAGTCAGGTATGGACTTCAAATTTCTCAGAGTTGGGCCTCTGCTACTTACAGTTTTGAAAGGTGCCTAGCACCATGAATTTCTTGTCAGATTAAGATCCGGGGGACGCTGCTACATTACAGAAAAAGAAAAGTAAAAATACTCAGTGCTGTCTATGGGTGATGGAACCTGGTCCTTGATTTATACGCCTTAATTTCTACAAAAATGGGGATAATAATCTTACCTACTTCATAATGGGTGAGGATTAAATAACAAACATTTATACAGTGCTTTGCAAATAAACATTATACAAGTGCTAAGTATTATGATATTAACCAAAATGTCACTACATCTATATGACCCTACTAAGCAAAAGAAAATCCAGTATAATTTTTTTTCACACATTTCCAGGTCAATAAAAATGAACCATGGAGTCAGTTTGCTATTTTGATACAAATGGATGAAGTACTTAAGCTTATTTGACAGTTCCAAAAAGATCAGAGGCTATTTTTTTTTCATTATAAAGGGGCCCATGTACTGCACAAAGCCTTTTTATAGACTTGTTTATAAGCACCATTATTCATTTGGCAATCATTCAAGTTATTTTTCCAAATTCCAGACCAAACTTTTGAGGAAGATTCTTTAGCAATCCACACACACTAAACGAAGGCCTGCTCCAAGGGAATTCTGCCCAGCGCCCGCTGTTTTGATGGTCTTGGAAATCTCACGCTTCTACATGAAAGATAACATGAAGATCAGGCCAGATGACGATGGACAATAAATGAGGCTTGGCATGCCTGAGAATCTAACACAGTTACAATACTTTTAAACTTTAATAAGCACCTTGGGACCCTGGCTATCTTATCTTCAACCTCCTCAAGAAAAATAATTGGAAAAAAGGCAAAGAAAAGAACACAAGGTAACAGAGTAGACTCTTCAGTCCAGATTCTCAGCTTGTGTGGATCACTGGAGCTCCACACGGTGAATGGAGCCACAGTGATTTACACTTAGTGAAAAGTACAGCCCCGAACACTGTAGCCCAGGTAGGACTCCTCGTTTCTTCCCAGTGACATAAGGATGACAAGAAGAGGCCATCCAAAGCAAGACAAAGTTTTTATACCACTACTGATGCAACTGACCCATTTCAGAAATAAACAGAGCAGAACCGGTTTTGGCTACAGCCCTTGCTCAGTGCACCTTTTCGTTTCCTTTCACGTCAAATGAAATGCAAGAGCAGCACAAAGTGCCTTGGCAGATTCCCAGAAACGTCCTGCCCCTTTCCCCAGGCTGATCTATGGTACCTCCTTCAGGACAGGCAAAACTGATAACTCTTGCCACCTTCCTCCCTTCTGCAGTGGAGAGCAAGGCTTGCCATTGAAAGGTCTCAGCAATCCGGAGAAACCGTAAGAATTTTTCATTCTGTAAAGATGCATGCTACACCACCATCCTTATTTTATGTTAGCAGGGAACTGCATTCGTATTACCAACATTTTTTGAATACAAGAAAAAATCTATGCATTAGAATTTCTGAGTAACCTACAAACATTTTTGCTGTGTGGGTACCTAGTAATACAACACGAGTGGAGCCGTTATTCCTGCCAATGTAAGAGGGATGCATACAATACATGCATCCTGTAATGCTGTGAGATTGGTAGCGCTAGGCAGCCTCACTTGGAAACATCCAAGAAAATTCAGATCCCAAACCTATCGCTTCAGCTGAGTTCGTTCCGTGGAATTGTTTAGGGGTGAAACTCACTCCTCTGTGAAAGTCCAGCACAGAAAAATCACATAAGCCCTTCATAAACTCTCAGAAGAGGACTTGAAAGGGAAATAATTGGATCACAGGTAGAGATAACAAGAGTAGTCCACCAAATTGAAAGCTCTCTGCCGTCGGTATTCAGCACTTTGTATCAAATTCTCCATCAGTGGCTGTAGGTATCGAGTACAACAAGCTACTTCTTGTAGCCTAAAACACGTCTATGGTAATGTTTATTATTTTTAATATGTGCATGTTAGAGTGCTGGAACCACTCTGAATATTTCTTATTTTAGGCAGAAATTCATACATCATCATGAACAATGTTTTTCTTTCTAGGTAATGTTTTCATTCAATAAGAAAATGTTAATTGCTTGAGATTTTGTCCATAGTTCTCAGCAACAAGTAATACTATCTTAGTATATTGGCCTTGTTTTAAAAAGGTACTGGGCTTTCACAGAGAGGTAGAAAAGGCAGGTAACATTTCTCAGCTCTAGCTAACCGAAAATATAACTACTTCTCACATAATGAATAGAAGGGAAATGGCACAACCTTGACATTTTAGAAATTTTGCTTGCTAGAAAATATCAAAACTTGAAGAAAAAAAAAAAAGACAAGTGTCTAAAATGTATCTACAGCATGATTTTTTTGTCCTACAGTAATATTTGGATTTGATAAATATCAGCAAAAGCCAAAACTAGTAATAGATTGCTAAACGAGACATAAAAAGCAGGCTTAACAGTACTGTTGAGAGGATAACTTTCCATCAATGCAGGCCTTGATAACAAAGGCAACAAATAGCTATCTTGTTAGATGTAGACAAGAGCAATATTTGTACCTTCCTCTTCCCTCCCCACCAAAAAAAAACAAAATAAAAAAAATAAAATAAAAATAAACTGATTAGAAGTGAATAGCCTAAAAAGTAGAAATGTGGAGGAAAGGGAGGGGACCGGTAAACGCAGACACTTTGGTAACATAATTTAAAGGATTTTTGTACTCCCCATCATTTCTAGATTTATACTAGTCAGTTTGTTTAAGCATTAGCTTAAGACTTGGCAACTAAATCACAGGCAAAATTCAAAACGGCCAAATATCGAACTTGTCCACCTCTACAAAACACTTCTGTGGGTTGTTGTTTATTTTTTTCTTTACTTAAAATGATTGCAAAAATGTCATACAGACTTTTCAGCTTACTTCCCAGAAATATGGCACATTAACTCGACTAGAAATCATGGCATCTACCTTTTCCCATATGTGATACATATAACTTTATCCATTCATAGAAGACTCAGACTGTCATTTTGGCAAGGAGCTGCAATGCACCAGTCTGAGCATAAAGGACTTAAGTTATGGTTCTTGCAGAATTGGTTATTAACAGAATAAGTACGGCTATTTTTTTTAATCTATAATATTTACAGTATTGCACTTTACTGAACTTAATTGCATTTCACTAAAATTAATGCTGCATCAGTATTATGCCTTAAAACCATATGTCCATCTTTGTTGTATAAGTCACTCTTTCTACATCCTGTAAAACAGCAAGATTTCAATTCAATGATCCAGACATTTGGAAAAAAAAAAAAAAAAAAAAACATTAGAAAAATTGACCTGTTTCTATGGCACAACACATCTCTTTGAGTTCAGGTGATTCTGGCAAAACAGGTGCATTTCTTATTGTTCCCATCTTTCAAGTTATCATTAAAGATTAGTAAGTTCTAGTCTCTCTCTCTCTTTTTTTCCTTTCAAAGGACATAGCCATTTGAGACGCACATTTTTTGTTATTGCTGCTTTTTTTTTTATAGGAAAGGAAAGAAAAAACTGCCTTGCCTCAGATCTGAAATTCCACATTTAAATTCAAACCAGTTCTGCAGCAGCAGCTCCTCAGTGATGGAAGAGATTCATGGCAGTGAAATAATACTGTTGGCAACAAAGAAATGTCATCTTTAATGGAGACCAGCCCCAAGGATTTATTATTTATTATTATTATTATTTGTTTTGTTTAGTTTTGTTCTAATATACTTTCGATCTTCAAAACGTGTTTAGTTAGACACATGCACAAGGTAGCAAAACTGACAGCAGCAGATGACGTTATGCTGGAGCGATCACTTTTGCCAGGGTCAAAAATCCAAAAGGTCCCCAATGTTCACAGATTAACATAATTTAGAGATCGTTTCCTTTTTTGTTTTCCTCTCTCCTCTCTCCCCTCCTCTCTGTCTGTCTGTCTGTCTCTCCTCCCACCTACTTTCTCCTCCGCGAAGTCTCTGGTTTGCGTGTGTGTGTGTGTGTATGTGTGTGTGTGTGTATGTGTGTGCGTGTGCCCGGGGACCCCCACGCGCCGCGGCGCCAACGGCCTCCGTCTTCGCCCGGCTCCCCCCGGCCACGAAGTCTCTGGGCGAGAGAGGCGAGGAAAGCAGCGGGAGAAGGCTGCCGGAAAGTACTGGAAAAGGGGGCAAAGAAATCAAAAATTAAAAAGAAAAAGAAAAAAAAAGAAAAAAAGAAAGAAAAAACGGAGAGCAGAAGGCAGGGCGGCCCGGGGCGCCCGCTGCTCTCCCTGCGGCCGGGGCGCTGCCGACGGGACCGGAGTGAGG
>VXAA01000469.1:157571-198227 GCA_013399115.1 Anseranas semipalmata
CGCGTCCCGGGTCAGCTCGGCTCGTCTTTATCAGGGCAGTAAAAGGGGGAAAAAAAGTAAAAAGGTACGGGGGGAGAGAAAGAAAATCGACTTTAAGAGAGTCAGGTTTAAATGCCAGCCTTTGATATTCTGACAGTGAAATGGAAAACACTTAACGGGAGTCAAGTTTTGATGTCTGAGGCTGGCAGCGCCCCCTAAAATTATATTGTCCTGCCTGCTGCTTCAAATTGGACCCAGGACCTTATAACGTCTCTCCGGGTCTTTATCTGCAGCCTTTCTGATTGCAAAACCGTAATTGTATCATTTTACACAGGTCAACTAAGCAAGTGCCAGTGGAATAAAATCCACAAAGTGTACACACATACCAGCTCTCCAGCTAAAGCAGCCTGTTCTTTGCAAGTTGTAAAGGCCTGCAAATTAAATACCAATTACTGGAAGCAATAAAATGTTTTTTATTGCACGAAATCTACTTAAAACAGAACAGAATAGTCGTTTTCTTTTTGGCAGGGGGAGGGGGGCAGCTCGTGAAGACATATATTGGCAGAGAAAGATTATATACAGCGCCTGCACGGGGCCACAAAGGAGACATTCTAGCGCCGGCAGCGGGCAGGACTCCCCGTGCCGCGCAGAGGGGCTGCGCAGAGGTGCTTATGGTAGGGATTACTGTAGGTGAGACGCGGGGAGGTGGGAAGCCCGAGAACAGTAGCTCTAGGTAGAAGTGAGCGAGCGCTGTGACGAAGTTATCCGGCGGCGGCCCGCTGGGCTTCCAAGCCCCTTGCACAAATGAGGCTCTAAGGGGTCGGTGGTGAGAGCAGCACAGAGCCTGCAAGGCAGCTCAGGGGGCTTGCCCTCTTCTCCTTCCCCTGCCCTCTCCTCCCGCTTCTCAGGGTTCAGGAGAAGAAGGGGTTACCAGCTTGCTGCCTGCTGAACACCAGTGTGGAAAGGCTCCTAATTCCCCACCTCGGTGGGGTGCCCCCGGGAGCAGCCTGGGGGCTCGCAGCCCTGTGGGGTGACATCCCCCTGCAAGCATCCTCAGCTTTCCAGGGAGTGAAACCCACCATTGGGAGAAGCGTTTACCCAGACAAGACACCTTTGGTGTCACCTTCACTGCTGTCCTCCACTGCAGCGCAGCCCCGTGCCAGGCACAGAAAAGGAAGGGTGGCAGTAGCCAGGAAGACGTGCCTCGGCAGGGGAAGGCCGGTGGGCTAAGCGCTGCGACAAACTTCATTTATGCGCTCACCCCTTGAATGGCACAGCCAGATCTCTCTCTGATACATGCAGCACACTCCCAATTTTCCCGGCACTTCCTTACTATGGGAACATCCCGTCCTTGTGGTTTTCCCCTGTATTGTGCCCGCCGTTCACACTGGGCTTCACTTGCTCCCGGCAGCTGCTGGTGGCCGGGAAGGGCGCAGCCCCGCGAGCACCCAGCACAGGCGGCGGTCACAACGCACCCACAGGGGCTCGCACTGCTCTCTGCACGGAGCACCTGAAAGAGCGGGCTTTATTCTTTCCAGTGACAGAGGCAATCTGAGGACTGTGAGCTTCTTTCTTAACACATCCCCATTCTAAGTAGACTGAGGTCCCTGGCACCAGGGTGCATTGTACGGAGCCAGGAAGAGGCAACAAAGACATCTCCCAAGCTAATTACCTGCAAGCACGCAGGATTTCTGGAGACAGATTTGATTTAGAAATGCTCAAAGACGACTTGACTAGACTCAGACACACAGGGAAAATTGAAACTCTGTCGTGTATTTTACTGCTGTTTCAAAGGTTCCCTTCACTCGCCATGTGAATGGCCAACTTTTGAAAGCACTGATGGAGGCCACCCATCGCTGCCAGGCCCTGTGCTGTGCAGGGGCCCGTTGCAGCCCCCTGCAAGCCCTAGAAGTGATGGTGGGGCTGGTCCCTGTGGTGCCTGGGGCAGGCAGGAAGCAGTGGGGCCACCCTCCAGGGCTACTGCACCAGTGGAATGGGTGGCACTGGTGGGGCTGCTGGCACCAGAAGCAGCACAGTGGAGTATTTTCTCTCCTCACCCCACACTGAGGGGCTTTGGGGCTTATTTTCCCAGCTGATACTCTTCTTTTCTCAGTTGTATACCCCCCCACACCTCTGCAGCAAGAAACACCCCACCAGTGCTTTGCCCTGGATTTGCTCACGAGGGCTCAGCTGCTCGGCAGCAAGGAGACGGCCTTCAGAAACAGTTGGGTCCCCTGCTACCAGCCCCAAGGAAACGGAGGCCCAGGGCTGACATTTGCAGCAGGTCCCTCTGCCGCACCAGCTCCTCATTTAATGCTGAGCAAGGAAAAGCTGTGGGAAGGAAAAGGTTTAGTCATGCTGCTCCTTTTGGGGCAGGGGGTGGGAGTCACTATCAGGGAGAAGTGTGTTTATTCAATTATTTTTCCTTAAAGAGGGAAATTTTGTCCTTGATGTCACTAAATAAGTAGGACTTAGGCTGCGGCACACCCAAATGAAGCCACACGTTCCTTGCGGATCCGCTCCCACTTAAACTCCTCGCCACACATCCACGCGTGGAAGCATTCACCCATCCATGGTGCTGTGGAGATTTCTGGTTTTGTTTAAAAATTGGCCGCCTGCAGCCTCCCCTTAGCTCCTCTGGGTACACGTGAGCAGCTGTGGAGAGCTGCAAGGCTAGCCAACAGACCTTGTAGCCCCCACAGATGTCAATTAGTTTCTCTCGGGCTTCCTTTGGATGCACTGGGGTCTTGAGACCTCCGTGTGCTGACTTATTTGTAAAGCATGAGTTATCCACTAACTCCGTGTTATTAATTAGAAGATTATCAGCTCTCCACGGTTAGCCCGGCTGCAGCAGGGAGGTTCCTAGGTACAGGCTGCACGTACGGAGAGTGCCAACCGGCTGCTGCGGCAGGATGGTAAGGAGCAACTGGGGGGGCTGGAAAGGCCGTGGAGCCCCAGGGCACCTCACCGGGCTCGGGGAAGGCAGAAAGCAGCCTGCCGCAGCCACACCGCTGTGGGTCGCTGAGGGCCGGCTGCTGAGGAAGCAAGCCCGGGGATGGGGGCCACAGGCTTGGAAGAACACGCCAAGGGCTGGTGTTGGGCTGCAGGGGGGAAAGCCCTGCATAAACCCTGCTGGCAGTGAGCAGAGGACAAGGAGCTGGGTGCTCCCAGCACAAGGAGGACGGGAGCAGTTAAGCACAACGCCTCCGGATGCCACAGCTTTCTGAAGTGCTTAAACTGACTGCGCTCCTCCGGGGACCCGATTGAGAGGAGGCAAAACTGAGTGCATCCTTAATTTGCCTAATTTTCTTCATCCTATATAGTTTTGGTTCCTCCCTGCGCTAATGAATCCTTGCTGTGTTCACGGGGAGCGAGACTTGTTAGTATTAGCAGAGGTCGCCGCAGCCTTTCTCCAAGCTACGGCTGTCCTTCCCGTGACTCGACGGGGGGCTTGGAGGGGACACTGGGGCTGGAGAGGGGTCAGCATCCCCCGCCCAGAGTGCCACCGTTTGTCTTTGAAAAAAGACATGCTTTGATTTAAGGTGCGGCATCGAGCCTAATGTATCACGTTATGTACAAGTTTCAGTGAAGAAAAAAAGAAAGCGGGAGGCCGGTGTTGCCATAGCACGAAAGCCTTGGTGCGGATAAAAAACACCAGTGAAAGGCAGGAGTAAAAGAGCGGGGTACAAAAGGGGCTGCGTAGCTGCGCTGCTGGGATGTGGGAATACCGGGGGTTTGTGAGCTGGAGGAGGTCTGTGGCTTTGCCACACATTACCCATGCACTGTTGAGCAAGTCACTTTTTAATCTGTCACTGCCTCAGTTTCCCACCTGCAAAAAGGGGGTTATAACAGAGGGTGTTGCCTTCTCTTCATTTACTTGCCTTATTTACAGTTTAGGGCATTGCTTTCATTTCTGCTGTGTCTACTGGTTGGCAGTGTCATGTTCCCTGGGACCTGCAGGCATTTCGCATAACAGAGATAAGACGTTTAGCAGGTCCTTTCCTTTTCGTTCCTCTGGCCTCAGCGCTCACCACATCTTGTTCTGGCGAGCCACACGCAGGGCACTATCTCACAGCCCCAGCTCGCCTGCTGCGCTCGCCGGGCTCCCTGAAGCACCAGCCAGCCAGAACCAGCTGCTCCTCGTCAGGCTGAAGCACTGGGCAGTGAGCGGCTCCTGCCATCCTCAACAGGGTGACACGTGGAAGGAAAGGACCCACGCAGGACGTGGAGCCCACGCCTGGGCCGAGGAGATGTGCAGATCCTGTTCCAGGGTGGCTGGGGAGAGCAGAGCCCAGGCCTGAGAAGTGGCCGGTCATTTGACGTGCCGGCATTCGCTCTCTGATTTGAGACATGTCAGGATTTAGAGCCGTGCTGTGTGTTGTCAAGCCCTGTTGTCTTCAACACTTGTAAGTTAAGTACCGTTCTCTTCAAAAAATCCTGTCCCACATATCTCATAAATCACCAAGAGGTGAGGCACCTCGAATTAGAGAGTGCATTCAAGAGGGAAGGTTTAAGTAATTACAAATTGTTGGGGTTTTTTCCATTACAGCAAAAGAGGGGTGTGATGAGATTAAACCTGGCAGACCTACCTGGAACAGTTTAAGGAGTCACCATCACCAGCTGTTCATTGCCGCGCCTCTGCCAGAGGTTACCCCCTCCTCCCACTCACAGAAAAGCAGAACGAGTGCTCACCTCGGCCGCCGGGCCTGGCTGGCTTCGCCTTGCACGCACACGTAGCCCCGCATGCAGGGAGAGGTACCGAGCTCTGCTGCAGTCGTGGTTTGGACGGTTACACGAACACGTAAATGCTTGGGACTGACAACTCCTTATTTTTTATGAATACGCGAGTGAAATGCATTGGAGTGTTCCGAATAATTTTCCTTATTTAAATTTTTACATAATAGCTCATGTGATTGTTTTTCCAGAAGCACACAGATGCAATTAATTTTAAAAATAACTTACTGGTAACAGCCACTAAACATGGCTGTGTTTTTGTCCCTTACTTTCTAAGATTTTTCAAAGTAGGGTTTGTTTTATTTCCATTTGTTGTTTTGTTTTCCCATGGCAAATATTCAGGCTCTGTGGACACAGACTTCATGCTGCTTGAGGGAGGAGACGTAAAAATGATACTCGTCCTTCGGAGAATCATAATGTAAGCAAGAAAGGAAAACTTCCTTTGTGGTCTATTCATGCATTACCAGGCAACCTTCCCGTGCCTCAAGATCCTTCATATTCAGATACATCATCCGTATATAATAGATAGATTGGATGAAATGTCAAATGTAAATTGTGCACACTTTGAATTTCTATTACTTCTAAAGTGATTTTAAAATAAAACAGGTCCACTGGGAGAAAAGTTGCATTAGTATATTTGCTAATCCTAAACTGTAGTTTAAGAAAGGTTTTTGGCAGGGGTGGTTGAACAGACATTTCTTAACATTGCTTCGGTTTTATTTTTTATTAGACAATCGATCAGTAACAAGGCTCAACAGTCACCAGCTTTTCCTGCCTCCAAGTTAGACGTGTGCTGCAAGCCAGGTGACCTCATGTGGTTCTCCTGCTTGCCAAGTTGAAAGGAAGATGTCAAACTTCAGTCTGCTACTGGAAGCCTTTTTCAATGTAAAGAACGATTCAGAACAACTTTCCAAAATGATCATCAAAAATTCTGAAATTTGTTTGCCAAGCAAAACTATTTATATAACATCACTAATGCTTTCTCAGTTTGTTAAAATTATACTTTTACAAGCAATAAGTTATATAGACTCCTTAATCCACATCAACCGTTAGTATTAAGCAAGTGTATTGTACAGGAGGGAAAATCAATATTCACTAGGAAAATACATATATAGTCTCCATAATCACGTTCTTCAAAAGAAACAAAACAAGTCTTACAAGACGTATACAGCTGTAAACGTATACAGCTAAGTTGCAGACCTGACCCCACTTAGAGCTGGGCTAGGTAACCTCCAGTCCTTTCCTATCCGAATTATCCTACCATCCTAAAAATGGTCACAATCACACTTCTGATGCATGCACAGACCACAAATCCCTGATGCAAAATATCAAAGCCACCAGTGTCACCACCACCCCCAGACCAGAGCCGTGGAGTACACGCCAGGCCCCAAGGAGATGCTCAAGGTGGAGCTGCCCAACACTTGTCTGTGGGAAATGAATTTAGATGCATTGCTACATCTGAAATACTTAGTACTTGCCTGCCTGCCTCACTAGATGTTTTCAAAGTCCTCACATTTAATTTTCAGGTGGGTTCATATGCCAGTCTCCCCATATATGTCCCGGAGTCCAAGCTCTGAGCTGGGACAGACATCCACGTTGGATGAGTTTAACACCAAACTCACATCTTTCCCTTGTGAGGCTGGTCTCGCTGCCTCACTACATCACCCAGCGGTAGGGGCAGGTGCCTCAAGCTGTAAATTCAGAGCATCTAATTCACAGTCGTTTCCTGAATCTCCCCATAATGGAGAATACCTTCGTACAGAAAGCCTACAGCTATCAGCCTCCTGATGTCAGTACCTGAATTAGGTATCTGCTATAGCCCTTATAATCAGCTCCTCTCCACCTCCTCCAGCCATAAGATAGATGAAGACAGGGGGGAGTAGAACGGGACCAGAGCCTCAAAACACCCAGAAAAACGTGACAAAGGAGGGAGAATAAATCTTAATGATAAAGAAGGTGGGATGGGAAGGAAAAAGAAAAGAGGGTAATTGCTGACAATGCCTAAAAAGGGGGTACATCCAAAACCAGAACATGATCACCAGTCTAACACCCCAAGAGATGTGGAGTCTCCAGGCAGCGTCTCTTGTCCTGTCTGTCGCCACAGGGAATTGGGATTGCTGGCTGGGTCACCTGGATGCGTGACCTGGGGCATGGGAGTGTGCGGGTGTGAGAGCGTGAGCCAGCCAGACCCGTTCTGCTCTGAAGTAAAATCACCTCCCTGTCCTGTAAGGTCTCGCCCTGAGCTCTGCTGCGTTGTTGCTACAAGGCTGCAACACCATATTATATTAATTGATGGAGAAGAGAACAAATAGACCAAAATTTGGGACAGAGGTTTTAAAGGGAAGTTTGTTCAGGTTCCTTCATCCCACAGAAAGCAAACAGCTACAGTGAGAGCAACGACCTAAAAACTCCATGTCACTAAAAAGAGAAAGGAAAGGGCCAGATGTGCTTAGAATGGAAAACACAGTCCTTAACTGTAAATATGATTATTTCTTGTCCAATATTTATATTTTTGTGTGGTGCTTTCCTTTGTAAATATTGCAATTAGGATAGGCATCAGGCATCTCTTCACCTCTAGCAGCAATATACTGTGAAATTAAAAGGCTGATTAATGAAGATGCCATTCTGATAGGCAGCCCTTATAGCTCTTCCATAATTCAAATGGTGAGTTGAGATATGTGTTGATGGCTTAAATGCATGCTGACATGGTTGGTGTTAAAGAGGTAGTGGAAAGGAACACTTATAAATGACAGAAACAAACCATTTCAACAAAGTGGCTCTTCATCGGAGTGGAAAATGCAGAACTGCAGTGCTGGTGAAACACCAGTGTTCAAGGCAACAGGAACCACAAGAGACACAGCTCAAGAGCTGAGCAGGCTTCACGTTGTCAGTGTGGGTTCAGGGAAAGAGTTTGCACGCAGTGCTCAGTGACCCCACAGGCTGGCGCTCAGATTTGGAAGCTTGTCCTGCAAAATTGGCCTCTGTCAGGGACAAAGAAGACTACGGACAGAGGTGTTTCTGGTTCCCACTGCGCAGCTCCAGAGAGCCTTCTTTTTAATGCAGTTTTCCTTGCTTATTCATTGTCTTCGCGTTTAACCCTAACAGAGATTTACTTTGACTACTGGGAGAAGGGAGGTAAGCCCAAGCAGGTGCATGGAGCTTAGCTACAGCTTCAATAGGCTTGGTTATACATGGATATGTTAACAAGAATGAAATATATATATATATATAATGGCAATTGACGTGATTGTGTGATGNTATATAAAAAACACACCCTGCAGGATAGCAAATATTTTAGTGTTAGGTCATATTTCCTTAATATACCTCTTGCACAAGTCTAGAGGTAAGAGTATTGGACTCCTGAGCCTGATGGTGAAACAAGTGAGACCTAATAATGAAATAAATATGTATATTTGTAATGATTGTCTGCAATCCATCTGTACTTGTATCTCACCAGTCAGTAATTCCTAATAAAAAGTAATGAATGGATATTTAACATTTCAATACAGCCCACCTGTAACATGGTTCTGAGATGTTTCAATGGGCTGAGGTATTCTCAGATTGCTGGTGTAAACTGGTTGAAAAAGGGCTGGTACTGAACCCAAAAACAAAAACTGAGAGGGCAAGAGGATTTTTTAATTGTCTATCTATTTAAGTTTCTTCTGTCTTTCTGACAAAACTCCTCTTCAGCAGGGTCCCCTTTTTCCACAGCTTTCACTTTATTTGGTCCAACATGATCCACCACCCTTGATTCGCTCTGCAGCATTTCCCCATTCTGAGTGTGCTTTTATAAGGTTTTCAGGCTCAATACATTTCAAAATGTTCATCTGGGGGAAATAAAATCCCTAGCTATCCAAAAAATAGCGAAAACAATGGAATTAAATTTATGTAAGAGAGGTGCAACAAAAAAAAGAAAAAAAAAGTTCATCTTTTGAGGATCTAGGTAAAAATCTAATGAAATTTCATGGGAATAAATGGAATTGCTGCACACTCAAACTCCTTTAAGAGGCTACAGACTGATCCCAAAATGCTTACAGCAACCTCTGGTTATTCTGGGCACACTTTGGTGTGGTATAAACAGTCATAATAGTGGTGAGTTCAGGAAATCTGTAGCCATTTTTATAGTACGAAATTCTCCTGGCCCATGGCTGATAATACCCAGTGATGGCAACAGGGACTGCAAGTGGGGGTTGCACAGGCGGTATTAAACCAGGATGTTGTCTTCAATCCCCAAACGTTCCCAGAAAGTGGCAAGAGCCAGGCTGGAGCTTACCATGCTTTCCTCCTTGCTCGCTTCCTCCTACCACCCCTTACCCAATTGCAGCGTGCCCAGCCGGGCACGTTAACCCAAGCACACTTACTCAGATAGGATACAGACTTATCAGCCTTGTACTATGTGTAAAACACACACTGTAAAAGTCTCCCATTAGTGTCCAAAACCACTGTGCCACAGAATGGAACCAGAAAGAAGAAATTCTTGGTAAAATATCAGACTTGTCAGTTTATTTTGTCTGAACTGAGTGGAGTATAAACTGAGAATGTATGTGATGAAAAGTGAAGTTGATTTTAAATTAAATGCATAAATGAATCACATTTTAAAATGTGACATTAAAGAGAATGAGAAGGTAATGAGAAGTAGAACTGTATTCATATCCCCTAAAGATACTTATCTAAGAGTTAGGTGTCCAGTTAAAGCTGGTGGCATGGGCTTCCTCTTCTATACTGCACAAAGAGACTATCTCCCCTACGGGGGAATTTGTCTTGTTTCATTTATCCCCCCCATCTCGCCCCATTTGCATGCCTCGCAGAGAGAGCTCACTTTCTGAGGTCCTGCTTTGCTGACTTCAGAATAATACCAAGCAACTCTCCTGGAGTCATGCTGAACTCCAAAGCAGGGTAAGAGGGGTCTTACCCTCCTATGCAATACTAAGGACTCAAAAGTTACTGCCTGCCATCTTCATAATTGATTAGGAGTAGTTATAACATGCTTTTATTCTGGCAAACGTGCACGGCTGTGGCCCATGTTCTATCAGTGATAACATCCCACAGCTTGAAAACAAATCCTTTCAGTTGATGTAATAAATGTAGATGTACCTGTTGCCTTCTACTAAACTCAATAAGACCCAGTCATGTAGGTATCACAGTCTTTATACCTCAACTGCATCTGCATTATTCATACACAGAACACTATGTATACATAGGCATATAAAAATGGCTGCATTTATATACCTTTACATTTAAGTGTCTCTGAATGTGAAAAATATAAAGATAGCTTACACTGTATGGTTTACTAGCTTATAACTTGAGCATACCTAAAAAGGTTTGTCCTGTATTTTCAAATAGCAGCTGTTTCACAATCTACATGGCTTTATCTACCAACTAGCTCATGCTGTCAGGTATCACCGAACAAGTATCAGCTTTACTTATGCCTTCTCTTCCTACAATGATGGTTTACAATAAGAAAAATATTAAAAGCGTGTAGTTCATTTAATCAGCTATTTTGCTAGTGTTTTACTTATGTCAACAAAGAACAAATTGTTTTCAGCTTCTGGTACCTAGAATGCAGTATGCAGCATAAATTATTCAAATCAAAGCAACATAAATCTTTGTACAGCAAAGGTGTACAGCAGAATTCCTGACTGTGATACATCTTTGGATAGGACAATGACCTCTAATCAGAACTCCTCAATACAGCCCTTACACTGAAGATGCCAACTTGCCACTAAGGACCTGATTATCTATAAATTTATGGGAACCTGCAATAACTGGTGTTTGCCTCCTGATAATGTTTTCTGACACATATCAGGAGATTCAGCTGATCTGTGTTAGAGATTATTGTACAGAATCTGCAGTTTATACAGGCAATGAGTAGACAGAAGGTCCATTTGAGACCTTTAGCTATAGAGAAGCACATAAGGAAAACTGTTTCCATAGAAACATGCCCCACAGCTGTAGTTAGTATAGGAAAAATAGTTTTATGATTATTTCAATGAAGTTCTACCTTTTGTTTTCAATGCTAAATGTATACAATAGGTTGCTTCACGGTATGATGTCAGTGTAGCTGAGGTCTTACATGTGAAATTCATCCCAAAGTGAAGGAACCCCACATTTCTCTCATGTGTTCCTGAGAGTTTTATTAGATTGTGTGCATAGTGTCCCCAACAGAATGATTTTTTCCATAAAATAGTATTGCTTTTCAGTATTTATTCTCTGTACAATAAATGTTTACAATGCTGTGAGTTGATGTAAAAGTACATAAATTTCTCAGAAATTCTAAGTAAAATGTAGAGGACCAGATAAGCTTCCAACAAATCCAGGAGAGGGATGTCCAGTGATTCCAGGAGGAGGTGAGTCAGGCCCAAGGAGAACTACAGGAAAAGAGAGGGTGGGCATGAAGAATTTGCTAACAATTTGGCAACATTTTCATTCCGTTCAGATAATTTCTGATTTAGATGGAAAATTTTTCACCAGTTCCCTGGAAATAACAAGGTCGGTGCATCTCCAAACTAGTTAATCCAAGCTATTTTTAGGAGCGCTTTTGCCCTGCTTCTTTGCATGGCTGCAAAGGCACAGGGAAGGATCCATTTTGTGGTGGCAAGAAGGCAGATCCACACTTCCAGCTGAGATTTTTTCTCCCTCTCATTTCAAAAGTGTAAGTTAACAAGGCTGCAGATTTTCCCTTCCTGCCTGGCACGAGCACGGACTTCATCAGCTGCTACCACGTACATATGCAATGCACAGAGTAATATGATGCTTGGAGTTTTTCTTAATGAGTTTGAAATTAGTATAGAAGATACTAAGAAGATATAGAAGCACCAAGTCACACTACAAGCCAGAAGATGCATGGCGAGGAGCTCGATTTTCGACATGAATAAGTGAACAAACCCAGTATACAAGGATTCAGCCCTGAATGTCTTGAAGTCTGTTGGCATGTCAGCTGTGGCACAGGTTTTGTGTGTTTATGATAATAACAGTGGTTATTTTGTTTCCTCTGTCATTTCCAGACAGGATTAGGATCACGTCCTCCTGGACAAATTTTGCTTGTGGACCTCATACCCGCACAAAACCGATGCAAGTTGGGTGGATATCCATCTCAGAGTCTCTGAAAGGCACATTTTCCAGAAACCACATTCTGTACAGTGAAGGAAGGCAGAGCCAGATACAAGATATTTAGATAACAATATGTACAGCTTACAAGGGTGGAGGGAAAGAGGAAGGGGAGGTTGTTAACCTAGGTATGATCCCACATGCTGCTAAACAGAGCTGTGCTGCAGGGGCTCCTCCAGCCCACCAGTGGTCCGTGGATGATGCTAAGCTTTAAGGTTAAGTGCTTAAGTTGTTTCTGAGAAGTGGATGTTGTCAATACATCTGAGTGACTCAGTCCTGCTTCAGAAGCAATGTCCTATGGTCCATTGACTTATTAAATATTAGGTTCATAAAACTCAGGTGACTGATGCAGAAAATGATTGGTGGAAGCTATAGCATTGCTGCCATTCTGGGCAGGTAACTCCAAAATCTAGCTCCTCAAATTATGAGGAGATTCAAGCGGTGGCTTCATATTCGCTAATTCTACAGAATCCCACAACTGCACTATAGGAAAAGAAAAAAAAAAAGTGTAACATTTTGTGCACCATTTTAACAAAATCATATTAAGACTATACCGATATGAACTGGTTTGTCTACAGAGGGTTTGTAAAAGTACCTCAACACAAAATAACGATCCACAGTTCAGTAAGACGTAACCGAATAATTCACATATACCAGACAAATAAACACTCCCACATGCCTCCAAAGCACCTCCAAGGAAAAGTTTCTTTCCAAAACAGAGATCACTAGCTTAGTCATTTTCTTTTCAACTTTGCAATATGACCCAACTTGGCTGCTCAACAACTGTAGCAAGGCTTCAAGACGATTTTCCTTGTAGCGTTTAATTTGCTAATGGGATTTGCGTGCATGCTTCCAAAGAAGTATCAAGAAAGTTGGCCTCATTGCTCGTGATGGCCAGACAAGGGGAAGAATAATTGTGTCATACAGAATCTATCCCTGGTCTCCCCACAGAGACATAATTATGCATCTAAAACTTAGAGAGGTGGAAGAGCCAGCTCAGATTCCACCTAAGTCTGAAGGATTAATCCCTATGTCAATTCTAATGGTACAAAAGATCCAAGTATAATTTCCTCTTCTGCCTTGTGGTATACTAGATTGCAGAAGATTGCATGTATTATTTTAAGGTTCTCCAGAGAAAATTTCCCCGGGCTTTCCTACAAGGACATTTGACCACAGCACAGTGTTTAAGGGGAAGGGCATTGGAACAACTCAACACTAGGACTTGAGGAGCACAGGAAGCAAGTTCCAGAACTGGCAGAGACAATGAAAGGGGGAGCAAATTCACGACGCTATCTAAAGATGACAGAGGAAATCTTGGCCGGATGAAAGGAAAAGGCAAAATTCCCACTGACTCAGTGGAGCCCAGAATTCCCTCCAAGAGGGAAAATTGTGCTGAGAGGGAGAACTGTCATTAAAGAGCAGGAGTCTGAGATGCATCAGCACACTATCTGCCACGCTTTCGCATGAACTGCAGTGCCACAAGCCAATACCGGTATACGTGCAGAAGAAGAGACCTGCAATGGAAAGGGTCAATGTAAACAACTCTTGCTGCTGGCAGAATCACCAAACATAACATTTTGACAAAAGATGCAAGCAGAAGCGGCTTTGATTTGGGGGATTCTGAGTGCGGACAAGGCACGAACTTGTCCTTGCTACCAGCTGATGGGACTGCAGGAGTTGGGAGGTAACATGGCGAATGCACCCAGCCTGCTGAGGAGCCTCAGCCACGGATTTGGGCATGTCTGAAACTTGTGTGCGTCGCGGAGGAGCCGGATCTGCAGCCACAGCTGCTCTAACCCACATGGCTGCTACGTCATGGCTCAGATATCCTTGGCTGCTGGTTTCAGGGGGGCTTTGTTTCGGGGGGGGTGTTGGGGGTGCTTTGCCTCTTTTGTTTTCAGGAAACTCATGAAGTGACTTTTGTTCTTTCCATATTTTACAAAAGAAAAAGAAAGAAGAAGAAGGGACTCTGTAAATTGAATCAAAAAGCAGCAAGTATTTCTAAAGCTTCTGAAATCAGTTCAAGCTCTTAGGCAAAGCTGACACAGCTAGGGGCTTCTCAGAAAGCCACAGCAAAAGGGGACTTTACCCCTGTCAGACACATGGGACAATCCCCCACTACGAGGAGAGATGGGAAACGGCCAATGAATTTCATGGTCCTTTCACCAAGCTTTCTCCCTGCTTTCTATTTTGACTGTGTTGCAGGGGTCCATTTTTACGTGCTGTTTTTATTGTTTTGTTTTGTTTTTCGTTTGCTGTGCTATCCAGTGCATGACTGGAGACGAGAGAGAGAGCAGAGACAGGCGAATCCATTTTGCATCAATAACAAAACATTGCATTTCTAAGGAAAGGAAAATATCTGCTTTTCACAAACAAGGCTGTGCCTGTTTGCCTGTCGGTTTGTACAGAGCAGTTATCAAGCCAAAGGAGCCCTGGTGATCATGTTTTGCCAGCACAGACAGAACAAAGGATTATTAAAAATAATACAAGCCTACCACATATGTTACCAGTATTAAAACTGATGCACATTCTTGCCTAGCGTAGGGGAAGCCAGGAGCTGGATTTTACCTTGAACAAAGTCAGAAAATAAAAGAAAACTCTTTCAGGTTCATTACCTTTAGCAGGGAGGCATATGTGTCTGCGTGGGGAGGAGAGGCTGGGGGGAGCAAGGTTTGGTTTGGACAAAACTCAGCCAATTCTCCCCCTGAGTAGATCTGGCTTGACACATGAACTTCTGCAAGTATTATCCCCACACAAAGGCTATGAACCAAAGCAAGGAGCAACGAGGCAATTGTCAAAAAGTAGCAGGACCAGACCCACAACTTTCAAACCCAGAAACACATTTCATGAGATATTTTAGTACCAGGTACAAAAACCTGGTCACGGTGGTGGCAAATAGAGATTGCAGCCAGAAATCAGGGTCCCTCTGCACCAGCCGCAAGACAAACGATGGCACAGGAAGGACCCCTGCTTCAGAAAACTCTCCCACCCAGCCTAGGACTTCTGCTGCACCACAGACTGGCCCCATTCAATGCAGCCCACCACGATCTGTCCTCACATTGCCCCCCTGAAGCATGCTCACCTGGTGTTTTGCACGGTCTGGGAAGCCTCACGTGCGGCTGGGTTTGCAGTCTCGCTCCACGTCTGACCTTACAGTTCCTGCAAAGCAAAGAAACTTGTTTGTAATGCTCGCACATTATGCTGGGATGGCGCGCTGTCAACACATGCAGCGTTATGGACTGGAAAATCCAAATACAGTTTGCAAAGCCATTGGAGGTTTTCCACAGAGTACTTGCAAGGGCCTCTCCTAATTGAATTTGCCAAAATTCACATGAACTCAGATTTAATCCAATCAGTTCTACATCACATGTCTTTCAACATTGACAAAATATTTTTTTCTAATTGTGACTCTCTTATGGAACCAAATGAATCAGAAAGGGACTTAAATGAAAACCAGTCCAGATTGTTCTACACTTTAACCTTACATCTGTGCTTAATTAGGATGCTCAATTTCCCTAAACTCAAGTCATAAAATGGAAGTAATCTGTGGCCTGTTTGTCAGTCATCACAGGGCAGCAGACCTGCAAATCAAGGCTGGCTCAAGAGCACAGGATGCTGTTCAACATGACCGTGGAGGGAAGTACAGGAGATGTGATTGTGTGGCTGGCTGGAAAGGCATCAGGAGAAAAGCTCACTGAGAAAGAAGTGTGAATGACCTACATGCTAGGAATGGGGCTGAGCCTTTAAAGAAGGGAGCAAATGAATGTGGAGAACAGCTGTGACTATTTAAGACTCCCCCATTCTGAGTGCATGGGGCTCTTATGAAAGGCCTCATAATAACTGATACTGGACAGTGTTTTCAACCACAGAAAAGGCAGTTCTCCTTCACATCAAAGCCATGCTCTTTGGCCAGAAAGCTGAACAACCTCTTAGGGCACAGCTTGGTCCTGCACACCACACAGGTCACCGCACTCCCTCCTACTTTCCACCGATGCAGTTGTTTGAGAGGCCTTGCTGTAAAGCAAAGCAAGGACACACACATCACCCCAGCTCCCCCTTTCCAAGGGTTTTTAAGGAACCTGGGCAATCTCCTTGGCTCAGTGTCAAAGCCCAGCCCTGGCCCCAGCACCACCTAGAAGCTGCAGCGAGGGTGGGCTGGGATGTCCCCGAAGGTCTTTGGGCACTGCAGCATGGAGCGGCACCCCCAAGCACCTCGTCTCCTTGCAGCCAGCAAAAGTAGCTGCAATTAACCCACATCCTTAAACATGTGAGAGAGGCTTGTCGTCTTGAGCTGTTAGAGATGCACTGCTCGGGTCTATTGCAAATCACTGGAGGAACAATAAAACCCTACCCCACACGCCAAGGTCTGTCATCATTCATTTCAAACATGCACTTCAGAGTGTTGCTGTTATGTTGTTTTTTGACATCTTGAGATCTGCATGAGAAATCCCTGTGGACGTGCTGTAAATCCATATCTACAGCAGTAAGTTTTCATTGCATCAGTGTTATTAAATATATATATACACTTATATATATATTATTTGGCGATGCTGAATGAACAATTGGCCTTTAACTCCTCCTAGACTATTAGGTCGTACTATAGGTCAGCAAAAAGGTAATTTTCCCTAGATTTGTAATAAGGTCTGGGATTTGACCTATGACCCCAATGTCACAAGGTATTCATTATCTCCACACAGATGATATACAGGCAAAGAAACATATATTTTTTATAGAACTGGAAGAATTATATTTGATGGATACATTTTATTAGATGGATTTTATTACCTGGATAAACTCAATTAGCAGACCTCATTAATTTTGAAAACGTAACTTATTTACATTGAGCTATTCTTCCTGTGGCCATTAACATTCACAACATATAAACTTGAGCTCAGGGCACAACAGATTTTTTTTTTTTTTNGTTCATTAGTAAAACAAAAAAAAAAAAAAAAAAAAAAAGGAAAGAAAGAGGAAAAAGTCTTCTAACCAGAACAAAAAGCTTTTGTATCAATTGCATCAGATTTTGTATCAATGCAGAATGCTCCATTTAACCTGCAATTAAAACTTTTTTTTCCTGGTTCTTAGGCTTTTTTTTTTTTTTTCTTTCATTCTTAACAAATACTAGCCAGCACTCAAAATGTCATTTCCTAATAAGAAGCTGAAATGTTTTGCTTCCAAGGCAGTAGAAACTAGCACTTTACCCTTTTGGGGTGGGGAGGTTGTTTGCTTTGTGTTAATTTAGTAAATAGTTTCAATCCCTCGCATCTGGGCTTTTGGAATAATTTCACTAGTCCACAAAAACATTCTACTCACACTGAGTATCTGTACCTGCAGGAAAACATTAGTGATGTACAGTAAGCACAACGTAAAGGGATAAAGATGTAACTGAAAGGTGTCTGCATAAAATGCACCCATACCAATTCATACATGTTGCAAGAGTTTTAAAGAGGTAAAGGACTAGTCTGTGAACCACTTGTTCATACAATATTGTCCCCCAACTGATTCCCAGTTGCAATTCTGCCATGGTCACAGAAATCCAGCCCTTGTATGACAGACGCCATAGTCCCTGGCAAAAAAACGGGAGTGAGAGGCCAACAGCAGAGGACAGGGTTCATTTCAACTAATGTTAGGCTACTTACGGTTGGATGTCCAGCTCAAGCTATGTTTTGTAGCCAACGGAGAAAGATAAAGCTCCTCCTGAGAATGAGCCGCCCCATACCACAGGGCAGGAGCCCAAGGCAGGTGGGGTGGATCAGTCACCTGCTGGCGTCCCTGCTGCTGCCACCAGGCATCAGGAGCCTGGGCAGTGTGTCCACACCAAACGCCTCACATTCAGGCTATCTGAGCGAGATGATGTGATCCCCATCCATCTGCAGCCTGGAAAACATTAGCAAGGACTGTGTTGGCCCAGAGCTAAGTATTTAGGATGAAGTTCACCCATTTCCTGCAACCCAGAGCTGCTGTGACCTGTGAGGTGGGGAGCCCCCCGGCACAGGAATTGTGCACATCCTCCAAGGGTTTTGTGGTCTTCTTACAGCTATATAGGGACAAAAGGGACATGGACAAACATATTCCTGCCATCCCCTGATGCAGAGCACCTTCTCTGAGGACTTCTCCAGATAACCGTAATGCAGAACAACCACTGGCTTGGCTCATGACTGGTGGTAGGGTAGCAATGCAGCATGAATAACCATTCCACTGGTGCTGAGGATCCAGCCCTTAGAGTAAGGTCTGCTATTATTGTTATGGTCATGAAGCAGCTTTTATTTTGAGACTGAACGACTTGTGTGTCCGTCCAATGAATTCCTGTCAAAAGACTAAACCTGCTGGAGGATAAAAATCCATTACAAGTGAGAAGCAATTTACAGTAGAGAATTGACCTATAAAACCAATGCATTTCCATCGCACTAATCCAAAACATATTTCAGAACATAGGTCTGCACTCTGAAATAAGTCTTGTTAAACCAACCGACCTGTTAAAATTATGGGCTTAGTGCAGCAAGCTGTATATTTTAACAGGACTTTCATGTGCTGGGCTGTAGTCCTAGGAAATTTTCTAAGAAAGTGACCTCACTCTTCACAGCTCAGGAAGCAGTAAGAGATTTAAAAGCAAGACACATCCCTGGGACATCAGAGCAAGCAGCTTGCAAGATTCATGGCCTCTCACACTGTCCTCTCCCACTCATTTTTGCATCGCCTCTCATCCCATCCCTTGTACCTGGAATGCTTTTGCCTCTTCCTATCTGCCAAATATTTTCCCTTCGACTTCACAAAATCCTCCTCAACTCCCCAGTTTGCTTCCTCCTGAATTCTTGAACCTGGGGGATTCCCATTCTCCCCCTGCAAAGCTCCTGTGCTCGAGCGGGGACAGTGGGGTGGCCAGCGCCTGCGTTCTGCAGCCACCCCACAAAGCCCATGAGATGTGTGCAGATGCAGGGTGCTGGGTGGATGACTCACTGCAGCTGGAGCATGAGTGTCTCGCATTATCCTGGAGCACGCCTGCTCTCAGGACCGGCCCACGGTGCTTGAACTGGGATCTTTCACGTAGGAGAAGTGGGAGGCTCGGAGAGGGGAAGAGGAGCATCTAACTTTTCAGGAAAGCCAACTTTAATTACTTAAAGCTCCAGGGTCTACTTCGAAGCCTGTTGAACTCTGTGGAAGGAATTCAGTGGGCTTGCAGTCGCTTATGGCTGCAGGGTTGGATCTTGGTAGAGAAACAATGAGGTGTTGTTGTGTAAAGGGTTCTGCCCTCGATAAAACATTTCAGTGGAAAATTGATCTGTACGAGCCGGAGAGTTTCAGCCATCACCAGGAAGCTCCTGCATGCTTGTACTTTTTTCTGCCAATGTAGAAATGCAGCTTAAACTTCAGTCCACTCCTATTATTATCTATGTTGAGAGAATGAGAACTGGAGTAAAAATAAAATGAACAATATTTTTTTTCCATTTCTTCTCCTCCTGATTCCAGATGTTGAAGTTATGAGTACACAAGATCTTTTAAAAATGGTAAACATAAGTGTTTTTACAGTAACACAATTCATGAATGTGACAGATTACTTCATAGCAACCTATTTTATTAGCATAGATAGTAGCACAAGGGTCACATTTAGCAAAGAGGCAAAGAGGACACCTACCTCAGCCTTGTGTATGTCCACTGTCACTAATCCACCCCTCCCATTCAACAATGGCTCATGTTTTCCTTGTTTGACATTTTACCACTAATGGAGCCGTAGAAGCCCTTCTTATTACCCTTGATGTCACTTGGAAGTGTTAGGTCTAGGCATGCCTCAGCTTCCCTGACACCATCCTGACATGCCTGGGCAATAATATTTCTAAATGCCTCCTTTGTAGCATGTCCCTGCTTCCACACACTGCTTGATGCCTTTTTGCATTGGAGATCCATCATGAGCTCTCTGCTGAGCCAAAGCACTCTCCTGATACATCTGCTTGTCTTCATGAGTACTGGAATGGGCTGTTCTCACACTTGGAGCATGCAGTCCTTAAAGGCCTGCCAGCTTTCAGAGCAACTTTGCCCTTCAGAGCTGCCTCCCGTGGGCTCCCACCTACCAGTTTCCTAAATGAGCTGAAATCTGCCCTTCCGAAGACCTGGGTCTGCCCTCTGCTGCTCTCCTTCCTCAGTGCACTCAGGATCTCAGACCCCACCGTTTCATGGTCACCACAGCCAAGGCTGCTGTTGATTTGCACATCCTCAACCTGTTCTTCCATGTCAGTGAAGAGCAGATGCAGCTGTGGGTCACCCCTTGTTGGCCCACCCAGTATTTGTTTCAAGAAATTATTCCTGACACCCTCTAGAAACCTGCTGGACTGCTCATGTCCCACCACCCTGATCTTCCAGCAGCTGTCAAGGGAAGTTAAACTCCCCCATGAGAACCAGGGTCTGTGATTCAGAGGCTTCCTCCACTTGCTCACCCTGATGGGATGCCTCTAACTCACTCCCACCATGATGTCCCCTTTACAGGTCTATTCCCTGACCCACAAGCTCTCCACCAACACATCATCCACTCCACTGAAGAGCTCCTTACACCCGAGCTGCTACTTTGCACAGACAACAAGCCCCTTGCCCCCTCATCTTCTCTGCTTGTCCTCTCCTGAAGAGCTAGTACCTGTCCATCACAGCTGCTCCAGGTGTGCAAGTTGGCCCACCATGTCTCTGTCACTCCAACAACATTGCAGTAAAGTAGAAAAAAACTCCTAGTTTTTGGTCTTGTTGCAGTATCTCAGAGTCTATTCATCTTTAGGGCTGTCTCTGCAGGAATGGGCTCTTGAAAACCTACATCCTTTGTTTACTACAAGAGGATAGAGCAGCAGCCACAGCTTTTGTTATAAACAGCTGTCCTCTGTCTTGCAGAAAATAAAAAACATAGATATCACTGAGCAAAGACAGCAGCAGAGTTAGGTCCTGAAGTGGGGGGACTCTGCTGGGGTCTGTCTGAGGCTACACCGAGGTGCACCCATTCCTCTTGCAACTCCCTGATGGCTTCCTCGTGGCCTTGCCAGGTGTGCAACACCAGAGAGGTCCAGGAACTTCCAGAGGTGGCCAGAGAGGCCGCTGGTTGTTCACTGAGGGTCTGGGGCTGAAAAATGCAAAACCAAGCAGACTGCAAGAGTCAGCAGAGACCTTCTGGACAAGCATCACCCCTGCTACAGAATGACTGCCTCGTCTGCACTCCAAAGCATGCGGTACACCTTTCAATTGAAAAGCTCTGAACACTTCATGGCTGACAAATGTATTTGATTTTGTAGCAAAGCAGATTTTAATATGTTGAAAAAAACCTTGCTGAACAGGGTTGCAGGGCTCTATCTGCAGAGATACAGAATATACAAAGAGAAAGTTTCAACATCTCCTTAGAAAAATAAATTAATCCATTTCTGAGATTGTGGCATGGGCAGAACATGTCCTCATATGGTATAAACTCTTGGTGAGATGAGCTTCATACCTTTACCATGACTTCACTACTCAGGAGTTGTGGCCATCCCAGACTGACACAAACCAAAACTTTATGCTACTCTGGGACATGATCTGTCCCCCTCTTCTTCTTGTGATGATCCCCATCAACCATCAGATCATGTAATTTAAAATTACAGAAAACCTGGACCTTTTGACATAGATCCCCCCCTGCACCTGGGAAGGGACAGCTCTAATTTATACCAGATGGTTTCAGACTATAAGAAACTGTGTGCCAGCTGAGGGTTAGGCAAGCACAGGTGTGTCCCACCCTGTCCCAAAATGCCTTTTTGTATTATCCTCCTTTCCACCCAAGCAGGGGCAGACGTGGGAGGGAGCCAGCAGCCCTGCTCCGCACCAGCAGAGAATTATGCCAAGCCACTTAATGCATCCAGGGGTCATGTCTGAGATGCTCTGTACAGAGGTAAAAGGAAGAAATCTGCTCTTTTAATTTAAGAACGAGCCACAGATCAAGGGGGGGAAGGAGGGGGAATAGCTAACTTTAGAATTAAGTGCATGAAGATGCTTAATATATTGCCAGAATGTCAATGACAATGAGGAATCGGATTCCAAGAAATCTACAGAAAATGATCCCTTTGAGTCAAGCATTAATAAAAGTCTGCAGTGATATAAAGATGATCTCATGTTCGTGGTTATTTCCCGTTTGCAAGTTTTTTTCTTGATATAGTTTTTTTTTTTTACTCCCAGATGTTGTAAAGTTAATTACACAATCATTTTTGTATTAACAAAAAATGAATAAAGAACACATGAGTCACCACAGTGCAGCACAGAATGGAGGAAAATGATCCTCTCAGATCTTCAGGAAAAGGCAGTTTCACATAATCCCACAGATGAAATTCTTCAGTATTCTTTAGCCAGACACTTCTTTTTGCAAGGGAAAAATTTTCAGCTCAAGCCGAAACTTGCTGGGAGCATCCTCTGTGCACAAGCTACAAGAGCAGGACAGCCCCAGTGGTAAAGTATGCTTGCCTGTGAAGGGTGGAATAAATACAGGCACATCTAGGGGAAAGTCCTTTACAGATCTGTGTGTCATAAACCCTCTGTTCACTGTGCCTCGCTGTCCCACATGCAAGGCAAGATGTAAGGGGCCACTAGTGTTGGGAAACACGTGCACTTAGGTAGCCTTGGCACACATATAACCCATCTCTGGCGTACACAGCTGTGCATTCAGCCTGGCACTGGTGGTGCATTGAATGACCCAGTATGGCTGCAAATCTACAGGATCTGCAAATGTAAATATGGGTATGCAGGTATATGGAAGTATGGATGTTCCTCCATTTTCGAAAACGGGATGCTTTAAAAGTTATTTCAAAGTACTTAGAACTGGCTTCAAAATATTAATTGAATTCCTATGAAAGAGAAGAAAAATTGAAAGAGAGCCAGCTCTTTCAAAAACATCCAAAAATACTCTGATCCACCTCCTCACTGGAAAGAGAATGGGCAGAGACCAAAGAGACTAGACACCAACTTATTTACTTCAGAGAAACCAGTGCCAGTTGAAAGGCAATCAGCCGTCCTGGTTGAGAAGCGTGGGGACTTTTTGGCTGTAGCACGACTGAGACTCTTCCACAAAGGACTCAACCACACGGGTCCCTAAATGTCTGTCGGAGCACAGAGGGAACAATCACCAGGCCGGAACATGGTGTTACATCCCACCGATGGTAAAGGCACTTGGGTGCGACAAGAGAGGATAGGCTTAAATTAAGGAAAGTTCTGGGTCTTATGGTAGCATCTGTCCTTTTGTGACAGCATTAAAATTAGGAGATACTTTGACTAATAAGTGCTGATGAAAGCAAAAAGATTTGTAGGAAATGAAAATTCATAGATTCAGAGAATCTGAGGCACAAGGTACTGTTTCTCTTGTCATTTCGTTTATCAACAACCATTTTCTCTGCTTTTTCCTGACTTTCTTCTGAAGTCTAATGTGTCACCTTTGGCACACAGGATGACCAAAAGATGGGTCACCACCTCTGACTATTTGAACTTAACTCTTTAACAATGCCACAAGGCTTTGGGGGATTATTTTGTAAAACAGATTTTTTTTAAAATACTCCCTACTAGATTTGTCAGGTGAAGAGACATTTTATTAAATTTGTTGCTATGAATTTTTATCAGACCAAAGAGGAATATTCATTCCTAAGGGGCTTGAACTAATAAAATCTTAAAATAAAAGGCTGTAACAAGTGTTTCAGCTCTGGATAGCTATGGTTTTAAAACTGAATCTCATCCTGTGTCTGATCTCAACTTTTCCTGCTTTTGAAAATACAGCCATTTGCCTTTGTTCCAGTATGGCTCTTAAAGCTCTGACACCTGGAATCCTGTGAATATGTAAGAAATCAGATTTTGTCAAAAAAAAAAAAAAATAGAAAAGAAACCCTCCAAGTGTTATGCAAAGAAACATATAAACCCCTTATTGATGTAGATTCTTAACTGACCAATTTTAGAGCCCAACAGGATTGCTGTGATTGTCTCACTACTTTCACTACTTTCCATATAACTCTACAACTTCCTTATATTAATTCATGCCTTAAGATTAAAAGCCGTGCTTGCAGCAGAGTGGCTCTTTCTAAAGAGTGTTTCGTTTTGATTTAAAAAATTCCAGTAATGGAGAATCCAGCACAATCCTGTGTAAATCATTCCAAATGATTAATTACCCTTGCTGTTAAGAACATGCACCTTCTTTTTTGGTCTGAATTTGCCTCAGTGCAGTTTCCAGCCATTGGTCTTATTAGTCACTGTACCTTTGTCTGGCAGACTGAAAAACCCTGTATTACCTACATCTTTTCCTTGTGGAGATACTCACAGGCTATGATCAAGTCACTGTTAACCTTCTTTCTTAGACATTACTTAAATCTTTTGCTATTAGTTATTCCTTAATTATTCTCAGAGCTCGTCTCTGAACTCACTCCAATTTTTTCACGTCCTTCCTGAATTTTGGCCACCAGAACTGGACATGTGACCCCAGAGACTGCAGCACCAGTACTGACAACCATGGAAATAGTCCCACTTCCTCTTCCTTTTTTTTATACAGGCAGGGACTGAATTCTGGCCATAGTGCCGTGCTGGGAGCTCACTCTGAGGTGCTTTTCATCCTGACCACTAGATTTGTTTCCCAAATTTTCTCCTGCCACAAGCGGAGCCCCCTTGGAATTGCAACCTACACATGTTGTTCCCAGACTGGTCAGTTTGCATTCAGCCACCCTAAAACACTTATTTGATCACGTCCACGATTTTCTCTCTGTATCATTGACTATCCCCAAACTGTTGTCTCAGCTGTGAGGAACTCCATCCTGGCCCCTTAAGTTATTGCTAAAATGGAGAACAGGAAAACAACAACAACAACAACAACAAAAACAATTGTTGGAACTTCTTGATGGAGACTCCCTGTCTATAATCAGATTTGAACAGACCATTGAACACATTCTCAGTCTTTTTAATGTGACATTGATTTTATAACACGCTGCATTGTTATTCAAGATGTGTGACCCCATATGCAGTGACGTCAGAATTTTATTATACTGCAAATACTACTGCTTCTATCAAAGTTGCAATCACATTAAAATTTATTCTAAGCTAGTCCAACAAGATTCTATTTTACAAATAATTATTGGTGATATTTCCTTCCTTTAAATCACTATTAATCCGGTCCTACCTCTGCTATTTTGCTACTTTGTCAGGGAAGGTTATCAGTTGGATTTGGTTACTTGAGGTATCTCTTCTGCTTTTTCTAAATATGGGTGCAACTCCTTTTTTATGAAGTCTTCTCATTTCCCAGGATTTACTGTAACTCAGCATTAATGATCCACCAAGCTTCTCAGCTCACAGCCTGAAACTCTCCAACATGATGATGTGAAAGGGTCCTATTTTAGTATCTGTAATTTAAGACCATATTTAGTTACTGTGGAAGGGGGATATATTTTATCATTATTGCATGACTTTAATACACTTTCTGTTTTCTCCTTCTCTCTTCCTCCAGCCAGGGTGCAGAAAGGTTTATTGAATATTTCAGCTTCTTATTGACAGTTCTGCCATGTCTAACTAGTGAAGCAACACTTTTATTGGGATTCCTTTTGCTCTTTAGATGGTCAAAAAATCCTCATACTGTCTTAAATTCTTCTGGCTATAGCTTTCCCTTTGTATCCTTTTTCTTCCCTCAGCAGCTTTCTACATTTCATAATTTATCCACACTGCTATCCACATTTCTTTATTCCATATGTTATATACTGGGTTTTAATTGTTATGCATGCTTTCTTTTTCCATATGCACCTGGCTGTTTTTAAGCCTTCTTTCTTGACTTTAGGTTTTTAGCTCTTGGATAGTTTACAAAACATTATAAAAGAGTTCAATCTTTCATATTTTACCTTTTCCATTCTTCCCAGCTGAATTATGTCTTAATTATTCCAGCTTTGTAAGACTGGACTCTTAGAAACTCTATATATATTACTGATGTGAACTTTATATGCTTTGGATGAACTGATGTAGTCGATCTGAGTCTAAACAACTGCTGACTTCTGGTTCTGAAATCAGCTCCTATCTCTCTGTCATGATGAGGTCCAGGCCAGAACTGTCCCATGTTGACTGCCACCCTTTCCAAGCTAGAAAATTATAATCTGTAATTTGGTAAAATTCCAAGGATATTTTAGTACTGGCAGCATGAAACTTCCAACACATGTCATTCGGACTGGAGTACTCCATGACAAAAGAGTTTTAATTTTTCTACGTCTGTTAGATGGGTGTTTAAACAGCCAGTCATCCTGCTCTCTAGTGGGATTTGGTGGACAGCTGCAGACATCAGTAAGCCCCCATCTTCTGCTCTGTGTGGTGGCACACTGGCCCATAAGCACTGAAGATCACCTGACAATGATTCTGAGACAGGTGATGCCTTTTTGGACATAGAGAGCTATTTTCTGTCTTTTTATGCTAATTTCATCTGTCTTTAAAAAAAAAAAAAAGTTTTGAATGACCAATTTTAACAATCCAGTCATGCAGTTTTTCTTCCGGTGTCTTATAATATCAAGTGGAGTGTGTGTGTGCTCATCAGTGAGCAAATCCATTTCCCTTTGCTTATTACTGGACTCCTTGCAGTACTTGAAGGCAATTGGACACTTTTCTTCAGGTCCCTGGCACCTTGATTAATTTCGTTCTGGGTATCTTGATTTTTCTGCTTTCTATCTCCATTACCACTATTGTTGTTGTTTAGTTTAATGCCTTTCAGAGCAGTCTAAGCAGCCTAAGCAGCCTGTACCTCAGAAAACAAGTTTCCATGTACTGGAATTACCTGAGACTAGTTAACTCACCTTTCCTCCCCTCTAAACAAGAGAGACAAATATTCCCTGAAGCTCTGCCCAGTGCTATTTGCCTCTCCAGCAGCTCACCTCCAGGTACCTCTTGGGTGCATCTTCAGTCCACCCATAATCTCTGGAGCAGTCGCCAACTGGTGGGAAACCATGTAGCCCTGGATCTCTAAAGCTAAGCATGGCACAGGCAGCAGGGAGGGCTGCCCCTCCAGAAGCACACTCTCCTCCAGTGACATCCAACCCATCCAGCCCAGATATTTTTTGAAATCTGGTTCTTTTTTGAAAAAAAGAAGAGTAGGGCTTTGTACCCTCCATTTTCATAAGAGTATAAGAACAAGACTTAATGTCCTGACCATTAAGGACTACTGCCATTTGGGATTACCCACCCTACCTATTGTGCTGGACAAGGGAGATGAAAGGGTGGAGGGCAACCAGGGCTCAGCTGAGACAGCTGGGCACGGGGCTGCTCATTGCAGCCCGCCGAGAGCAGAGGAGGCATCACAAGCTCACCGCTTCCCAAGCACGCTCCCTCTCCGGTTGCTTCCCAGCAAGGTCCCCGGCTCCTTAGTGGGGATCCCTGGGAGTAGCACAATCAGGGATGCTCTCCCACACCAGGTGTTGCAAAGAGTACCAGGCTACCATCTAGCACAGCTCCCCTGAAATGTATGGAAGGGTTTGCGTGTCCAGGAAGCTTTGTGGCCCAACTCCTGTAAGAGGAAAGGTTGAAATCATGCTGCATTTGCAGCCTTGCAGCTCACACAGGGTCAAAGGGCTTTCTTTGGTAGGTACACATGGAGCACAGCAAGTCCAAGGGAGACCTTCCTTAGCGTGCAGGAAGTTTTCCTCCCTGCCTGTTCACCTACACAACAGTCAGTCTATACTCTAAGATCATTCCAGTTTTATTTGTTTTCTTTCTGCTATTTACCTGCCTAGCATCTTCCATACTATCATCTTTGAGCCACTCTGAGAATTGCTTGGTTTTGCTGGTCACCAATGACTTTCGCGATAAGCAGAGATGAATCCTAGATTCTTTTTGCCCTCTCTGTTTTGTTATTTTTTTCATACATTGATTATATCAGTAGAGTGAAGGAAAGTATTACAGGGAGAGACAGTGTGGTAAGAGAGGCATTGGAAGGGAAGTCAGCATATATTTATGCTGTCAGTTTTAATGCATCATTTGTTGAATCTGTATATTTTATGTGGTCCAGAAATAGTTTCTGCATATCTTGTCCATCTACTGTTTTATCCTGCAATTGGAATGTTGGTGTTTTGTGTTCTTTATTAGGGTTAGACTCTTTTCTTTAATTCTTGGGATGGATACCAGTTTCCCAGGTCTGACAATTGCAGGGTCGTCTGCAGAGTGGCTCATTCTCTCTCCCAACATGACTTTTTTTTTTTCAGTGTTTGATGAGATGATCATAATAATGTTGTTTCAGCTTTCCAGTTTTGTTTAGTCATTTCTTTCCAGCAACTGCACAGCATAGCCAGCTCCCAAGCACAGAAGGGGTGATTTTGCAATCCAAAGACTGACAAGCCCTGCTTACTCACAGGGCAAGTCCCTTTAGGCATTAAAAACTGCTGCTCTGTCTCTTTTTAAGTGGGGAATGAGGACTGGGACAGGAGGAGGCTTCAGGAAAAGAAACCAAAAAAGCTACAGGATTTTCTACACTTTATACAACTGAGCCAAAAATATAATTTCAATTTCCCTGATTCCCTACTGTGCCATAAGATTGCCAAATTGCATTCCTTAATGTTTGTACTATTCAAATACCAAAATCCACTGTCAGCTCTGCACATGGGCAATGGGACAGAGCTGCACATGTTATTTGAGGAGCACCAGCCAAGAGACCCCTGTTAAATATCTGTTTCTGTGTTTGCCCATAGTCATGACCGCTCAAGATAAGCAAAAAAACCCAACAACAACAACAACAAAAAAAACAGCCCAGGTAACAGAAATGCACTGCAGCACCTGGAAAATAAAGCAGGCATCTGGATAATAAGAGGTAGAGGGTGGTTAGGTTGAGATACTTACAAGGATTTTTCGGATTTTTTTTGAATTCACTGAAAAATTATGTTTAATTCCAAGAGGCTGAATGTTTCAAAGCCAGCAAAACCAACAAACCAAGAAACTGGTGGGTGACGTAGCTCACAAAATTCCTGTATGAGACTGAAATTCAGAAAAGCTGCTTCTACTGCCCTTACACTGCCAGGGGAGTGCTGGTGGCTGGAAGAACAAAGCTTAACAGACATCACGTAAAGGACTGGTTTATAAACCATGATATGCAGAGAAAATATATTTGACACTTTCAGAAAAGAACTAGGAGAAGAGGAGCAATGAATTTCAGGCTAAATAGTCTCATCAGTCAGGTGTTGAACTGCAGCTTCTGTTTGCTGAATGCTGTGCAAGCATGTGTGGGGGAAGCTGTCTGCAGGATGTGTATCCTGGTGGTGGAGAAGAATGTCAGAATCTGATTTTGTTTTGTCTTGCTTTCTAACTGGTAGACCTTGAGAAGTTACCTTGGACTGTTCACAGACTGAAGCGTAAAGGATGAGCAAAGCGGGTAGCATTTATGCCTGCAAAGGAAAAGCAAAAGAAAAGTAGATGTCAGCTGGGGAAACTGCAGACTACCTTTTGTCATCTCCTAAATATGTAACTGCTGCACACAGCGACATCCAGGTAGCCCAGAGAAGGGAACTGTGCAGGAACGAAATGAACCCAGTAGAAACCCATCGCCATCAGAAGCTGGAGTATAAGAGTTGGAGCCAGGGCGGCCAGTGCCTCACCCCTCTTGACGCAATGTCTGACCACGTATGGATTAGGACCAGATTCCCACAGACACCTAAGTGTCTCTCTTCCACTGATTCAGTAATGTGGAATCTGGTAAAGCCTTGTAAATCTTCTTTCTTTCTTTCTTTCTTTCTTTCTTTCTTTCTTTCTTTCTTTCTTTCTTTCTTTTTAATCTGCTGTTTTTAATAGGGAAACAAAGAAGCCCAATGTGATCATTGTAGATGTAGCTCAGAATTTAGAAAGTGCTTCCAGATATGGTAGGTTTCCTCGCCAGGAAAAAATATACATAAATAAAAGTCCCAAATTGCCAATATGTCAGTTTAAAATGAGGTAATTTGGATGTTTTCTTGATTCTCATAAACCTTTGAATCAAGGCAAGACATGCATTATCAACAGAAGAACAAACGGTGCGTAAAGAAAGAAAACATATTATCTATGTACACAGTAAAAAAGAATATAACACTGAAATGACCATCCATTATAGTTCACTGTTTGCAAATACACTTATGGAATAAATTCTCATTTAAAAAAAAAAAAAAGATTGCTAAGTGGAATAATTACCATTATTTGTCTGAGAGAGTGTTTTTCCATTAGCTGCAATTAATACAGTAATGCTAAATTAAAATCATTTCCCATTTTGCACTTATTGTGAGGAAACATTAAAGAGAAAAAAAAAAGGAGTGAAATGAAGGAAAAACACAGCTTAATAATTAATGTATTGATGATTCAGTATCATCTCTGACCTGATCGATCATCATGAGATTTTGATTTTATTTAATTAGCTTGTGATAATTTCATACAGAATCCCAGTGTGCCGATGAAAACTGGCAAGTGAAAACGTTGACCTTCTGCTCACATATGCAACGCTGCCTTACAGTGTTAACAGCCTATATGCATCAATGCTAAGAGGCTTCTGTCTAACATGAGAGCCACTGTATCAGGGGGAAATCATTACTGCCTACAGTGAGATCAGAGTTTGGCTCTTTTTGGTGCATGAGAGTCTGGGGAGCAAAAGGCACATCGCTTCTTGCCAGAATAATAATTGGGTGCTATGAGATTATGGAGTGCCGCCATAAACTGAAAATGAACAGACAAGCTTCTTTTTGTTTGTTTTATTAAATGCTATTATTGTTATTTATTATGTTCTTGGTCATCAATTTTCTCAGAGTTGCTAACAAAGTGCTGCATAAATCCAGCCTGTCCCTTTCTGACCTCTGTAACATCATGCAATTTTCCCCATTCACCCTTAATTCGAGGTATAAACTAATGCGAAAACATGCATTTTATTGAATGGCAAGTTTTCTTCTAAAGACATTTCTTTTGCAGTAGGAAGCAACTGCATTAAAAATAAATATCTCAGCCAGACCTCCTGCATACTTCTCCCAATACATAAGCAAAAAAATATGTTGTGGTCAAACCTACATTGTTCCATTCGCCAATTGCAAAATAATAATAATGTTTGATGGGCAAAAACTCAGCTGTCAGGAGAGAAGACAGACGATTCTGCTTATTGAATGCTATTGACTTCATGGGGCCAATAAAACTACTTGCAAATAAAAGAAAGAGGAACCGATTCATGTCCTGAGATGGTGTGACGTAGCCTTTTTCTGTTTGTATAATGTTGTGATTAAATATGGTGGGGCCCTAGGGAGTGAATTTTTTATTTGAAGGTTAAGCCAATATTAGGAAAAAATAAAATAAAATTAATCAAATGGCCCAGAGCATCACAGCCACAGTTGATTCCAAGAATGTTTGGTTACAAAATGAGCAACTGACTAATTGTGTAAATGCTGTTAATTAGCTGTGCAGAGCCCCTAACTGGGCTTTTCCCTGTAACTAATAAGAAATCAATTAGCTAATGAAGTGGCCATTAAATGCTATGCTAATCTTAGCTGGGATATTTTTAATGTTTCTTCTTCTTCTTCTTCTTTTTTTTCTTTATGATCCTTCCTAATTGCCATTGCCATACGGAGCTCACAGCTTTCAGCATGTCTAATGAAACATCATTATATCATAACTGGCATTCTTGGAAGAGTTAGTGGCAAACCTGCTTCCCAATTATTTTTAATTGCCAGACATACTCATAACTGGGCCTTTTACCGCGTAGTTCAGATCCCTGCACTGTCATGTAATATACACAAAGATTGTGTTTTCTTCTCTTTGCATATGAAGTGTGGCTGCAGCGTCAGCCATGCCGGGGAACGCGCGTGGCACCCTGAGCAAGGACCCTGAGCGCCCGCCTTTGCTCATCCTTTGGCTGCAGCCTGCGGAGGCTCGGCATCGCCTTCCCACCGAGCAGCTAAACTAATCTCAAGGAGGTTTCACCTTTGTCTGAGAACGTCCCACGCCTGGTAAACATCATTCGCAGCCAACCGTTCAGAACTAAAAACGCGACTGCAGCTTCTGGTCACCTATGCCAAAGCACTGCAATTTAGCAATTATTATTAGGATTAGCAATTGGGTAGTGTGAATGTCTTCAGTAATTCCCACAGATTTTGTCACTTTCTAAAAGAGTTCATTATCACCATTTATTTATGTCTATAAAGTCCAACTTAGAGAAGGAAGAAAGTGTATCTTTTCTTTAGGTGGCACGGCTGCAAAATCAGTATGTATTCTTTAAAAGAGCCCTTTGTAAGGACGGAGGCAAGACCGATTCTCAGTAGTTGAAATGCTCCTGTAGCTACTAGTTTTTATTTACCACCCCAGCACCTATCTGGTAATGGTGTCATGTTTAAACCCTGAATCTCAATGAACTTCTCTAAATCTACTGGTGGTGGAGTAGGTTATGTGTCAGGATTAGGCTGGCTCCTCCCTGCCCCCCGCAACACAATAGTACTCGGGACATCTGTGCACAAAATACGCGCTTTTTTAAAGAATGTTTTCAAAAGCGAGTCTTGTCTCTCTCACTCCCTCTTTTTTTTCCCTCCTCCCTCCTTTTTTGGATAACATGCAAATTGAATTGGTTAATTCTGCACCCCAGTTTCAGGAAATCTGCCACCAGCAGCTGCCACTGTTTCAGATGTCAGGAGGATGCAGATACACTGTGACATTTTGTTCATTAAATAAACAAACCAGGTTCAGGCTAACAACATTAGGTAGAAAGCCCCATCAATTCTTGTACATTTAGTTCACATAATAGGAAGTGACAATTGTTCCTTAGCTTCATAAGCACTATATTGAAGAACAAAAGGAAAAAGCATACATAATGTGGCAACAGCAACAACAGTTGCCATAAAATCCTGCAAGGTTGATTTAGATTAATGAGGCACATAACTTTTTGCCCAAGGCTACTTAAAATAAATATGGCTACAAACATGGCTACTAGGGGAGAGAAAAAAAATTGTCAGGATTTTTTTCTCTTAGATATGGGTTTGGTCTTATTTATTTGATTTGACTATCAAATAAGAAAACCACTTCAGCAATAGCCCCTCTATAGATGAACGAAAAAGGTTTGCACAGTGTGCTAGCATGAGAACAAAGAGAAAACACACACACAAAAACATTTTTGTACATTTCGGTGGCATAATATTTTACTCAAAAATGTTAACTAGCATGTTGACCTTAGGTTAAAATGATAGATATTAAAAACTCAAATTAAAAGCCATAGGTCTTTTCCATTGTGACAAATCTATCTACCTGAAATATCAACACTTCTGGCTTTTGCATCAGTCAAATACATTCTGACTTTTGTGTCTACGAAATATAAACACTAAATAGCCAAGAGTACCAGTACAATTTGTTAGCTATACATTGTCTAATATAAAAGTCACTAAAACTGGAAATTAGTAATGTATTAAAGAAAAAAAAAAAAAAAAAAAGGATGATAATGAAGAGGAAGAAGAGTGGCCTATCTAAAATCAAGCCATCCTAAGGCTTGGATATCATAGATAAGGCTGTCAGTCAGACTTAGACTGAAAGGTACAGACAATAGAAAAAAAAACTCGCACATTAATATGTATAGCACCACGATGTGGCTTTTAATATTCCAAAGGGACTTCAGCAACTCCATGGGAAAAAAAGCCAAGCGGAGGCTGGCTCTTGCAAATCCTCACTGGTGGAGGCTGCGCCACTGGAGGATGTGTGCCCCCTCCCTGTGCCCTCAGCAAGCCCAGCCTCGCTCCACCCCAGTCGCTGTCCTCCGCCTTGCTAAAACCTTGCCACCATTTTGGAGCATCTCCCAGATGCCATCTATGGCCAAGGAGCCAGCAGGGACAAGGGGGTGTCCTTCTTGGCATCCCCCTCCTGCAGTACACCTGGGGAGACCTGTCCCCCCGCACCGCAGCCAGACATGGTGCTGGCAGGTGTGACAATACACTTTCATCCGGACAACCCCTACTGCCTCTGCACATGCAGAGGCTGAAAACAGCAAGTGGTTCCAGGGCAGGTTGGCATCAGTTTAAATATACTGGGGGACCCTTGGTGGGTCCCCCTTGGTGAGATAGACCCTTGATTTCTGTCAGGATATTCCTGCATAAGGATTCTGGGCTCCTCCACCTGCTGTTAGGGCATCTCCTCCCCACGTGTCCAGGACAAGTGAGGCAGAGGACCTGCTCTTTTCTGAAGAGTGCAAGATGAGCAGAGGAGAAGTTTAGAAGCAGGTGCACAGATCTCATGGTGCCCCATGGGCTTGGATTGCTCTTATGTGCCAGCACAGCCTGAACCAAAGGCCACCGACAGCAGCAAGTACGTTTTCAGAGCCAGCTTCCTAATGATCTTGCGTTGTCCATCAGAAGCCAAGCTGCAGTTCCTCCTCAGCCTGCAGGTGGAGGACAAGCAGGTGCAGCAGCTCAGAAAAGGTGAACACAGCACCCGCAATTTTGCTCCTACTTTTTTCTTGCCCATTTGCATCAAAACTCCTCTACAAAATTCCCACTGACCGGTGTGGTGAGGTGTGAGTCATGGCCAAGGGAGAATTTTGGCAGGAAATTGCAAGAATGAGCTGGTAGGATCAGTAGCATGATAAACTCTCAGCTTGGACTACATACAGCTGGGGAGATTATTTCTGAGCGATCTCCATATCCACTCTGTAAACCAGTCTGAGTCCTAAAGGCATCTGTGTTTTGACTGGAGAAAGTTACACACCCAAAAATTTAAAAAGAAAAAAGCTAACGTTTATTCATCTGATCATTCTTGACTATATTAACTTTAGCAGCCGTGGAAGAATCAGATTGTCACAGAAGTAAGCCATTTCTTGGTTTCTGTGGACTAGTATATTGTTCTTTCGGAGAAGATATGCATGTTCTTAACTTTATCTATTCCCACTTCTTGGAATAATTTTTAAAGGACTTCCCCCTCTTAGATCTTAGGACATTGTGGACTCTTCAGTGGACAAGGAGTTCTCTCCTTTTAGATGAGCCAGTTAATTTCCTTTATGTGCTGCAGTTTTATCCAACCATACACAATTTTTGTGAATACTATTCCCAAGACAGTGACATGTCTATTTCCAGAAAAATATGGAGATAATTTTCATTTCCTTGATATGAACAGCTTTTTAAGTGAGGAAGCACAATAGATGATGGTTTGCAAACGGAAATAAGCACTGCAAAATCTGTGGAAAAGGTAACTACAGTGATGTGAGAAATGGATCACATTTAGAAGAAATCCCAGTAGAAAAACAGTTATGATTCTGAGTGACATTTCTAACAAACAATGAAAGAACAATAAGTTTTCCAGACATTCTCTTGGGTAGGTTTTTTAATTCACTGGTATTTCAGTAATAGACAGATGGACCCCTTTTCTTCCTTCCTTCCTTCCTTCCTTCCTTCCTTCCTTCCTTCCTTCCTTCCTTCCTCCTGTCCCTTTTGAATTCTCTCTTATAGCAAACTGAATAATTTGCAAACTTTCACATCTACATATACTTTTTAATGTAGTGTTTAAAATTCTCATCAGGGATAAGTTGTCAGTATTGTAGGGATATGGAATCATTTTAAAACCTGCCCATTGGGGAAGCGAAGTACCACAGACAGTGTGAGTAATAAAGGGATGAAATATAAAGTAGAATAATTTCATATGGGGAATTTGTGGAGCTCACAAAGTCCCAGTCACGGTGGGTTAAGAGCTGCCCAAGGACTTAAGGCCTCAAAATAGGATTTCTATAGATTTATCTGAAACTGGTAAATTACCAAATCAAGATAAACTCATTTAAGCAAGGTTTAAACAAGTTTACATATACCTACATGAGGGATTTGCACTGGTACCACCGGATGGATTTAAAATCATTTCAGCTAACAGCACTGCAGCTTTTCTAATGTAGGTGAGTGTGTTTGTCAAAAAGCAAGGTGAACAGGAACAAGTTAAATGCAGGCTAACCATTAATCTCAGAGACAGTCTTCACACTGTACACCACACATCACCGAGGAAAAAGAGATTAAACAAGAATACAGGTCATCAACTATTTTTAATTTTTTCTTTTTCATTCCTGAAGCCCACTATTTGAAAAGTGCAGAAATCACCTTCATAACAGAAGAAGAAAGAAAATTTGCACCAAACCTGCCATCCCCTCCCACTCTTCCCAGCAGATTGCAGCAGACGTGTTTCGTGCGAGCACCGAGAGGCTCGGCAGAGGATCGGGGCCTCTGAAACACGGCTGAAGCCTTCAACAGCAGGAGAGTACCCTTCCCCGACGGGACTGCAAATTTCTCATCTGGCCCCACCTTGATTCCCAGAAATTTTCCCCATCTTAATTTCTCGAGCAACCAATTAAATAAATCCCTTCAATCCGCACCTCTAGGATTTTTGCTATAAAAGCTGCCTTGTGGCGCTTTGCCCCCGCAGCCCCTGGTGTTGCTCCCAGCTCCTCGGGCAGCAGAGCCAGGCTGGAGCCCTGTGCTCCCCCAGCAGCCTCCCCAGAGCCGCTGCCCAGCTGGCTGCACGCCCGGGGGCGCATGTGGACATGGGAAACACAGGCAGGAAATTACGTTTTCCCTCCCCATAATTAATAAGAGCTAAACATTTGTGGGTTTGTTGCCACTTTTTAAACTGCCGAAGCCAAGGAGAAAAAATACGAGCATTTCCAAATAAAAAGTGAATATTTCTTACAAAAGAAGAAAAAAAAAACAGTGCGCAATCATGCAATCAAAAAAAATCTTTTTTTTTTTTTAGAAGTTTGCTTAAAGAATTCTCTAACAGTTGTTGTGGGCACATTTTATTGCCAAGTCTGATTCACTGCAGCATGAAAGCATGCATTAAATGTTAAGCACATGAGCTATCTCACCAGCTTTAACACGACCATTTTCATTCCAAAAGTAAGCGCAGGCTCCAGAGCTCTGCAGAGTGAGGATCTAAGTTAGCACGGCTCCTCCTCTGCATATTGCTATCAAGTTCTGTGGAAGTCACTGCACAGAGTCCTGTGCTTACAAATAAACTGTGCTTTTTACGATAACTATTCTACTTTGGAAATGCTGCGGCCGCACAAATGCTAGCGAAGCAGGGAAGACAATATGCAGCTGATCTGCCTGACAACAGACTGCCTGCACATTTTTAGGTGAAATGCACTGAGCCCTGAAAACAGATAATGGGCATGCTTGCCCTGAAATAGCCAGAGCATCTCTCATAGCATGGCTTTGGCTGTGATAAGGAAGCAAATTCCAAGGAGCTTTGCAGTTTGCCTCTTATTTTGCTACTCTGCAAATCCTGCATAATATTCAGACTCTTTCAGGGATTAAAAAAAATCCAAGTGTTTTTTTATTTTTATTTTTTTATAGAGGGGAACAAATCACTTGATCAAAGATTGGGGTGAACCTCATTCCAGCCACTCTTTGCATCATTTTTAAACAATTGTGCACTGCAAGTTCCAAGTTTCTCTTTTTTTTCAAATTGTTTTTTCTAAATCAAAATCTCCACATCTTAGTTCCTATTAAGCCTCCATTTTGAAACCATACTGTTTGTTCTCCGTTTTAAGCAAAATGAGTACTGGATCCTGCAAACAAGAATTTGTAAAATCAGGTCTAATATGCATCTTTATCATGAACTGCCATATCACTGTGACTAAAATATGTAACCTACAGAAAGATGAACTATCAGTTTGAATGATTCTGTCTGAACTCAATTAAAGGAGACAAATATCAGAACTGATATCTAAGACGTGTCAAGGGATGCATTTTTTAATTATTTAGAGGCACATTACAGCGTTGAGAAAAGCAGAGAACCCATCTAAAATTTTGGCTAAGCACTTCTTAGCATGTTATGTTTTGCAAGGGTCACTTCTGTAATATGCTGAGCAGAAAAAGTACATTTTATGACTATTCTGTTAATCTGATAAGTTAATGCAAAATTATTTTAATTACTTTTATTGAAGCGCTGTGTACACCTATGTCAGTACGCATATTATAAATAATAAATAATCATTATTAGACTTGGTTGAATTATTCATTGAGGATAAATTATCTGACAAATACAGGCTTTTTCTCTGCTTGTGACTTGTTTATGAGCAATCTTGTCTTCTCTGAATATATTCCTTCTTGTGTGTGTGTTTTTTTTTTTTCTTTGAATAATGAAGGGTATTCGGCCAAGGATTGCAAACTGCTCACTCAGATTGCTCCCGCTCCGGTTGTGTGTGATCATCTGGGAGACGGGGACATGTCAGTCATGGGGGCTTGGTTCTGGTTGCCAGGCCAGTGGGCTGGAAGAGGGTCCCAAGGATTTGGGGAGGGTCTGGATATTATAAAGGTGCAGGGGCACCTCTCTCTGACTTATGCCTCCACCGCTGCTTACCAAGCCTGTCATCTGTGTTCCCCACACATCATGTACAGTCTGTAGAAAAGCTGATAATCCGACAGCAGTCACGAGCTGAGCAGAACCGATGTATAATTAATAGCTCATGAAATCTCCAAAGAGTGAGTGAGGAACCCCACCTGGGGACAAGAGGAATGAAAGCAAGGGAGATGGGATGGCGACCTCTCACAGCAAGTGGATTTGGAGTGAAGGGAAGATAGCCTGGCAGCACCCTGGGCACCAAGTCTCTGCAAGGGCTCACATGGGCATTCAGAAAGTTCATAAACCTGCTGAATATATAGCCAGAGCCCATAAATACCTGAGGTTCCAGATAAAGTGACCCAAAGCCCCAACCCTGTAAATAAGGACAGGAGGACGGTGGAGAGGAGGACATGAGGGTCCAGAGCTAAGAGCTGCAGGACTCATGGAACTTGGCGTGCCCTTGCCCCCCACCATCCCTGCCGGATGCAGCACCCACTGGTGCTGGTGCTGGCAGCAACCAGCCTGAAGCTGTGTATGTGGGCTTGCCAGGGAACCTGGGGGGGACCCCAAAAGCAGGCAGCCAGGGGGTCTGCCGCCAAGGTGGTGGCCGGGCCCCAGGCTAGCACTAAGAAGGATGTCCCGGTGGTGGGCATTGCCCAGCCCACGGCAGGCTGCAGAAGGATGTCCCACAGCTCTGGGCAGTCCCAGAGTGTCACAAAGACAAATGTTGGAAGGCGAACACTCAGCAGAGCAAAGAGCAACAATGAGCATTGCAGTTTGCTCACAGATGCCTTTGTCTTGGCTGCTTGCGCGGAAGTTCACAGTAAGAAAAGCTATTGTGCTGACAAAAATGTGTGTGAGCAAATGTTTACATAAAACAAATGGGAGGGCAGGAAAACAGCAAAGGGAAGGGTCCCCTGGATGCAGCAGGGTTTTCAGGAGCACTGTTTCCCGTGGGTTGGCTCGCTCCCAGTTTGACTGCTTCGAACCAGCTCTTGGCATTGCGGTGTGGTTGCCCCGCACTCGCTTCGGAGCTGCGAGGTGCAGGTGGCACCAGCGCAACCATGGGCATGGGATCAGACACGTCTCATGGTGGCAGCACCAACGCATAGCCAGTGTGCATCCTATGGCCCCTTAAATTAAAAGGAGGAGGTCAAACCCTGCCTCCAATGTACGTCTTGCTCCTGATGAAGCAGAAGAGGTGAGTTGCCTCTTGCGGCACCTCCAGATCACGCCAGGCACGAGAGAGGGGGAGCAGGGCACAGGTGAATCTGCCCGCTCGCAGCCCACGCGAGCCACGCTTTGCTGATGTTCTCTTTCATTGAAGATTAAGCCTCCATTTGTTTTCCGGCATTTGATGTTTCACTCCTAATCATCTCTAGGCTCGGCACCAAAGTTGCCTTCCTGACAGCGGGTGCCAAGTGCGATTACCCGCCTGGCTCCAGATCCCACCTCAAGCGGCTGCGCCGCGGCGGCTNCGCCGCCGCCGGCCCCCGCGCTCTCCCCGCGCGCAGGCGCTCGCGCGCTCGCTCTTGGGGTTGGTTTCTGTTGGCTTAATATAACTGCACAAAGGCAGCACTAAATAAGGAAAATATGCTTCCCAGTAACCCAAACTGACAAAAACAAAGATGGCATGCTTGCATAATTAGTTACACATCTAACTTTTTTTGCCAACTTTTCTTCCTTTCAAATACCCCATGACAACTTCGCAGTCCAGGCTACGAGTGAGGCCGAAATAGATGTAGAATGATGAAATCAGCATTTTTTTTACCCCCTAAAACACATTTCAGACCTTAGGTAACTCCTGAATCTTGCAGTCCCTCTGTGACTGCTTTCTGCTGTGAGAGCAATTCATTAAAAGTTAATTAAAAGGTGAAGTTCAATATGCAGTTTCCTTTAGCTAATCCTCCTAAGGCAGCTTCATATGGCACTAATGTATCCATTTTGTTGATGTTAGAAAACAAAAAGGCAAGATTGTCTAATTAAGAGGTTGGTGTTTACAAGAGAGAGGTTTTCTAATTGGCAACTTGGAGTCCAAATTAATCTTAATGCTGCTCATTTAAGCATTCTCAATCGAACTTGGACTTCTCCCCAGCAAGAGCTCACAAAATGTGAATCATTTCCAGGATCTGTCAGTACAACAGCGTTCAGCCTGCTTGCTCTTTCTGTGCTCAGTCCCCTTCAGGGGCCCAATTCTGCAACCTCTTGCTGCCTGAGCTGCTTCCCCCTGGCTCTGGAGTGGGAAGCTTCTTGTTATGGGCTTTGCTGGGCAGGCTGGTTCCCAAAGGTGGAGTTTCATCCCTATCTTTCAGCATGTTTTCACTCAAACATCTAGATGTGTGTTGTATTGCCACGCACATCAGTATTTTTCTGGTAATATGTTTTAAATGCTTTGCAGAAATGAACATGCTCCATCTGATTATGTTAGTGCCAAGCATTTTCTGTCTAATAAAAGACAAAAGCATAATAACTGTATTCCTACTAATTCTGGCCTATTCTGATGGTAGCTACTAACTTCCTGCCTTACAGTGGGAATACAGACAAAGAAAAGAACACTGCTGCCCCCCCCCC
>VXAA01000469.1:198745-237835 GCA_013399115.1 Anseranas semipalmata
TTAAAAATATGAATTTAAACTGCCCAAACACGCCTATGAGAAAGGGCAAAATTATCCTAAGCTGCTATCACTCAGGCAGTTTTGGCCACCCGGACTTTAATTTTGGCGACCATGCTGGTAACAATATGTGGAAGAAATCTAGACTATCACAAAAATAAAACAGCTATCTCAAGAGAAAACCAAATCTAAAATATAGACTATCCAGGACAAACCTTTCCTTTTCAAAAAAAATGGAGATACTAGCAATGACAAAACTTGATATGTTCATCAAGGACTGTCACACAACTGAATTAAAATTGTAACTTGCCCAGAAAATGAAAGTACTACCTAAGGGCTAAAGAAGGTGACGTTTTGTTTACAGCATTTTACATCGATTTCTGTTTCTGCAGCCATCACTGGTGACTCAGCCCTCCAGTGTGCCAGTGTTTGTCTCTGTGTATATGACAATCCACTTCTCCTTTAAAAGAAGCCACGTAGGCAGAACATTTTCCACTTTTATCTCAATGTACCTCCTGCGGTAACTCTACGCTTGTCAATAAAATATGAAGGTTAAAAAAATACCCCTCGCCAACATGATGCTTTTCCCCAACATCTCCACCTCCTCTTGCTTCTTCCTTCTCCTTTGTTCATTTACATTGCTGACGAACGATAGCCAAACAGAAAGCGGAAGGGGGCAGAAAACAAGAAAAAGGTCTCACTTCTTTGCCAAGCCATGGAAGCCCCCAAACACAAGTCTGCGCTGCTCAGATGCTGCAGACATGTCGTGCCGAACTGGGAGCCGTGTGGTTGGAAAATATTCGCTGCCCGCTAAAAAAACTGTGCTGGGTACGCCCTTGCATTCAAGGTATGGAAACTAAAAGTGGGAGCAGCCTCCCTCAATTCTAGGTTGCAAAATGAACTGAAAAAGAAAAGAAAAGAAAAGAAAAGAAAAGAAAAGAAAAGAAAAGAAAAGAAAAGAAAAGAAAAGAAAAGAAAAGAAAAGAAAAGAAAAGAAAAGAAAAGAAAAGAAAAGAAAAGAAAAGAAAAGAAAAGAAAAGAAAAGAAAAGAAAAGAAAAAAAAGAGAAAAAAGAAAAAAACTCACTTCACATACGGAAACACCCAAATCTTCCGGTCCTCAGCGCGCAAACACTAGATGTGCTCCAGTATTTCTGGGAGCTGGAATAGCATTCTGGGTATACTGAAATTAAGAGGTTTGTGCATGTTTGTGAGTCTGCTGAGTTCCTTGCTATATGTTTTCCAGGAGAGAAATGTGAAAGAGTTTCCCAGTTATAGCCTCCATACCTTTGAAGGGATGCCACAAATCACGTGAATAATTAGTGACACTCTTAAGCTTCTAGCACTGTGCCCATTTATTTTCTTGGCACAAAATGTATTAGTTCTACACTATTCATTTAGTTTGCATTTAGCAAGAGATAAATTCTAGTCGGAAGCTGTACTGAAAGACAATATATACTGTATGTTGGAGAAAAATCTATTTGCTCTAAGAACATAGCTTTCTCAAAAAAAAAAAAAAAGGAGAAATAGCACAGAGTTAATTTATATGAAAACCTAATTTTTGCATAGCTTTTGATTGTTCAGATCTCCTAACTAAATGGCCTCCAGTGACCTTCTCAGGAATGCCATACTAAGAGCTAAATTCTCACCAAAAAATACGTGTTTCTGTGATCCCCTCATTTAGATAATAGCTCTGGGTCTTTTGCTATAAATGTGGAGTGAAGGGAGGGAAGAAAAGAGAAAGTTTTTCTTTCTCCACAAACGCTAATGAGACTTTTCAACTGTGCTATAGAGTGGAGGAACTTAAGCCTCTCGAGGTGTTTCTGTTTTTCAGGTTTGAGCTCTTGCTGTGCCTTGCTCTCTCCATCCCGCCTCTGAAAGGCCCTCAACAACCCATGGCTTTGTCTCGGTATTTCTCAGGATAAGCTACACTCTACCAGGACCAGTTTTTGCTTTCATATTTCAGCAGAGAAGCAAATAGAAGCGGAAACTGTTTGATGTATTTTAAGTAGAGAAGGCTAGTAAAATATTTTTTAATGGGGATATGAAGCCTTTCAGCCAACAGGATGCTGGTTCAGTTCCAGCCCAGATGAGAAACAACTAAAAGTTGCTACCATCTAAAGGCTATTAAAGCCTTTGTAAAGTGAGTAGCTGCCTAAGTACCGTTCCCAGTGGCCACATCACAAAAACACTAACAAGTGAGTCTGTCTTCAGCTTCCCTCTTGCTGGTTTCTCAGCAAGAAGACAAGGAGCGAGCGGCCGTGGGGATCAGCCATCCTTTCAAGAAGGTTATCAACACTCCCGGAGGTTCATGCGCCAAACTGAAGTCTTCCCAGAGACTTTATCACGTGCTGGTAAGTTAAATTGCATGAATATATTGATGTAAGTAGTCTCTCTCTGACGGGTTAACAAGCATAAATCCGTCAAAATACAGCTTTGAAAAGCCCGGTGCTAGGCTCGTCCCCAGCCCACAAGAGGATGAGTAGCTAGGCTTGTAGCAGGTACATGGTCTGGTCTACCCACGCGGATAGAAGATGCACATGTGAGCGGTGCCACATCCCGGCAAGGAGGGCACAGCAGCGCATCCGCAGCCCAGAGAGCTGCTCTGCACAGACGTGTGTGGAGCCCGGGGAGGAAGCCATCATGCCCGGGGAGCTGATCGACCCAGGGGACCTCTCCTTGCCTGCACAGGAACCACAGCATCAGCCTACGCTTCCTTCCCGCAGCTAAGGCTTTGTGCGCTGACAGAAAAATAGGCAGGATTTTTCCTTAGTAGGGTGCATGTTCAGCTGAGTAAACTCTGTTTTACCCATACATCTCTCTGTAGTGCAAAATGAGGGAGGAGGCATGAAGCAGAAGTCTGATTCAGGAATATAGGAATACAAACTATATTTTCATGCATACACACAGACTTGTTTGCTGAAAGTTTCCCGTACATCAAATTAAAACAGATAAAGCAACAAACTCAGACACCATTTACCCATAGGGAATACACTCAGCCTTTATTTAGCCACAGAAAATTTACTCCTGCTTGTCTGTATCGCTAACCTGCTTGGGTAGAGTGATGTTTTGATGCCAGAATACCCGTAGGGTTTCCAGAGAACATATCATAAGATTCACAGCTACAGACACATCCTCGTAATGAAGCAAATTGGACTCGGACGGGAGCTTTGTGCAGAGCTACTCAGCCTGCAGAAGACTGAGGGCATCGGCAGAAGAAAGCTTTAGCACCTCAAGAAGCTTGCTGCAAAAGTGTGGATACCTAAGGCCATTGGGTACTTCTAGAGCTTGAAGGAGAGAGGTGAGCTAAGGACTAAGTTGTGTGATTTTGGGGCAGAATTCAGGTGGTTTGAGTTACACCTGATGCTTTTAATCCCTTTATGAATATGACCCTGTATCTTTCCATGCCTTTCACAAGGCAGTGAAGGCACTTTCCTGCCTCCCAGCGGTGTTTTAAAAACAAAAACCTGAGAGACCATGAAGCACTCACGAGTCACAGGATCAAGCCTTGGACCCCATTTCTGCACAGGTTTCTCTGTACAGGGTATTGTCTGTAAGGTCCAAGCCATAAAGGCTCCGTGTTGGCTGTGTTCTCATATGGTTATAAGGGTCTGAAAACCTGCAAGTAAATAAACTGCAGCCACATGAGCGGTCCTGGTGGGCTCAGAGGGTAGCATTCCTCCCACTGTGTTTGCACAATAAGACACTCAATAAAGCTGCCTCAGTGCTGAGCGACCTGAGCAAGCATGACCTATAGAGGGACACACATGGCAAAGACGCTTTTAAGTTCTCCTTTTATTTGAGACTTAGGATTGCTTTACAGGTCTCCATTTTCTTTTTCATAATGTAGAGCGAAACTTAAAAGTGGCCCCAACTTGTAATGAAAGCTGCAACGAATTTTAGCAAATAAAAAGCCACTTAAAGAAAAAAACACTACTGTCCTGGCTGGGAGTTTTAATAGTGCTGCACTCACAGCCAGACTGCTTGTAACTTTTCTATTAAAATGTTAAATTGAGAGCATTAAACAGCTTCCAATTAAGGGGTATATTATCACCTCGATGCACAGGGAGTTTCACACGTAAATCCCTATGTATTAAGAAGAGAATATACCCTGTGGCTTTTTAAATAACAAATAAAAGTTAAAAGAGCTTTTACAGGAGGTAGAAGAGGCATGGAAAGGCTTATATTTTAACTCACTCAGAATGGAAGAAAACTAATTTTTAAAACTGTATAGAAAGAGCATTTATTTTCATTTTTTCCCACTATCCCCCAATATTTCCACTGGGACCTACTTACTAAGATGAAAGTCTAAGTATTCCATAGGACTGGAAATAATGATTTTTGAATGCCTTTCATATACATAGAGTGGAGGTGTTATTGGTCATGTCTTTTTAAGACTGAGGACATCCTTCCCACTTCCACAGTGGCTTCTGTATGAGTCAAAACTCATTTTTTAATAAGGCAAAGGCAAATCTGTTAATTAATTTGAGTTAATATTACTAAAAAGTCAGAAACAGTTAAGAAATCCCCCTAGCACCTCTCAGCTTCCCGAGGGCCTTTTGAAGTAAAATGTGAAGAGCTGCAAGCCTCCCAGCCTATGAACATGTTTAAAATTTTTCATTGTAAACTCAGGGAATAATGCACACGGAAAAATCAGATGGCACTGACAAAGTCCATTAGCAATTATTGTTTATGTTTGCTGCCATGAAAGCCAGAGGCAGTCCAACCATGACTGTTCCCTTTGGTCGCTGTGACACCTAAGGCAAGTCAGGTGGCCACCTCGTCTCTTGGCCTCTTGGTGTAGCTCAGCTGGATCAAGGCAGGGAGGACATGACACACCAGTGAGAAGAGTTTTCAGACAACATGCTCATGGATGTTAAAACAGGGCAGCCAGAAGACAACTTTTGGCTCAGTACAGACAGATGGTGGCCCCAAGTTTTCTTTCTGCTCTTGCCAGAAAGAAAGGCAGAAATGTGTGAGGGATGAAGCACTAAGATGTCAGACAGAGTTTGCTGGTGGGAGGGAGGTGCTGGCAGACAGTTGGCTGCCCCCTGCCTCCAGCTCCAGCTATGTTGCTGCACTATGAAAGAGGAGGAAGCGTGGTCCCCTACTGCTGTGGTTGCTCTCCTCACTACCCCATGTTGCTCCCATGACCCTTTTCTGCTATGGCTACACAGCTCTTGTGGAAGTCAGTAGGAAGGAGCTTCCATGAGCACTTTTCCTGCACCTCTGAAGCACCTCCTGCACACAGCCAGCCCAGAGGAGCAAAGGCAGGAAGACAGATGACTTCTGTGGAAGCATGAACATCTTCTTTGAAAGCTTTTGCCTCCAAAAGGGTAAAAGCCAGGAGGAGCAAATTCTCCTCCTCTGACTCTTTCCTCCCTACCAATCACCCACAGATCAGCTTCTGCGTAGGAGTACATATTACACAGCTGGCACTTCCTCTGCTGTGTCAAAGGTAGCATCCATCCAGTCCTGCTTCTCTCCTTCATGGGGCCATTGTGTTGGAAATTGTTTCCATGTTCCACCAAACACAGCTTATCGTTCATGTGTTAATGTGGCATTTCAGCAAATGTGACCAAAGAAAAAAAAATAGCATTCAGGCGCAGGTTTCAGATGGAAGCAAAGGAGGCTACCTAATTTCATATTTATTCACCATATGCTTGAGAACAAAAAGACCTGAAAGCTCCCCTACTCTCTTCCACTACAAACTGCCAAGTAATATGGCACCTCTGAAAGCTGCGGCATAAGTTCTCATGTTTGCCTTGAAGAGTCACCATTTGCCTTGAAGAGTCAACAGTCTTGAAAAACAGCATACCCCAACATAGACCAAGGTAGCTAACTGCAGATATCCAGTTTTTAAACTCATATCTTTAATTTGTTCCCTTAAGATTTTTACTAAATTAGGCTTCTCCTTTCTCCTTTCTCCTTTCTCCTTTCTCCTTTCTCCTTTCTCCTTTCTCCTTTCTCCTTTCTCCTTTCTCTTCTCTTCTCTTCTCTTCTCTTCTCTTCTCTTCTCTTCTCTTCTCTTCTCTTCTCTTCTCTTCTCTTCTCTTCTCTTCTCTTCTCTTCTCTTTTCTCTTGCCCTTATGTTGTTTCTTTAATAAGTAAATGCTGGCTGTATCCTGTAAGTTTAGGGTGGACTGTGGGTAAACCTGTTATCCATCACAGTAATTCATAGAATCTGGCATGTACCAGATGGACAATATTCCATTGTTTAAAGTGAGCTCTGTCAATCTTTGCCATTGATATTAAACAAAAGTCAGGATTATTAAAGCATATGGGTAGATGGCCTCATACACTGGCTAAGCCTTTGCTTTGAGTATGTGACTGCTGTTGTTGAGCATTCTGAAAATATATAGTGTGTGCTACAGTACACAGGGAATCACAGATGTCAAGGGGAAATGATATGTGAAAGCAGTGTACGTTTAAAAATGCAGCACTACTGTACCTTCTTAGAAGAAAAAGAAACTTTCCTCCTTCTCCCTCCTTCCCCCTGTTGCCAGTTAAAATGAACTGTCAGAGCCTGGATAAAGATACAAACAGGATTGCATACCTTACCAAGCCTACAGTGACTCTTAGACTTTGATCTAATTCTATTTGCTGCTTTATGATGCATGAAGCTGTCAGATAAAGAGGTGTTCAAAAAAATCCACTCGAGCTGTCAGGGCTGACAAGCCCTGTGATGGATTACAGAGAAAACAAAAGGGTTATCACCTTAACCACAAACATTTATATCTTTTTTTCATAAGGGTGCTTCAATCAACATGTAGTTACCAGGGTGCAGGTTGTTGTGAGCCTGTAGGAACACAGATCCAATGACACATGTTGAAACAGCATTTAAAAAGTACAACACACATGCATTGGCACTAATATGCTACTGACATGGTACAGTTGTGCTTACTTAGATCAAAGATAAGAACCCTATAGTTTTCTATATAAAAAGGATTCTTTTCTGAAGAACAGATTTCCCCCTCCTCTCCTGTCTTTCAAAGATTAAACACAGTCATAACAGTCTGAATGGGGTTTAACTCAAAAAAGCCCAGTACTTAAATATGCCCATATGATTACATACACAATAGAAACTTCAGCATAGAATAAAGAGCAGTTAGCATTTGGCTCATGTATAGGAAACAACAAAAAAAAATTGTTCTCGCTCCTTTTTCAACATCAAAAAGCAATCTCGTGGCCCATTCATCTACCATCTCTTCCCCCTCCCTCGCCAAAGTCTATCAATTCTTAAAAGGCCACCGCAACAAACAGTATTGGAACTGAAATTTGTCAAGCAAAGCTAATATTCTAGCTCTAACACTGCATCTTTGACACTTAAGGAAAGAGAAGACAAAACAATACATCAAGATTCTTACTCAAACTGATAATACAGGAAGTTTACCTGTGGTTTACACTCTGAATCAAGACAGTGCATTCTCCCTTTTGGGCAGTATGTCCATATGCTCAGAGTGACCAGAGGCTATGCTATAGGATGCTTGGCTCATGTTTAATTCTTCAGTGGTTGCTTTTCCCCCTATTTAGTGATTGTGATAATGAAGTTGGCTTAACACTAGCTTTAACTGAATGGGTTAAATAAGGAATTAGACAATTTATGGAGGAGAGGTCCGCTAGTAGCTACGGAACAAAATTATTTTTGTCAGGAAGTCTCCAGGAGGTCTCCAAACCACAGATTACTGGAACCTGGGGAAAAATGTCAGGAAAAAGATTGTTCTTCAGTTGCCCTATCTCCCCATCTTTTCCCCAAAACTATGTTACCAGCTTCTGCCTAGGAGAGGATATTGACCTAGGTGGAACTTCGGTCTGACCTGTTATATCTCTGTAGTTCTAAACAAGGGAACTTGCATCTACAGCAGGAAGATTTTTGCCAGGATATATATCTACGTTATATATATCATACGCACACACACATATATATGTATATAGCCTAGATGAAGCCTGCCAAATTAGTACCAAGCCATGGAAGTTAACGCACACCCTATATAAGGATAGCAGGTTAAAGAGGAGGCATCTTCACACATAATCTTAGGTAGAGGAGCCTGATGTGCTAGGTAGGAGAGAGGGCCTCATTTTACTTTGCAGGGCACCTCTGATGTGAAAAAATCACTTGGTTTTGGATATTGGGATGACAGCAAAACCATCTTGAAACTCCCCAAATGGTGGGTTGTGAAATTATAATCAGCATGCACAGGCTTTTAGAAGGTAGAAGGGAAAAAACAGATAATCTTGGTAATAACAGCAGAAGGTCAGATTCTGGTTTTATGTACATGAGTATTGCTCCACAGTGCAGAAACCTGGGCTATGTCCTCTGTGCGCATCAGAGCAAGACAGAAGCAGGGAAAGATCTCAAGGAGAAGCACTTCAGACAGGATGAAGAGTCAAGAAGAAACACTAACAGGACTGAAAAGAATTCTCTCACACAAAACCGGACCACCTGGCAATCACAATAAATCCCACCCATATTAAAGTTCTTCTTTCTGATAGATTTCTCTGTAACACCTACTGCCTAAAGAGAAAGAAAAAAAAAAAAAAAAAAAGAGTACATGTCCAAACTTATTGCTTACAAAACAAAATTGAGAAGTCCTCTTAAGTCTCTTTTTAAGTACGTCAAGACTGGATGTGATCTTAGTGAGCAGTCATGGGGAGAGGGAGGACACCGTTTCTTCATTAATTCCAGCAAGCTCTTAAGGCTGTTTCTCTTCTCAGCTCTACCTCTCTGTCTCAACTTGCCAAGAACTAATAGACACAAGCATTACCATCATTCATTAAACCATAGTCCTGTGCCATAGCCATCCAACACACCAATAAAACTCCTTTTCAAAAAGTTGAAAGGCAAGCTGGTTCAGATAGGCCATTATTAGTATGCACAGAGTGTACATTCACAGGCAATAATACAGTGGGAATTCAGCTAGCCTGAGCATAGACTGATGTGAAGCATATGATATTACTTATGTAGGCATGAAAGCAATCTGCTTTAATATCAGACACTTTAGTGCAAAGAATGTCAGGGTTACCAAAGGTTAAAGACAGGCCGATGAATTTTTTGGTTTTTTTTTTAGCACAAGCTGAAAAAATGTGGGATGACTCTTTCCATTTTCAGTTTTGGGGGGCTCCTGAGTAAAACAGTAATAAATGGTGCCATTTAAAAACAACAGAGAGGTAAAAGACAGGATGCGGGACGTGACACAAAGCACAGTATGCAGAGAAAAAGGGGAGTGTGAGAAGTGGCCGACCCCACTCTGTGGATGAGGGGAAGCATTGCCCTGACTCTGATGATGCTCAGATGAGGCTCTGAGCCTCATCCCCTTGAGCCAGTGCCTTCGGGGAGCGCTGGATGGAAGCACACTGCCCCAGAGCCCAGACTGCCGGAGCCTGATGCTCTGCCACACCACTGGACCAAGGTGTCAGTGAGCACGTCAGGCTGCAGGATCAGGCCCCCTGGTGCCCGGCTGGCCCCCAGTCCTCGCTAGCCCTTGCTTGCACCCCACTGCGAACAGCTGCTGCAGCACTTTGAACTTTCACTTTTCCTTTAATAAAATTAAAAACCAGGCACATAACCAAGCTGAGAGTTTCCAAAATCTCAGGTGGGAAGCATTACTGAGAACAGAAGCCAGGCGGACTGTTTTTCAGAGGCTGATTGCTTTTTCAGAGTGTATTAGCATCTATTTTTTTCCCAGCACTGGAATCCTTGGGTACTGGGGAGCCTAAGAAAAGGGGAGCTCTCATGCCAGCAGATAAGGAACCAAGGTAGAGAACAAAAAAGGAACAGAAAATGAAGATGTTTCTCACATTTTTCTCAGAAACACAATTCTGTTTCTATTTGATTCCATGTGTTATGGAAGATAAAAATTGTAAATAGTGAAGAGAAATAATGCAAGCCATTAGGAAACCACTTGCTTTCATAACCTGCTGCAAAGTTACTAAATCCCCTCTATGTACTGATAGCCTTCTCTCAGGCTGCTACCTGTCTGTTAGTCCTCATGCAGGACTGTGCCTATATTTGACAGTTTATGACACATGCAAAGAAAGAAAGAAAGAGAGAGAGAGAGAAAGAAAGAGAAAGAAGGGGGGAGCATGCAGTGAAAGGAAGACAGATGGGCCTATCAGTTATGTATATTGTGACCCACCTGCCAGTCACAGCCCCATGGGAATGTGGCATAATAAATACTGAAAAATGGAAAGTAGGAATTAAACTTAAAAAAAAAAAAAAAACAACAACCAAACATATTGAACAAAGTAAATTGTCTGGAAGGGAGAAGTGTAATAAAGATTTTTTAGGAGCATATAAATCAAAATTTCAAAAGAAATTTGCCAAATGGGGTCTCAGCTCATGTGCAGTCAGTGGCAGGAGGGCGTAATTCGTGGATCTAGAGGATGATTGGCAGCACGCCTAGGTATGAGGGGGTTGATTCAATAAATATTCATGATGGCAGCATGTATGCTCTAAGCACACACCCTGCCCTAGCGAACCCAGCCTGCTGAACTTCACCCCCACCCAGGAGCCGCTGCATGTTCTTGCACTGCTCTCAGCCGAATCTCATTGCTTTTTGTGGTTGTGTGTGTGTGCATGTGCAGATGTATGAGCCCAGACCCTGCAGACCAGACCAGACTTAGTCTTCCCAACCCTTCCAGAGCTCTGCAATAAACTCAGTTGTGAAACCTCCAGCCCATTATGACCACCTGAAATAATCTCACTGAGTGAAAATCCTGTTTGCTAAGCTCAGGAGTAACCAAAACCTGTTCTTTCTATGCTGAATTTGTCTCATGACAAATCTCACTTCCCTTCTCAAACAACATGAAGTCCAGAGGATCACCTCTTGCTTCTGTTGTGCATTTCTTTCACTCCAGCCCTAGTGATGTTTCTACAACTTCAGGGAAATCCCATCCACCCTCATCCCACCACATGCTCCCCTAGACTCCATAGTCTCCCTGATAATTCTGCATCGTGTGGGTATTTGCTGCACAGACAATCCTCAGCCTGCACATAGATCTGTGCAAAAAAAAAAAAAATGTTTTCCCCTTGGTCAGGGACCATTGTGCATTTGGAGACATCTGCATCTGCCCACCTCTTTCTAATAATCTCACATCAGTCCATGAAGGTGGCTCTTCCCTGCAAAATCCTCTCACCTATTTAACAAGAACGGTGTACGGTGGCAGAAACACTGTTTTCCTTTTCCCTGTCTGCTCCCCTTTCCTATCTGCATTGATGCTCATCCTCTGCTTTCTGACCCCCTTCCTGCCACTGAAGCTCTTCTCCCTCTCCTCCTTTCACCTCTCACCCATTCCTTCCCCCATCAGGGAGATATGCAAATGAACTCTAATTCTAATTTAAGAGCCTCTTTGATGTAGGCTCTGTCTAACCAGCAAAAAACCCTGGCAGTATCTCACTTAATTTCTGCTCTGACCTTTTCACTGCTTTTAACCTTAAGAATTCTTAGTCTTCACTTCACAGGCAGAGAGACAGGTCTGTGGTTGTGTAACTGTTTTTAACAACAAGTAACTGAGGTTATTACCTAAGAGAAAATACTCATGGAAAGATTTTCTTATCTTTCTGAGTAAGGGGAAAAAACAAAGCCTTCCCAAGGTAGAGACATGTATGGCTGGAGAATACCTCTGCCATTACCAGGGATCCAAACCATGTGTGGGAGGACTGGCTGGGGACTTGCAGCATCTAATGGAGCAGAGGAGCCAGCAAACCCAATGCAGTCCTTTAGGGTAGTGCTCCATCTGCACAAGTATCACCTGGCTGAGCAGCAAACCCACCTCTGAAGACCTCCTATCAAGGGTTTCTTCATGAGATCTAAGTCTCCACATAGAAATAAATGCCTACACTCATTTCCACGCTCATTCATCATCTCTTTCACTCTCCACAATCTCTGCTATTTATTATTTTCTCTAGCTACTTTTGGTCCTGAATATTGTTAACATGGGAATGTAAAATTCTGACAAGTTTCACTGATTCTGCACAAACATTTGATCCAAAATCTGTAGAACAAAACCAGCCAAGTCAAATATATCTCTGAATTGCTCACTCTAGGATATGCCCTACATGAAGATGTTCCCCACTTCCAGTCCTGCACTGGGATCCTGATTTTACCATGTCTCTTGAACATTTAGATCAGAAATTGGACTAGCTGGCTTTTGGTGACAGTCCCTCCACAGACCTCCACCATTAAATACAAGGACCTAAATATCAACTGTTCCATATTAGTGATGGTGTTTTATACATATAAAATCTGCTACTCAAATACATCCAACAGCAAATGCATGAGGTGACCATAGGAAGTATTTTCCCCTACAAAAAGAATTGTTTAAACCTCATGGAAATCAATGGCCTTGGAGAAGACTGACAGAACCAGTTATGGAAATCAGAGAATTTTACTGGAAAGTGGTTGCAGCAGCATGAATATAAATGTCATACAAACCTCTGAACACCATAAACAATGAAGATGAACTAATATATGAGAAACTTGAGTGAGGTGTGTTTTCTAGTAAGATAGAAACAAACACTTAAAGTGAGTATCAGTTGAAAGCAGTGAGACTGTGGAATAGCTTTGCAAAGGAATTAAAAGAAAGATACATGAAGTAAAGGCATGGGAACAACTCTTTTTTTTTTTCTGTAAAGGATGAATTAAACAGGTTGATGTTTTTTCTGTACACAGTGCTCAAGCTTTGTGGGTCAACGCCATATGGGTTGCACTCTGTTCAAAACAAAGATCAATTCATTCCTCTCGTAATGTGCTTTGAAAGTAAAGAGTTGCAAATATTGCTATGCTTGTCACCAACTTGTGACTCTCTGTCATTTCATTCAGTTCATAAATTATAATTTCTCTTTGCTTTATCTTTTATACATAATTAGACATTGCAACAGGAAGTGAGACCTCATCTTGTGTCAGCTGACAGAGACAGTGCATGCTCCCATCTTCACCCTGCCTCATAGCAGGTCTTTCTTGATCAGACACTTCAGTGTATGTCAGTTATGCCAATGTGCCTGTGATGAGACAGGCAGATTATTGCATCTAGGGAAAAGGTGGCCCATAAAAAATACTCACCAGTGCTCCGCAAGCCAATGGTTTCCCTATTGAAGCAGAGTGATTTACGGGTGATGTGTGCAGCCTGGAAGATTAATCTAAGTATCAGCCTGACAGTTTTCACACTGGATAAGAATAAAATTGATGGGTGAAAAAATATAAAAATATGTGCTGCATGTTTAATACATTTTCAATCTTTCCAAAAATATACCTGGGAAATCTATACGCTCCTTCCTTGGAAGAAAAATATGATTTGATCCTTCTTTAAACTACCTGTACTGCAAGCAGACATCAAGATGGACACCAAGGCTATGTATTAATTAATACAATTGCTGCAATCTAAGAGACTAATGCAGGGGGTGCAGTCACATCCAATCCCACATGATCCATAGAGATTCTACAGTTAAATCCTGATGGTCAGATGACAGTCATAGGCTTGATCCTTGAAAGATATTAAAAGACAAAGTCTTGGGACATAGGAAACAATCACAAGGGGAAAAAAAAAAAAAGAAAAAAATAACAGAGAGAGAGAGATGGCTTGTCAGTCATCAAACCTTCATATTAAGAAATGGTTTCACTGAAGGAGGGTGAAAGTAACAGAGAACCAGGAAAGAACATTTACAGTGCTAATACAGCAGTAGGTTAATACAGCAAACCTGGTGACACCAAGGACTGAAGATGAAAAAGTACAATGCAATAGATCTTTGGACAGATAAGTCACTCTGTCACATCTGTGCTTCATTCTCAGGAAACAAGAGGAAAAGACGACACTTCAGACTGCTATCAGACCTGCAGTCCCTGTACTGCCTCTGCTTCACAGGGCAACACTTCCTTGTGCAGGTCTTCATCCAGCCACTGAAGAGCATGGATCCGCACACAGGCTAGCCCATCTGAGACTCACTCTGTGTGTCCATCCTCTACATCATCCTGCTCAAACTGAAGCCCGGTCTGGGTTTGTCCACACCAGCAGGTCAGAGGCCACCCGTGAAGCCCTCTTTGAAAGGTGTACAGACAGCCAGTTAAGAAACAAAAGCTCAGGCACATCTGGAGTGTGTTTTCTGGAGTACAGGGGTTCTGCAGAGATACACCTAGCAGTATAGCTTCACACTACTCAAGCCTCAAATCACCCACAAATTTGCCTCTACAGTCGTAAGGTTGTTACTGGGGTGGGAAGCAAGGCAAGTGGGAACCCGCGTATCCCATGTTCACAGTCACTTCTGAGCCCACTTTTTCCTCATAATACAGATATAGTCTGCATGATCTCCAAGGAGAGGATCCACTGGGCAAAACCGGATTTGGGGCCTTTTTGTGGTCTGTTGTGTTTGTTGCTGGTTTGTTTCTGCAAAGCCAATTATTCACTTCAAACTTCTGTAAGCAGAGCAGAAAAGCCAGTTTATCACAGGAACTGAGGGCAAAGCAGAGTGCATTCTCCATTGCAGAAGCATTATTAGGTTGTGATAGCAGTGACTCAGAAAGCAGAAATTTTTAGACAGCCTTTCATGTGTTATTTAATTGTTTGTATTATTTTTGTGAAGGCAATGAGGAAAGAAGAAAATGCACTTCCTCAGAAAGGTAATCAATATTGTATGAAAGCTAATAATTTTTCCATGAAAGAAACCTGAAAAACTATGGAAAAAAAATATATAAACAGTCCTAGGAGAAACATATTAGTCATATTTTTGCCTTTGGGGCAGTACTCAAAATTAAGGTTGACCAGGTCATTCATAATTTTATTCCTCCTCTCTCCCCTTTTTCCTCTACTTTCTTCTTTTGCTTTTCTCCATTCTGTTGATTACAGATAGAGAATGCAAGAGTTAAAAGGAGTGAGTGAGTATTGAGCAGCTGAAGGAAACACTGAACACCTCTTGTTTCACTGAAAAAAAGGCAATCAGCATTATTTTTGTATTTCATCATTATAATTTCTGATCTCTTTTCAGGTGTGATTTTGCAACTTTTTTCACATGCACCGAGTTTAAACCACTTTTCCTTGACTCATGAGCCCTGTGAAGTGCCAGTCCAGGCTCCATCCCAGCTCCTTGGAGGAGCAGCCAGGTGCTGTTCGGCAGAGAAAGCTCACCAAAACTGAGACATCTCACCAAAAACATTTTCACTGCATCAGGGCAGAACTTGCATGGGCTCGTTTACCCCACTTAACTAACTGCCTTACTTTCCCTGTTCTGCCAGCAATGTTAACTTTATTGCCTGTTTCTTTCACTCTTTTCATTCCCTCTTCAATATATTCTCTGTGTAATCCCTTATGCGTGAAATAGCCTCCCTCTCTTTGATAAATTACAGTACCTTCCTCCTTCACTTCTTTCCGGTGTTCATAAGCAAACTAATAATCATCTTTTCCAAACTTCAGGGACCATTTTTTTTTCCCATTCTTGAATAACTAAGTTACTTGTTCCTTCTGTATCCACTGTTTTTGTCTCCACTGCTCTCCTAAGTTGGCTCTGCCCCATAAAACTCAGGTTCCCGTGCAGCTTGTTGAGTTGCCTTTTGCTATTGATCCGCACAGCTTTTTGGTTGCTGGATCATGAAAATTTGTAAGGCCCTGGAGATTCACTTAGATATTGCACAGAGCCAAGAACATCCTGTGTACTTAAAAGAAGCCCATCAAGTTCATATGTGGTGCCTATTATTAATATGGCTGTCCTAAAAGATTGCTATAATTAGCATGAAAGATCAAAAGGGAAACATCTTTTTTTCCCCCCATTTTCCCAGCTTGCTTACTCTGTGCAATTGTTTATCTCAGCTTTATGGCCGTTTTGGCAGCAGGCTTCCCTTCTCTAGATTCAGCAAAAGGAGTTTTAAAAGAAACAGCAGTAACAGAGCTAAAGGGGAAGGAAAACAGGCCACGGGCAGCAAGCAGCATATGTGAAGAAACACACGTGAAAAGAAGACCTGCACCTATGCGCAGTGTGGTCAAGGTTTCTGCAAAAACTGAAGTTCTGCTATTCTGCAAATAAGTAAGTCTGGAATAAAAGAGTGTTTGACTTATGACAACTGGTTGGTCTGAAATTCATTCCAGTCTAGGTGGCACATTTCTTTTAACAAATATGACAATATCTGACAGCACCAGCAGCGTTATGCACTCAGGTAACTTCAGTGGAGCCACTGGGGTAAGCAAGGGGGCTGCAGCGGGCTTCATGTTCCCCAAGCCCCTCTAACCCAAAGGGGTGATCCGTAAAGCAGCGGGCAAGCAGCCTGGGTTTGCTCAGTTTCCTGCAGCCAGATCAGAGTGATGGGAGCTGCAGCTGTCTGCTCCTTGCCCCCCCAGCAAAGCTCCCTCAGCTCATAGCTTATACAGTATGACAGAAGTATGCCTTAAGTCTCTAGCTGAAAGATTAAAGCTTTGCATACCTTTTAAAATCAGCCAGACAGCTCTAGCACTCGTTAAAACTTTTACCTCATTTCAAGCCTGGGTGCTCCCCAAAGCTGGACTAGCAATAACAAGCGTAAAGGAAACCTCTTCATCTCTCTGTAATAGAGGGGAGGCCTGTTCTGACTGCAGAGATTACTGGCACTACCTCAAAAAGCACAGGAGAAACGTAATGGGAAGTTTGCAGCAACTTGCACGACGAAGGTACCGAGGCGATTGCTATGTCCTGTACTGCACACCAGGGAAATAACAGAAAGGGCTCAGGGCTTGTAAAGCTGAGCTGGTTTCCTGGTAAGAAAACACATATAGCACTTCAGCTGCAGCTAGCACCATACCCAGGTACTTACAGACTGGTTTCACGACACCTCCTCCAAACACTTCCTCCCCGCAGACCTGGCCCAGCTCCACGCAAATTGCTAAATAGTTTCTTCTAGCAACTTTTATTGGCTTAATCTGTGTGCCACCACCTACTGGCTTGCCACAGCCAGAGCCACTTAATGCACAGCTTAATCTAAGGTGTGTCCATAATGGCCAGCATGGTGGCCCCGGCAGACCTGTTAGGCTTGGCACATGCTGTGGGCCTGCCACAGGTCCCTTTTCTTTCCCTGGAGAGCAAGGTGTCCCCAGATGCAATAACAGATACCAGCACAGCACTTCCAGAATGCTGGTCCATTAGTGCTCTCCCTGGCCCTCCTGAACAAGCACTGATGGTGGGGAATTTGTTGCTGCTATTTTGCCAAAGTCATCCTTGGAGGGTGGGGAGACTGCCCTGGGACGTGGTGCTGCTCTTGCCTTTGGTGCTGGCCATGGGCACCCATCCACACCACCCGCACCCATGTCAGCAGCCTGACATTTCTGGTGTGCTGCCTCCTTTTCACCACCCTTCACTTGGTCTTGGTTTTACTTCTGCAGCTGTCCTGTGGTTACCTGGTGTGACCCACCTCCCATAACAGCCAGGACTGCTGCTTTGATCCTCTCCTTGGGCTGCTCGTTGGACATTTCCTCCCAGACCCACAAACACAGACCTTGCTCACCTGAAGCATGCCACTGTCCTCAAGCTGGGAGGAAATTGGTCTAACTCCTCAGGCCAGGTGCTTAGGGGCACTTGGGGGTAAAATATGTATCTATCTAATCTATCTATCTATCTATATATATATATTTGGTTTGGTTTTAATTGCATTTAAATGACTCAATATTTTCTTCTTCTCAATCAACTTGTTTCCAGTTTAATTTTAAATTAGCACAAGCCATATTTAGCCCTAAATATAATACTTACAAGCAATCAGATTTAATTAAAATAGTCCTTAAGCAAGTATACACTTGCTGGTATTTTAAAGTCAAGTGGGTGACAGTAAGGAAATCACTGTCTGAGCACCAAATCCAGCTGCTGTTGAAGCAGTAAATCAGCTCTTGGCAGGGCTAGTCTACTCTGCAGGTGCCAAGAGGAGAGTTCCTTCATTTCAGCTTACTTCAGCATCAATTCTAAATAACTGGCTCATGCAAATGTGGGAAGTGATGGTGAGCTAAAAACCTGGAAATCTTGTTTTCCACTTGAAGAATACAGATGATACGTGGAAGAGTGTGATCTATTATTCCTAAAATCTTTAAGGCTAGAGATCACTGTAAACGATTGGTTCAAAACTTTGAAAAGCAAAACTTGCTGGATAAGGTAACTTTTGTCCTCCCAGCAGTGAAATGTTTCATTTGCCATAATACAATATGACAGCCAGATACCTTGACCACCACAGCCTGGCTGGAGTCATGCGGATCCCTTCCACAGTTTTCATCTTCTCCCTCAGCACTTCCATCTCCTTTGCTGTTTATAGGCACTTGTCCAGGGTAGGATGTGCTTCTTCTCACAATTTCTCTGACAAGTATATCCCACATAACACTCTTGTTTTTGATCAGGGAGCTCTTGGCTTATGCCTCCAGACTTACAGAATCCACTACAATAAATCCTGGCATCATAATCCCTCCACAGTCCAGACCTGGCTCTCTCCTGGCTCATGCACCTGGGAGTCCTGTGCATGGTCACCACCACCAGCATCAGTGTTCAGAGGTCTCCAGGGCTCTTCCTAGAGAAAGTACCAAAAGGAACAAATCCTGCTGTGATGTGTAGGGCAATTTTGATCAGATATCACAAGTGAAGAAACTCCTCTGGATTCAATACATAATGAGAATAACAACATAACCTGTGGCTTTATGGTATCTGAAGTGAGACCAGAACCTGGTGTAGAAAACCTGCGTTGGAGTAGGCTTCCATACACTGTATTTGAGGAGACAGAGAAAGTTTTGTAAGCCTGAGTTTGTCCTGAAAGAGAGGCTGTGGTTTGATCTCTCACAATTTTATGGGGAGAACGTTATTTTTGCTCATTATTTTGTATTTTAGTTGAAAAAAATGAAAATCCATTTACTGAAGATGCTGAATTCTTTCCTGTCAGTAAGGCATAAAAAATTTTCGGGGTTTTGTTTCAAGGAAAATCTGAAAGCTTTATTATTTTTTTTAACTGAAATGCCCATAAAGATTACTTGTTCAAAAGAATATTTAATAACAATAGCAATCATAGAAAATACTTTTGTCTGGCAACTCATTTTTAAATCCCCTTAAAACTTGCAAGACTCACTTCTGTAGTGGACCCACCATGCTTGGAGATCAAATTACGTAGATCTCAGTCAAAAAAATATAGTTCAGAGGTTTTTGCAAGTAATTATTGACACAGTCAAAACAGCATATTAATTCACACTGTGAATTAATTATCTTCTACATCACTGGCATCTCTCTTTGACTTTACATTTATGTCATTATCATTATTATTACTCTCTTCCATCTGAACTCTTCTTGAGTGAATTTGACTACTAAGGGGCATCTTTCCGTGTTCGTAAAATTGCATCTCTAAGTGAATCCCCAAGCAATGAGTGACACTTGCTTATATAAATCCCAGTGTTATCAACTCTTGAGAGCTTACTCCAAGTCTCCTGATAGTTAGTGCTTTTCTTAAAGTGTCAATTCCAAGAATCAGTTGCTTGCATGGAAATTTCAACTTCAATTTAAAGAAAGGAAGTTTCTCGCCCTCAGGCTTGTTTGGAAAAGCTTGAATCAAAAATAAAAGAGTATTAGATATCATAAGTCAATTAAAAATGTCCAAAAATGATTACTCTTTAAATCACATTATTAAGTCCGTCTCTTGATTTTAGGGGTCTTGGTGGGTGACATCTGGAAGGACATTAGTGCTGGGAGCTGTCAGTCACCATCTTGCAGAATACTCTATGTTTGCTGTTCAAGGGGTTGCTGTGAATAGTGCACTCACCTATTTTTACATTTGCAAAATTTCTATCAATGCCCTACAGTGTTTAGTAACCAAAAACAGAAGTTTAATCCACCCCATTTTGTTCTGTAACAGTCTTGCAATTATTATTCCTGGAGTCAGCAATGTAAACTGAAACTACTCTCTTTTTTTAAATATTCCCCGTCCCTAATACCAATTGACTCTTCTGTTCTTCATATTCTGTGAATCATCTATGGAGCAACATGCTGTATTTGAGCATGAAAGTTCAATAGACAAAAGAAATGTTCCAGGACATTGACTTGTAAGATGGCAAGGACTCATTTTTCCCTTCTTAAGTTTCTCTTCTTTGTCCCAATTCATTCCCATTGTATGCTGCAGCAGCAAATAGAGCCTTATCCATCTTGGAAGTGCCTGAGACATTTCTGAGCTGCAAGCTTTTCTTTTAGAGAAAAAAAAAAAAAAAAAGTTACTTTCTGCTCAAAAAACACAATTAAATGGAAAAAAAATAGTTTATTTTTTGGTTCACCCAATGGTAATACTGTACAGGAATCAGGTCTTTATCTAGAAGAAATCAGAAGTCAAACCAGACAGACCTTTAGCTTCCAAGTGTCAGTTTATCATTTAGTGAAACAAAATTTCTCTTTTCAAATATTGTCCTTCTGCACTATGCACTTTTAATGGTTTAAATTATGAGACTGCTGCCCAGCACTGTAAATATGGATGTACCTTGAATGCCAACATATTCAGACATCTACATCAGCAGTAAAATTTGAATTCATTCTCCTTAAAACCAGGCTGCATAATCTGAATTTGTATACACCTTCCATCCTCGATCTTGTGCACAATTTACCATGCATATCTGAAAGTGAAATGTAAATCCAAAACAGGTTTCAGGCTGCTTAGAGGTTTTAAGACTTGCCAGCACTAGTTTAGACAACAGCAAATGGTTTTCAGATACTTTTTATCATATGGACCACATACTGGACAAAGCTGAGTTTACTGGATACAAGAAAATCCTTTTGACTTCCCACCTATATTTCTTGCCTCTTTTGGGCTTCTTGAAATTGTGTATTAAACAAACCAAAACAAATGTTGTGACTTCAGAAACCTCTACGATTTTATGTTTAATTTCCATCTGAAAGCTCTGTGATTTCATTTTTATACCAACAGGAAATCTCCAGCATTTGAGTACATTACTTTGTCTTTACTAAATTGCTCAAGTTTACCCTTGAAAATACCATTTTCACCATTGCTTTTCTAGTTAAATGGCCAAAGTCAAAGTAGTAATATTGCTACCAAGACCTGGAAAGTATCAGTTACCACTTCTGGTCCAGTGCCACCTTGACAGATCTATTACAGGCATCAGCTGGCAACATGTCACTTTTCTGAAGCCTTTTCTAAGGTTAATATTTAATGGTCTCAGCACTGATGTTTTCCTCAACAAAAATCAGAGTGAAGCTCTCAGCTCATGTAAACTAACAGCACTATTGACAGATCTGACTACAGATCCATCTGAAGATTTGTCCCTCTTTATTTAAAGTTCCTCATAAGAGGACTGCTCTGTATATCATTACCTACGCTACTCTACACAGTGCTGTTTATAACACCAAAGATACCAAAGCAATACCAAAAGTCATCCTGTTACCACATGTGATGAGTCACCATCTGTAAACTTTTAATGTGGCCAATGTATCTTCATATCTGAACAACCTAAATTGTCTGCTTTTTAATTATCAGTAAATCAAAGACTCACAGTAAACTTTCCAGCCTTTGTTGTTCATTTTTCCCCAGCAGAACAAAATGATCTGGAGATGAGTGTGCCACAGCATCAAATGCAGCAAGGCATACAGCAAACAGGGGTGCTGGGTTGGGTAGCCAGGTCCTACCAGGGCTGGTGAGCACTGACCCACCTTCTCCCCAAGATCCAAGTCGCCTTGAGCCGACGTGTTTGCAGTATAAATGCTTTAAGGTGCATCAGGCAGCATATGAACGTGAACATGCCAACGTGGCCATGGCCACCTCGTCACAAACCTGTAGTGTTCATAGCCCTCCCCCCTGACTACAGCATTACGGATGGTCACTCCTCCCCTCCCCAGACATGCTGGCCCTCACATAGCAGATTTCTCCTCTCCCTCCTCCCATTCTGCAGTTGAGTGGAGAGAGGACAAGATTTAGCCTTTGAATATCTGTTCAAGCTTTCTTCCTGTAGTTTGGGGGTTATGACACAGTAGAGTGTATAGCCTGTCATTCTCATGTTATGCTGAATGTGTTTAATTATTTCTTTGTTAGGATGCCTCACTTGGCATAGATTAATGTTAGACTGGTTAAGTGATTCCTTTGCCTTCTAAACTACAATGACTAGTATTGGATTAGATTGGCCCAAAAACTTAATACTGCTAGGGTTCTCACCATCACCGTTACCCTTTGGGAATGCATATAGACAAAACAATTGAGAGCTTCAGAGATGCCTTGGGGAAGTAGCCACACAACTCTTCTTATTTTCAGTCTTAAATCCCTAGCTTTATGCACAAATCACTCTGAAATCTCATCCAGCAAGTGTGAAAAACTGTTCAATAAAATGTTCCATCTGGATGAGAATTGGTGTTTGCAAACAGTTTACAACTGTGACAGTGCCATCATTTCTTAGCTTCTCCACATTTCCATCAGGCACACCACAATTTGTGGAATCTGTGACCTCACAGGCACCTTTTCTTCAGAACAAAATGACTAAAATTGGTTTAAAGTTGCCTTTTAGCATAAAACACAAGAACAACTATTATGATATTTTCAAATAAATTTATTTTCCACACAGAAACTAAGATGGATCTTTTCTCCATCTACCAAGGGAATTTCTTCACAAAGCTTAGAATTAACTTAGAAAGATTCATGAACTCATGAGACAATGTAATCAAAAAAGGAAATACCTGAACATTTACATGCAATATAAATATTTATCAAAAACACACATTGGACAAATACTAAATATGGATCCTGAAGGGCTGGAGAACAAAAGATTTAGGCTACCACATAAAAGAAAACCATTTGGAGCAAAGCTATCCCAGGGTCTCAAGGGGTAATACACAATCTGTTCTTGGTCCAAAAGCCGTGAGAAATGCACTTGTCATTTTGTCATACGTACTTTGACAGAAAGGTCAGAGGAAGAATTTATGGGAATACTACAGTCATTAATGTGTGCTACAGAGAAAAAGTGATCAATCAAACCATGACCCACTGCAAACTCCTGATCTTTGTTTTCTTCTTCTGTTTCAAATCACAAAGCCTTATGTAATACAGCACTTTCCCATCTTCATCATTTAAAGCAAAGTGGCAAAGAAAAACCCACAAAATTCATCAAATCCAAAGATTCTGACCAGCATTTTGATGACATTCTTAATCCAAAAGAATATATTTTCCTTCTGTTTTTCCCTGAACCATGACATATTGCCACTTTTAAAAGGTCATTTCAACTGACATTCATGAGTACAGGAGAGACACTTGTTCTCTTGTAAAACATTGCAGAGACTTGATTATTGTTTCACCTCTCAGTGTTTTTGTTGAAGACTGAATCACCAAGCCAGCTACATTTTTCTCTCAGCTCTTCTTACCCCAGCCATTTTTCAGCAGTGACCTGGTTGTCAGAAGTTGCAAAGGGTCTGATGCAAAGAAGAGCTGGAAGTTATCTTGTGTTGATAATCCTGGTGGCCTTTTGCAAGCCAAGGAAACTCCTGATTCTGGGAATCTATGAAGAGCAAAGAGAATGAGCTTTTATCTGAGATGAAGAGTGATGACACAATGGTTCCTTCTTTCCTAAGTTCCTCTACTCGGGAAGCAGCCATTTCCCAGGGAGAATCTTTTAACAGAAGAGGGGGTTTCTGGCTGCTAGGAGTGTAAATTCATCAGTTTAAAAACCTCTGAACAAATGGACCTGCCATGAGCATGGTAAAGACTACCTCCAGGAAAAAGAAACCATATTTTTAAAGTTTCCAACTGACTAAGGAACATGCTAATATTTACCATCAAACATTTTTTCCTCCAACATTTAGACAACTAATACAAAAAAGTAGAAACCTGGTTCACAGCTGCCTATGGGGTGCTCAGCATGAGAAGGCAGTGGCATTTTATCCAGACCAACCTACAGTTCAGAAACGCCAAATGCAATGGGCTCATTATGCAAGAGATGCTAACAATGACAAATGCCTATCTGGCAGTCTTTTGGGCAATCTGGCAGAGATGTAGTCCCTACCAAAGGGGACTTCCTTCAGGTTTGTACAGGAGGCTGTGGGCTCCAGTAACTCCTATGACAGCAAGCCAAGGCAGAGTATCTCACTGCTCTGCATTTCGAGACAGATATAATAAGAATGTGAGCTTAGGAAGAGAGGTGCGTAGGAACAGAAATCTTTTTTCCTTCCCATCTTTGATGCCTTGCTTCAAGCAGTGAGGAAAGGGACAGACGGAGCGGCACTTTGTTTCTCCCGCAAAGTCTGCTGTGCTGGCGATCTCACAGTCTCTCTCCTTTCTCAAGGGAGCATAACTCTATCTGGCCAATCATTCTGTAAGATCACAGTGACATTCGGTCACTGACATGCATAGGGAGGATGAATAACTCAAGCTAGATTTATAAATGTAGCATCTTAAAAAAAAAAAAATTAAATCTATGCTGTTGGAAGTAAATTCAGTGGATAGATCAGATGGAGATTATCTCTATATCAAGCATAACCCTTGAGTGAATAAAAGCCCTGTCATAAGATATTTTAGATAGGCACGTAAAGAAGAAACTGTGGCAGAGATGCCAAAGCTTCAGAAAGGACACGTGTCTTGAATCATTGTGGCTTAAAACAGCACAAAAATACATAGCTCACCTTCAAGAGAAAGAAGAAATGGCAATTAACATGGGCAAAGGGCCCAGGGTGTGAAAAAAAACTATTTACCGACATTGCAAGCTGTGATGAAAAAGAAGAGTTCAGCATAAACTGTGAAGTGAAAAACATGGGAGCAGGGGACTATTCACTCATCAGCAAATGGGCCAGGAATGGCAGCTGGGGATCAGCTCTGCTAGCAAGGACTGGAAGGCCCTGGTAGACAGCAAACTCAGCCTGTGTCTGCACTGCACCTTAGCAGACTTGAAGAGGGACATGGCCCACATGGATTTATTCCCCTCTACGGAGCACCCCTTAGACCATGTCTACATACCGCATCCACATCTACACACTACATGCAGTTTTGTGGCCCCCAGCACAGCACAGCCATGAACAAACTGGGGGGAGCTCAGTGGAGGGCCCCCAAGGCAGTGGGGGCTGCAGCACTTGCCCTGTGATGACCAGCTGGGGGAGCTGAGCTGGTTCAACCCGGGGAAGGGACGGCTGTGGGGACATGTACTAGTACCACTGCCTGCCAGTGCCTAGGGGCCACCAAGGAGATGGATCTGGGCACTTCACACTGGTGCACGGTGAGAGGATGAGACAATGGGCAACATGGCAACAGAATAGGTTCAGCCAGGGTATAAGCAGAAGCTTTTTCCCCCATACAACCAGGCAGTAAGGCAAATTGCTCCAAGAGGCTGTGCCACCCGTGTCCCTGAAGGTTTTCACACAGCCCTGAGCAGCTTGGTTTGACCTCAGAGCTTTGAGCAGGGGTTTGGAGCAGAGACCTCCAAGGTCTAACCTGAATTATTCTGTGATTCTTTGAAAGTTATAGGATTTCCATCAGTGATTCATCGCAAAGTTTTATCTTGAGCAATTTGGAAATGTTTTAGTAAAGGTTATATTAAAATTAAAAGCTATTCTCCTGAGTGCAGAGAAGGATCTAGCCTCTCATTCTAGGATTCTATACGCAATTTTCAATTTGAACTGAATGTACTAAGGAGCAACAAGTGAACAAAAACAAATAATACCTGCTGGCTCTTCCCCTTCGGTTTAAACTTTCCCAGATACCTAGGTTAGAAGTTACAAGCAGGTGCCTCTGCCATGCAGAAAATGATTCTGCTTTCATTTCCTTTGAGAACTCCTCCACCAAAGCTGCTTCAAAGCCCCAAACTGCAAAAGGAGAGATTTGACAGTAAAATGTGAAGATGTCGTTGCTTTCCAAGAGAAAGAAAATATCTGTGTTCCCTGGTCTCTGTAGCAACACTGTAAATCACAGAATCACAGAATCACAGAATCATTCAGGTTGGAAGAGACCTCCAAGATCACCTAGTCCAACCTCTGACCTAACTCTAACAAGGCCCACACTAAACCATATCTCTAAGCTCAACATCTAAACGTCTTTTAAAGACCTCCAGGGATGGTGACTCAACCACTTCCCTGGGCAGCCCATTCCAATGCCTAAATATTATTAGCATTAACAAGAAAGCATATAATCTTGGGTAATTCTTTTATCTTAACTTACTTTTATAATTCATTTTAAAGGCCATTCCTGATACTATTATATGTAAACTCTTTATTGGACCGTTGAAAAACTCCATGATTCACACATGTTTCTAGTATAAATCTACCAGCTCACACTAACAAGAGTCTCTCAGTCTATGACCAAAGAGACAAAAAGACTTTCTTTAAAGTTGCACAGCAAGGGCTGCATATTTATGAAAATACACCACATTACAGATTATTTATCACAAGTAACAGACTTAGCAGACAACTGAGCAACGTTATTACAGGCAGGTACACTGGCCTATTTCAGTTATACACATTTCTCCCCCTCCATAACAAGGCTAAAATGATGTGACAAACCTTGGCACGGCACCCTGAGCCACCAGGAAAATCCACAGCACTGTCATACATCATCTCTGTTAGATACATGCCTATGATCATATTGTTCCTCTTTGCTTTTTAAACTGACTTCTCAAAGACTGGGTCAGGCTCTCAGGGTGAATCTCGGGGCCAGGCAACAGAGTGTTTAAAGGAGCTTTTAATATCCCAGGGTAAAATCTAGTCACCATCTTCTCTATGCAAATGCAGAAGCACTTTCCACAGCAAAACAGATCTTCATCCTGCATGCAGGCGGACAATATTTTACAGGGACATGTACTGGATTGTTGATGATCTCCAGGGGGAGGGAGAGTACACTTTCCTGCTTTAGAGACACAGTAAAATAGCTGGATGCTCTCTCCCTCTATTGCCATGCATGGTTTAATTTACACACATGCAAGTATGTATCAGCAAATAGATTCTCTTTTTCATACTCTAGGAATGTATACTATTAGAGGTGTTTCCAGTGGATGCTTCTCTTACACCTGGAAAGTCATTTTAAGTCTCTTGCTGTTTGAGAATTCAAGTCTTTAAATCCTCATTTATATGAATAGATCCACTAAAAGGTAGTGGGAGCTGCCTATGTTAATGAGGTTGGCAAGATCCCTGTCTCTCTGTATCTTGAAAAGTGCAGCTTACCTTGCAGTTGCTCAGACTGAAGCACTCATCTTTTTGTTCATATTAGGCTGTGCAATGTTACACATCGCCAAAAGGAAAGGCAGCAGAGGGAGCAGGTATATCCATGTCTGATTTACATTGCACTTTATATTCCCACGGCTCCTGATAGAGAAACTTCACAAATTACCAGTTAAACTGGCAGCATATTAAAGCCACATGCAAATAGCTATATCCCCTTCAAGGCTGTGAAGAATCAGGCCCTCGTATCTCCTACTAATCAGGCTATCTATCAGGTATACTCTTGGCAGCAAATGGATCATGTAACAAAGACAGAATATGTCTAGTATCTAAGATAAAAAAAAAAAAAGGTAATAAAGCTTCATTTAAATCATGTATTGGTCCTTTTGGACAGTCTTTGGAGCATTACTGATGTCAGTCCCATGTGCTAGTTGCCTTTTGAAGACCTTCATCTATTTGAAGCTTTTCAAACACTTTTGAAAGAATGTCTACAAAGTCCTGCAAACGCCAAGAGCAGTTGATTTAACACGACTCTAACTAAGGCAAAATGAACTGAAGCAATTTCTCCTGTCCCTGCAGGTACTGTGTTGAAATATTTTATCTGAAGTCTTCAGAACTATCCCATTGAAAATATCTTTTAAGAAGCTTCAGTCTCTTCTCACATCAAAAAAGTATGCAGTGTATTTGGAGGGAGGGGAAAATCCCTAAAATCAATGTTGTTATTGCCGTCCTAATAGGCTCTGCCATATTCTAGGCAGTCTAGTTTTGATAGCGGCAAATTTCATTAAGATCTATCTTGAGACACCACACAGTTTCAGAACTCCTTAGAAGTCAGAGTTTTCCTTCAAAAAACATTTCAAGCAAAGGCTATAAAAATACGACTAGGGGTCTTTTCCTTGATCGCAGTGGCACCTCTGGGAGAGAAGTTATTGCTATCTTTGTAGTTTGGTAATAAGGGGCTACTGCCCATCCTTTAAAGTGATTTGAGTCAGACACTAATTTGTTGCATCATGATGTGAGGTGTGTGATGTCTGTTTATTGTCTCTATCTCTTTCCACATATGCCTCTGTCACAATGTTTCTGCTGTTACTGTATTTTGTACATTTTTAAAGAATCCTGCCAGATAAGGATACAAAAAATACACAAAAGAATAGTCACAAACATGTAATGTTCATGAGAACAAAGTCATTTATAATTTGCATGATTGAATGTGTATAATATAGTCTGAAGAACAATATGTGCATGTCTATGAAGTGTGTGGGGTGTAGGGAATGGAAATTGCTGAGAAAACTTTGGAAAGCCATATTAAAAATGACAGCTTCTAGGTAGAATAGGAGCAGTCTGAAAAAAGTATGTTCTCTTTCTGGGGGACAAGAGGGGTTGTTATTAATATACACCACCTTAACAAGATGAAGGCTTCCACAGAAGAAACAAAGAGCAAAACCGGTTCCTTTCCAAAAGGACTGCTATTCAAAGGACACTCCAGGATATTCCAAAATAGTTTTGAATCTTTCTTTTAAGCAGGTAGTTTTCAGCCAGACTCTTTACCAACTACTGTCATATTGTGCTTTCCTATGGCTGCAGTAACCATGAATTGTGGGGGGATTACATACCATTAAAAGAATTCATACCAACCCATGCTGTAGCATGGTCTCAATACTGCAGACTCCAAAGCAGAAACAAAACTATTTACTTCAGGAATAAACTTGGCCTATTCATGAGCCATGGATCATGGGAGATTATGTATCCCCCATGTATCCACCCCAACCAGCACTGGGAGGAGAAGAGAGGACATGGGAAGAGAATTAGCCCATTTTTGTCTCGAGGTGTTTTTTTTTTTTTTTTAACTGGTGTTCCTTTTAGCTCTTGACTCCCCGCTTGGTGCCTCCCAGGGTCATTCCCCAACTTGTCCCACTGACAGAGCTACAGAGGCAAGAGAGACAAAAGCAAGTCTCCTGGGGGAGAGCTGGCTGACATAAGGGCTGTGCAACCAGGCTCAAGGTGAGCTTGGTAAATGTGTAAGTAACCCCTTTCCCATTGTCATTTGCTGCCACAACGCTGGGTCGGAGCCGCTCTTGTCCTGGAAATACGGGCTCAAAGGTGGATTCGGCACAAAGGCAACTCAGGGCATGCAGGCTGGCACTGCCGGTGCTGCCCATGAATTCCTGCAAACACAACATGGTTTACAGCCAAGGCAGGTCTATCCTAGCACAGGACATCTGGCTCCTGGCAGTTCATCTCCTGCCTCCCTTGGTATTTCCTTCTTACTCCACAATTCCTCTCTGTAGAAAAGCTAGGTGACTCTGAAGCTAATTTGTACTATTTCCCTTATTAGCCTTTCCCAGTAATTTGTTCCATATGTTTATTACTCCCAGCACCTACTAGTAGTGCTGGAGTTCCCTCATGTCTGTATTATGTCATCAGTTTCCTGTTGAAATTATCTGTCTACCTACTTACAACTCCTTTTCGTAATGATGACACCCTCTCTCATTTAATGTCCGTGTATCCTGTTTTGCAAAGAGGACAAACCCACCTTTCAACCTGTGCTCAGTCCTTAATTCTGATGCTGTTGTTTGGGTATGTCTTAGACTACGCTACGTCCAGGGAATCACAGCCTGCCTGTAGCAAAATTAGAGTGGATATTAGAGTGTACTTTAGAGAGGATTCAAGTGTCATATATATCATCAAAGAAACAGTGCTTTTTTACTTTTTTATCCAAACAGAGCCTCCCTTGCTCCTGAGAGGTGCTGCCATGCCCCAGGCAGGCAGTTTCATTGAGGATTTCCTGACCAACCCAGCTCCCAATTGGGAGCTAACATTGCTAACATTTCTGGTGGAGGAGCTAAATACCATATGAAGGACACGCTCAGCGTGGGATGCGGGCCAGTTTCTGCCACAAATGTTAGCCAAGGACTCCCATAACATTGTCAATTCCCATGAAGAGGTCAAGATGAAAAGGCAAGGCATCACCAAGAAAGAGTTATGGTCATAGGGATGTGGTGAGCCAGGAAACGTGTTCTAGGCTGCTGTTTTGTGCAACCCTCGTCCCCAGGCTACACCATCCCAGGGATCCCAAAAAGAGCACACACCCATTTGAGGCTCAATAAAGGTGAGGGATAAATGGATGCTGCACAAATAGATGGTGGAGAAACAGGGAAGTGTGCAGCACTGATGACTGCCTCATAACAGATATTTCCTCTCTCTCCTCATATTAACATGATCCAGATGGAAAAACAGAAATCTCAGCAAGGGGACAACCAAAGTCATTATGGGATGCAACAAACAGCGTTGCTAACTACCTTTTTCTGTTAACTGTGGGGAAGAAAACAGAACAATGCCCAGCTTTTCTTGCAGCAGACTTAGAGTATATTAATATTAACATCTAGCTGGAATGATTTTAGAGAGCTTGTTGTTTTATGCTAGCTGAATTGTCAGAAAAATTGTATTAAATTCCTAGGAACCAGTTGTTGGTTTTGTTTCTGTTGTTGTTTGGGAGGGATGGGGGGTGCTGTAGAAATAGATGCTGAGAAATGGTTGTCAGTGAACTGACTGGAACAGAAAACATTGCATTAATGAGCAGTAATTTTTAAGATATGCCTTAAGTTGCTTTGTTATGCTATTTTGCTGAATTTGTTTACTATCTACCTAGATAAATGTTGTTGTGGTGGGAAAGTTTTCTTTCATTTTTTTGAAGAAATCATATAATTTTTAACATCTGTTTTTCTATATCTATTACATAGTCAGTTACAAGGTGGAAGCTCTATTTTTCCTTTTTTTTTAACCAGTCCTAAAATGTGAAATGATAAATTACGTAAACAAATGAAAAGCCACAGTGTGCATGTAATTGAAAAATTATTTTAAAGCTAACTTGTGGTGGAAAACAGCAGGTCTATAGATTGACAGCAAGAAAAGCCTGTTCCATCTTCAGATCCTCTTTAATTTTACTTATGAAAATTGCCTCTTAGCAGTTCTTTACTTGTTTATCAAATTAGGTATATTGATTTTTGTGTATTTTTGGTGGAGGGGAAGAGAAATCATGCCTTTATGAAGTAATAATGAGCTCAGCAGAAAGGCTTAGCTATGATTATGTCAACAGTTTAGAAGTAATCTATATCCAAACTCAATAGAGGATTTCATTTACCTAGAAAATAACCGAGTGAAAAACAGCTTGGTGAGGGCATTAGTGCACGCCCAGATCTAGGGTAGATTTGCATACAGTTGAGACAATTAGAAAAAAGGGTTCTTATCATTTTTATGAAATCAAACTGAACCACCAGAGTACCCCAAATACACGGGCTGGCACTGGGCACTCTCTGTTCTCATACTTCGCCAGGTTTGAAGTGGGTTTCCATTTCATTTTGCTTATATTGCATCAGACAGCTTCGGAAAACCAGAGAGAAATAAACCACAATGCCACAGTAGTGGAGAATATTTTGCTGCATTTTTTTTCAAAAGACAGTCTCCTGAGCCAGGCATTTGAATCATAAGGACTTCTGGGATGGGATTTTCACTCAGAGATCTCCATTCTTACTTGGATTAAGAGGATTAAAAACCATTAAATGACCATCCTCCAAGTCCCTAAAGCAGATTTGCCTTTTTCTATCCTCCTTCAACTGGGGCAGACTTGGGGGTAACAAAGTACTGCACAAAAGGCTCCCTTAGCATGACAAAAGGTGAAACAATCCACTGAACTGCCAATGTACCAGACAATGAAGTCAGTGAAGTCTACTCAGCTCATTTTCATCAGAACAAATGGTATCAAACTTGGCAATGGCATTGTTCTTAAACTTGAACATGGGGCTCTTTTTTCCCCCCTCTTCTTTTTTTTATTTTTTATTTTCCCATCCAAAGCTCAAGGTGTCATATTAATTATTTAAATCTTCAGAAGATTTCAACTGTATCCTCCAAGGCTCTGCTCAGTGCCAGAAGGTCTCCAATCTGCATTAGCTTTTGTTAATTAGAGCTGAAACAAGGACTTTGATCTCAATGAATATAATAACAAAAAAAAAAAAAAAAAGCAAAACTTCCTGTGTGATTTATCTTTTACCTATTTTCTGCCTTTACTGTTTTTCCACTCTATTAGACTTTGATTTACCTTGTCTGAGTAACATTAAACAACTTGGGTACAAAAGAACTTAAACAACTTCAAAAGCCTGACTGAAATGGTAGTTAAATGCTACATGAAGTGATCCCGAGTCTTTAAACTTTGAAAGAAAATGACACAATTTTATTTTATTTTATTTTATTTTTTGTTAGCGGGGGCTGGCGTAGGGGGGGGGTCGGTTTGTACAGCATGGATGCTTGTCTACTGATGTCAGATATCACAGGTTTTCCTGTTGGGATTGATCTTTCCTCATTAAGAGCCTTGTTTCTAGAGCTATAGCACTGATAGAACAGAAGGCCGGCAATATTCTGCAAGATGTTCCTCATGCATCAGGCTTGCCCTGAGTTTGTAGCCGTGCTTAGATCCGAGGGGGTCACCGCCAGGGCTTGCCTTGTTAAAATTTTTCTCATTAACATTTATCTTATTGAATAGCTCTGAAAGGCAAATATTTTAAGCCCCAAAAAGAAAAAACTAGCAAATTTTAGTGTCAGATGAGGTCTAGTTGTATATTCACCTAAGCAGGTACTTATTGCTATGGTCCCCTAATATGAAAAATATAATCAAAGAATATCCAAAAATGCTGCAAGTAAAATCTACATCTGAGATTTACAAGATACATGAGAGTAAATTTTCATTGTGATGGACAAAGAGTTGTGGGCACAGCCTTCATTAATAACAACGTGCAGTGCTGAAAATGTATCCTGTGTCTTTTACATGAGGCTCGCTACAGAACGGTGCAGCCCCAGGAGACTGGTCACTCTTGGTTTATCTCATTTTAGAGGGAATAAATTAAAGGATATCTTGTGAATTCTGGACAGAAAGTAGGAGAGCTGAACTGAATAGTCTTAAAAATAATAGCTAAGAACTATGATAACCTGCTGGAGGCACTGATTGAGACAAAAGACGTTTGTCTAGAAAGGAATAGGATTTTGTTGGGCAAGTTTAAAATGGATTCGGGGCTTGAGACAAATGATACACTGCCGAGCAGTGGCTTTGTCCATGGGACAAGGAGAGCTTGAGCTGCAGTAGTGCAGACCTCCCTGCTCACAGCGTTAGTGTGCTTCAGCTCCAAGTCTGCATACAGGCTGGGAATTCGATAATAGTCCTGATCCATTCCCTGCCAAAAGCCGTGGAAGACTTTCAATTGGCCTGAAGATGCTCCCCATGCTCACCATGCCTCACTAGAGATGCTTCCACTGAGTCCTGGTGGATTTGTGGTATAAACACCCATGCCTTGGTTGACTAAGACTACTTTTTCCTATCCGCATGCCTTTTTGCTCTCTTGCCAACCCATTTTACAACCCACTGTACTAACAGTAACTGGCACGCACCTGGTCATGCTCAGCAGCAGCCTGGGCTGGATGAAGCCAGAGGTGTTGGAAGAGCCTCTGCAGCTGATCCGGCAGCAAGGAGCTCTTCACTGCACATGCTCCACGGCTCCACTGCACCAGGAGGCTGCAATGCTGCATTGAGCAAAAGTTTTATTTAATGACCCAAAGCATGAGCCCCAGCGCTTTTCACTCCTGCTTCTTTTGGAGTAGAATTCAGTTGTGGTGTTTTTTTGTTTTTTTGTTTCTTTTTTTTTGTTTTTTTGTTTGTTTGTTTTTGGTTTTGTTTTTTTTTGTTTTTTTTTTGTTTTTTTTTGTTTTTTTTTTTGCAAAGCCAAAGAATGTTACCAGTCAACTGGAAGCAAAATCTTACATAAAGTCAGAAACTTCGTGTCAGGACCATATCCTTGTTTCCCATATGGAGGTATGCCTGAGAGAGGTAGGCCCTCGTGCAGCAGTTAAAAAGGATATGACACTAGTGATGCTGTTTTGTTATTCCTCTTCCATCTGAATTACTAGAAGTTGGACAGAGAAAAGGAAGGGGCACTAGACTGCCTAAAAACATATGTATTCTGTTAAACCAGGACTTTTGATCATGCCACCCATCTTGCCACCATGATCTGCCAGCCCACCTCCAGCCAGCTCGTACATCCTGCAAATCCAGACAAAATCCTGTAACACCCAGTGTCTTCTCCCCTGCCTTCTTCCACTCTTTACACCCTCTATGGTTCATGAGTTCTGGAGCTTTCCTACAAGTTTGGGCTATTTCAAACTGGGAAAGTGGCCCTTAGAGAGGGGTTGTGAATTGTCACCTTCCCTTGAGCTACTATACTCAAAGAGAGCCTGTGTGGCTTTGCTCACACATGTTGCCTTTTATGGGACTGAATCCACCTCTACACAGAGTTTCCTCTTACCAGGTGGGAGTACTGAATGCACATATTAAGGATAAAGTACTGAAAGCATGTAGCCACCATGCTGAAGCTGCTGCAGCACAGGAAGATGGCTGAGGCTGGGGCCCCACTGCACACCCATAGGTATCCAATCTCCCTCACTGCCTTTTCATGCTCTGAGAAAATTGATTCTGGCTTTGCTTCACTTTCATCTGTCAGCACAGGTTAGTTTAGTTCATGTCAATGCTATCACAGACATATGCTGATTTTTTTGCTCAGCCATGTTCGTCCCTCTCTTTGGGTTCAGTATGAGTGCCAGTTCCTGCTCCATGTTGCACTCCCGAGAGAAGGGGGAGCAGTGCCCCCCAACACGAAACAAGACCTCTCCTTGGTGGTCTGGGAGGGCACAAGGGAAATCAAGAGACTGCATCTCGGCCCTGGGTAGCACATGGCCTTTGGTGCAGGAGGGTCAGGATGCCAGGAGGGCCGTGTGCTGGAGACAGGCTGACTGCTGTCAGGGATTAGTAAAGCGTGCATGAGCCCTCGCTCCCTCATGGTTTGTGAATTGCCACCATACTCTGCTTGCAGGGACTGGAAGAGCCCTACAACAAACACTTCTTGGAGATGCCTGCTGCAAGAAAGGGCTGGGGTGTGAAACAATTGAATAAGCTTCCCCCATGCTGTTCTAAACTCAAGGGATGCTATCCACCGGTCTTCAGAAAACTTCTTCCTTCGAAGCAAACAGTTGGAGTTTGCTTTGATGTTTAGGTTTGAGACCAAATATCTTTGCTGTTTACCCCAGGCTGCCTGGTTGAATTTGTCAGGCAGGAGGCAGAAATCAGAGCTGTGATGGCAGGATGGGTGGCAACAGGCCACAGAGGGTGTAGAAAGCAAGCTTATGTTTGATGAAAAAGAGAAGAGAAAGTCCAGGGAGGGCAAGAAGTCAAAGCAATGGACTAAAGAAACTGTCATCACTGCAGCAGTTTTCTGAATGGATGTAAGGACAGCAAGATTGCTTTCACCCATGTCAGAGAAAAGGATGTTGAAGTAGTTGAGACACTATCTTATTCCCATGAAAATCAAATGAAAAATACTCATTGACATCACAAAAATGGCATCAGACTCCTAAATCATGAAGGTTTCTCACAGGGTATGAGTTGTGTTGGTTTATATAGTCTACTTTTCAACATAGAAAAATACAGACACTTGCCTATTATTTTAACCTATTAATCTTACATTTCCCCTAAATTCTTCTTTTGGGGAGAGGAGTGGATGATCATTTTTAATTGCTGTACTTCTTCTAGAGATTATCATTTTAAAGCCTTTTTCTTTTCCTATATTTATTCCATTTGGAACTCAGATGATATATCATCTTATTATGACTTTTTACAGCTATTCTTTTAGATGGGCTCAACAGCATTCTCAATTTAATTCAGTACACTTCCATATAAAACAACAGTATGTTGTATGTGCATTGCTTTATTTGAAAATGATGTACATGATAATATGTTTCTGTCTGCAGATTGTGTCTGATTTAGCTGACAAAAGATTGTAGCAGTCATTGTGGCCAGAAGCTATTGGAAAGCAGCCAGCATTAATAACAAAATAAATACAAAGCAGAAGCAAGTGATGCCATAAAACACAAGGACAGTGGGTTACACTTTTCTGCATGAAGTGGCATCGCATTGTGCACACTACATATTTATCAACAGGGCAAAACACAACCTTTTGAACTTCTCACACCACTAAAATTGTCCCGTTCTAAAGGGAGCCCCTGAGCTCAGCACAGCCTTTCCTTGGAAAACAAACACCTGAAACAGAAGTCACTATGGTGATAACACAGGTTATGAGGAAAGACTGATGTAACTAAAAACCACCATGTAAATAGGATGGCTGCAGAGGAAGAAGAACCTTATCCAAGAGACACTTAAAATGAAGACCTGCTATTTTTACTCTTTTGTTGTTGTCACTCACAAAAGCCATGGCTAAAGCTCAGCTCTGAAGAAGTGCAAATTTCCTTTTGGATGCCCAGAGCAGAGGAAACATGGCAAAGCAGTGACCAGGCTCCTTCTCTCAGTCCCATTGGGCTTTTTCCTGGACAAATTATAAAATTTTCTAGGGATGCTGTCATGGGGGAGAATAAAATGGGATCTCTACCAGCACAAGCCCTAGTGCTGTTGTGTGACCTACTACAGCAGCATGTACCATCTACTGACATCAGTGCTTTGTTGACCCCAAAGGAGGATAGAAGAACTCTTGTACTGAGGGCCTGGTCTTCTTCAGACTTTGAAGTTGAAGGTAGCTACAAATGCAATGTAGCAGGCTAGTGTGATTTAATCCAGCTACAACTTCATAATGTCTTTGACTGCCAGACTAGGGTATGAAGCTTTGCTGTAATCTAGTCGCAGAAGATGTGCATGGTTGCACTCAGGTCTTTTTCTTCAAGGACAGGAATTTATGTATGTTGTTCAAGTTGAGAGACAAATGGATTTTTTTCATTAAGGTGGCACTACCAAAGTCAAGCAGCTGCATAGCCTTGACGCCCCACCACACCTGTTAAAAGGGTCCTACCAAGTGACTCCAGGGCTTTCCCAGGAACGGGCTTTGAAATGCTCCTCTGTGCTGGAGGGCACAGCTGTTTTCTCTGGGCTGCATTTGAAGATGCTTCTCTTCATTCAGATCTTTCTGTTTCCCTGATAACTGGAGTCAGTATCTGCTTCAAACGAGAGCAACATGCATCATCAGCATACTGTCCTTATTTGTGCCTGCAGCATTTCATAATGTCTTCTAGAGATTTAATGTTGATATGGAACAGATGTTGACTTTGTTGGAGTTGCTCAATTTTAGCTGGTAGCACAGTTTGGATCCACTCCTTTACCTTGTGCAGCAATGCTCTACTGAATTAACTGTTAGTGTCTTTTCATTAGCTTTGAATTGCAACAGCTCTTAGAATTAGGGATAGTCATTGGCCCACAAAGTTTGCAGCTGTTGGATGCAGCTATTAAAGATGGAAGAGCAAAAAATTAGGAGACCAAGGAGACGAGAGGAGACAAAAAGAGGAGACAAAGCAGTTCCCCTGGTAAGATAAGGGCCAGCATTAAGACCACTATTAGGACAACCTGATCATTGCTCAGTGCTTTGAAGGAACGGAATCCTAAGGAAGTGTTTGAAGAAGAACAGTAGTTAGTTAGGTGTTTTTTACTGTGGTCACATACTTATTATGGCAGCATGCAAACAACCCAGAAGGTGTTAAAAGAAAAAGATAACCCCAGTAAGTGATTAAAATGGACACTGCTGAAAGAGGAAAGGGAAAGGCCAGGAGAATAGTAGCATATTTGGTTTGCTTTGGACAGTAAATTGGTCAATGAGTATCATTCAGGTACTGTTCTTCCTCTCATTATCTAGATATGCAATCAAACCACTACAAATTCCCCTTCATTTGAGCCACATAATGAATTTTATTTATTTTAAGAAAAACTTTCTTTCAAAGTATTCTGCCCACTGAAATTTCAGTATTCTGAAATTAAGAGCTATTCTGCACTATTTTTCCTCACCTGCAACTCACAGATTAAGCAGCAACAATTCTACTACTCTACTTCATATGTCTTTTTCTTCTTAGATTTCTTTAAAAGTAGAACAGGTTCTTAGCTCCACCACTTTTCACCTCAGAAAGGCTTCCTTCCATCTTGTCCTTGCTGTCTTGATCATTCTGTGTCCTTCAGCTAACCTGTCAGATTCATTATGGCATGTGTCAGTGATCAGTCAAATCAGCTGCCATGGGAACATCTCTGGAGTGTCAGATCTCTCCAAGTGAACTACTATTGCAAGTGCCATTGCTGAAAGACCTACAGTGCTTATGCACTGGTTCACACTGAGGATGCTGTGCTGTGCCACTTCCACCAATGTCTTCTTTCCTGAGCTGCCAGCCATGCTGGGCCAGACAAATGGTTTGGTAACAAAAATAGTGGGAAAAAAATTCTTCACACTCTTCTCAGAAGGCTGAGGTACTCAGCAAGTTCTTTGCCCCAGTCTTCACTGCCAGGCAGGCTTCCCACGTCTCTCGAGTCCCTGAACCTCTAGGCGGGGGTTGAGGGAGCAAAGTCCCTCCCACTGTAAGTGAAGAGCAGGTTCGAGACCACCTGATGAAACTGAACAGGTACAAGTCTATGGGGCCCGATGCCATACATCCCAGGGTCCTGAGGGAATTGGCTGATGTAGTCGCCAAGCCACTCTCCATCATATATGAAAAGTCCTGGCAGTCAGGTGAAGTCCCTGTTGACGGGAGAAAGGGAAACATCACTCCCAATTCTAAAAAGGGTAGAAAGGAGGACACGGGGAACTACAGACTGGTGAGCCTCACTTCTGTGCCCGGGAACATCATGGAACAGATCCTCCTGGAAGCAATGTTAAGGCACATGCAGGACAAGGAGGTGATCAGAGACAGCCAGCACGGCTTCACAAAGGGTGAATCATGTCTGACTAATCTGTTGGCCTTCTATGATGGAGAGACTGCATCAGTTGACAAGGGAAGACTGACCGAGGTCATCTACCTGTAGTCGATGGTTCTATGTCCAGGTGGAGGCCGGTGATAAGTGGTGTCCCTCAGGGGTCTGTCTTGGGACCGGTAGTGTTTAATATCTTTATCAATGATGTAGACAGTGGGATCAAGTGCACCCTCAGCAAGT
>VXAA01000469.1:238528-258688 GCA_013399115.1 Anseranas semipalmata
AGATGATCTTTAAGGTCCCTTCCAACCCAAGCCATTCTATGATTCTATGATTCTATGATTCTATGATTCTCACCTGTGGATACACTGTAGTTCTCCCAAATGAAATGCAAGGCTCTCTAATGACAGAGACTTTAGAGCTGAAGTCAGTAGACTTTAACATCTCATTCCCAATGAGTTATTTACTCACAAGATGCAGCAGGACAGCAAGTGTCAGAGGAGAAATGACTCCTCTCAGTTTCTCCACAAATGAGAGCTATGGGAGATGGAAACACCTCAGAGACTAATTCTTTCTGGTTTTAGCTCATATTTTACAATGGGGACAATCATCCCCTGGAAAATCTTATTCTATGTATTCCTTGTGTTGTACATCTTAAGCAGTTATCCAGTTGCTCATTCTTCTAGTGACTGAAGAGATGAATACACATATCAAACAATGAAAGGACTAAGGTCTGGTTTGTCACTTTGTCTACACAGCCATACATATAGCAAGTATGGAAAAGGCTAGAAATCTCAGGCACACAAAGTATTCAAGGTCTAATTTTTTAATGTAGAGCCTACTCTTTCTGGTTCATCCATCCACCCATCTCCAAGAAAATACAAAACTTGGGCCTGCAGTGGATGTGATGTTTGGTTAAATCCAAAGTAAATTCTCTTGACTGCTTTCTGCATATTTTCAGTGCTCTGTCCCTACTGTTCTCGTTGCCTGTGTACTCCCTTCCTTTCTCTTACAAAAAGGTCAGCAAGTGCCCAGCCAGGGAGCTGCTCCTCTCCTCACCCCCATCCTTCTGGGGGGGAGATCTAGGCCAAGGAAAGAGTGGGTTCGCCCTCTCTTCCTGCAGCTGTTTGTGCTCCTAAGCAGAGGGAGATCCTCTCTCTTCTGACATGAAAGGGACACGTCAATCTCCATTGCTTTACAAGACAGAATTAGAGACTAAAAAGGTAAAGGTGTCATAAAAGCAGATGATGAGAAACTGTGCTGAAGGCAAAAGGGAAGTCCTTAAGAGAAGCAAATATAGTCCGTTCACTTCCCTCAATCCTACTTCCCTTTCTTCTCACTGTTGCCAAAGTACACATTGCTTTTTGCATCAGCTGCTTCATGACACTAATGTGGTTGTTTCTCTGATTCATGCACACGCTCTCTACTCTCACCCATACTGCCACCTCTGAATTGGGCTGCACACTAAACTATTGCCTTTACAGTGCTGTTTTTTTGGTTTGTTTGTTTGTTTGTTTGTTTGTTTTGGGGGGGTTGTTTGTTTGTTTTGTTTGTTTTGTTTTATTTGTTGTGGTATTTCTTCTTTGGAGGGGATTCTTTTTTTCTTTGGTTATTTTTGTTTGAAAGGTGTGATGAGCTGGGGTGGAAAGATCAATTATTCCTTTAGTCAAGGTTCTTATCCAAGAGTTCATTTAACCTGGCTTGAATGTGTTGCTGACTCAGAGGAATTAAGTTGGAAGATAGCCAAGGCCCAAGAGAAAGTTAAGACACAATGAAGTTAATAGGCTCCCATTGGCTGCTATTGTTAGAACTAGCCTTAAAAAACAAAAACAAATGCACATGCAAGTCTGGTTTCCTGTGTGGTAAGCTGAGTGCTTTACAGGGACTTCCATTATGTCATGATTCATTATTTCCTCCTCTCAGCCTAAATGGAGCCTGAAAGTAGAATTAATAGCAATAGGATCTTCATTAACAGGGCTCTTCTGAAAAGGAGAGGATTGTGTCTTCGGTGGGAGGGTTCTCCTTTTAGCACTCTTTCTTTATTTATGGAGTATTGTACCTGCACACAGCACTTTAAAACATCTCCCTTTTGACAAAGCCTGATAAAGACTGAGATAATATAGTTCAGTCGTAATTAAGTAGGCTTCTGTAGGAACAACAGTGGCAATAGAATAAAATAGGCAAAGTTTATGTTTCTACAGACTTTTAAAGCAGTTCTGTAAAACTCAACTGAGAAGTAAATCCCTGCTATAAATGATACACGGAGCTCAAAATTATTTAGAGAGTTTTACCTTCTGTATTAAATTCTTCTTCCCATAGGGAATGCGACATGATCTCTGCATCCGGGACGGTTACAGTCTACATGTAATAACATTTAGGCCTTGCTTTGTAAGTCAAAGATACTGCACTCCCCACCAGTGCTCTAGACCATATGGAGCACTGTCTGGGAACGATTCATACCCAGTTCTGCTTCCACTTAGGGCTCAGACCCCAGGGTAGGAGTTTCATCTGATCAGCAGGATTTCCAGTTGCTTCAAGTTTGGAAATTCAGCAGTCAGAAGTGGAGGGCTGTGCCTGAAAGGATGTGCCACTGCCACAGCAGAGGTGTCCCTTGTTTTCCCCCCACAACCAGTAGACAATAACTGTTGATTCAGACAGTCTGTATGCTGCACAAGCCCAAGTGCTGTGCACCCAATTAGCCTCTTGCCAATTATAAAGGAGTAACTGCTACTAAATGCATTAGTTTCAAAAGCTCATCTTGGAAGAGTGCCTTTCTGTATTTTACATCTCAGAATCCAGATTTTTCATTTCTACACAGCAGTTTCCCTAAAACATTTACAAACATTCCCCTTCTCTTTAAAAAGAGTAGGTTGCCATTTAATCACCATGCATTTTTCCTTGTTGTTGCATGTCTCAGTCAAGCCCATGTTATGAAGCACTGCTGGCTCAGTATGGTAAATAAAGAGAGGTTTGGTGGCTTTTGTCCCTCCAGTCATCAACCCACCTTTCAGTCCCACTCAAGCAGTTGTGAGTCAACTAAAGGATACAGAAGATTATCTTGCAAGACATTTGGCCAGCACTGCTTTCTTTTGGAAAATTAGTTGTGCTTGTTGGATGTGCCAGTCCCCTGCTCTAGGACCCATCTCTACAAGGAAATCTTTTAATTACCTCTTCCCCCCAGATGACAGCTTTCACCACTGGAGTTGAGTTCTTGGATATTAGCAATTGAATAGGAAGCCTTCATACTGTATATCATTTTAATCTTTCATGTTTAAGTAAGCCAGATGGCTTATTATTACAAGCTCTGTTTCAAAAAGGCACAAACTTTCTATCAGAGGATTTGTAAGATGATAGTAAAAAAGGGAGATTTTGCATCACACAAAATAGCCTGAATTTTAATTGCACATCATAGTTTGGCAGCAATTTTCCCGTAATTACCATTCCTGCTAAATGAATAGGTGGATTAAATGGATAACTAAAATGGCATTGAAACTTCCTAGAATGGAGATTTATCCTCTAATGTATGGAATAGCTAAGTAAAGTTGTCAGTTGCTTGGGTGTAATTCACGCAGTTTTAATGTTTCTCCTCAGCAGAGGACCTGCTTTACTAGCAGTAAAACCTTGGCTGTTATTGGTGGGGCTTTTTGCTATCAGTGTTTTATCTCAGCATTTCAGATATGTCAGATGTCGTTAAGAGTGTTTCACACAGAAGCTTTTGATCGATGAAGTTGAAAAATAAAAGATGCTTTCATTTGGGTCTTGGCTGAGTTCCTTCCAGACACGTAAGAATATTGTTCCTGTTCTTCCGACTGGGGGTGTCATCCCACAGTCATTTATCCTTATAATATAACTCTTGTACAGTCATGTACGTAGTCACGAAAAAGCCAAAAAGGACAGCTCAGATGAGTTATGCTCCTCCTGTAATGAGTAATGGCGACATGGAAGCCTGTGTGCTTTAAACACATGCAGAAACACTGCTGCCACATCAAGTGAGGAGCAATTAAATTGTTATTGAGACCACTGAGATGACAAAATATATTCTTGCTCAAATGCATATGGATTTTTTTAAAGCCACGTGCATTGGAAAGTCAAAACACAACCTAAAATATGAATTCATGGAACCATACTAAATCTATTAGTCCTAACCAAATATCATGTGATGAATAATAAAACCTGCTATTATTTGGTTGGTCTAACCTCTTTGTAACAATATCTGTGATCCATTCTGCATCCTTTGAATTCAAGGACAAAATTCTCCGGGCTTGTTCTCTCTCATACAAGACCAGTGTTATGCCATTCCGGCAATGCTTAGATGCCCTAAGGTCTGTTTAAATATTATTTACATCTTCTGTATGGCTTCTTGCCACTGCCAAAGTGGGGTAGAGGGCATTGCTTGTCAAATAGAATCAAGCCGTTTGACAGAATGGCTGTCATTGGCTGTCACTGAGTTTGTGATACACAATATGTAGAGCCAGGTATGACAGCACTATTGAGCTGTCGGTCTGAGGCATTAAGTTCTTCTTTCACTGAGAAGATGTGACTGTGCTGATACATTTGCACAAATGAAGTTTGTATCTTAATCATGACATCCTATTAGTTAGTTGGGTGGCATTCATCCCACTTAATTATATCTGTTTAAATGCTCAGCTAAACCAGCTGTGTGGACACCCACTGGAGTCAATGGAGGGATTAGTAAGTTGTAGACGTCATTTTTAGGACATGATGAATTGTCCTGGGGTGGACACTGAATGTAGAGACTGCCTAGACCATTACCTCAGAGTAGATTCCTATGCCTCAGGTAGCCAAAACGGGCAGGAAAGTCAGATATATTTCATATCAGGTGAAGACTGTAGATCTCCAAAGGAGTCAGAGTTTTGTACTCCTCCTATGACTAACTACAACCAGTTCATAAAGAAAGGCATATCCTTCCCTCAGCTGAAAGTCAGCAAAAAGGGTAATCATCCCTCATTTTCTGTAAAATAATAGACATGTTACTTGTGCTATCTGAGCACCTGCCACTCAGCATCTCTGTTTCACTTGAGGGAAAGGAGGAATTAGTAGGAAACACCATGCACAGCTAAAATGCTTTCCTGGAAGAGCAGAGATTTTAGCAGGGCTTTCCAAAGACTCAAGGTTGCTTGCCGATTTGACAGAGCAGGAGATAGCAGCCTCAAAGACATTGCATTGCTTCCAGTGTCACAGAAGTTGATAGCCAGGCAGGGGACAGAGGACTACCTTTGAGAGCCAGGCTGCGGTGGAATTTCAGCAACAGGATGGCATGTGTGGCCAGCGGGCCGGTCAGCACAGGGGCACCAGCGGCCCCCCAGCACAGAGCAGGGACCTGCCTTACCCATCTGGGACCTCCGGGGCTTGCAAGGAGCTGAGGAAGCCCCATGCTGGGCTGGGAGTCAGTCTGTGCCCCAGAGTAAAACATCACCCTCTCCCACCATCTACATCGTGCAGCAGTGCCTGAAGAAAGCGTTGCTCTGGATAATCCCATGCTCCAAAGAAACAGGCCCAGGATGGACATTGCATTACCTAAGGCATTTCAAAATAAATGAATAAACAAATAAACAAACAAATAAATAAATAAAACTAGCTGTACTCCTTTATTTTATGCAAAGCAATCCATAAAGTCATTTAAAATACTGGACTGGCAGTAGCTTTTTTTTTTTTTTTCCCAAGCATCAATTAATGTAACACATCATATCCAATGTTAACAAATTGCCTGAGCCACTGATCTGAGGAGGCGCTTGCAGTTTAGTAGTTTGGGTTGTAGCTTTCTAAGGATTCATTCTGCTCAAAGAAATAATTGATCACAGAAGTGGCTTAAACAGTCAAAAGCTCAACATAAATGTTAGCAAACCATCCCAAAAGTGAAAGAAAAAACTTTTACGAATGTGTTTGAAATTACATAGTTAATACTCTCAGCTGCCCAAGCCTTATTGTTTTGAGAGGTTTAAGTGGTCCTGAAGTCTATTATCCACATTAACAAAGAGTTCGTATCGCTCTTAGAGACAGCGTTTCCCCAGTGTGATGTGGCACTGTAAAGTGAAGCCTGTGACTTTACCTCTGGGAACAATGACACTATCACAGCTCCAGCTCTCTGCTGTTTTCAGACAGGAGCGCCGGGTTTAACACGATTGTGTCATTGAAGAGGCAAAGCTCTCCTAAACTAACAAATCTGAGAGCAACCGCTTGCCACTGCTATCTAGCGTTGTCGTGCAACAAAAAGTGGTGCTGTAGATCAGCTGCTCCATTGCAGCCGCACTTTCCTGGTGCGCTGCCCGCTGCCCGGGTGACAGGGATGCTGCACACACCTGGACTCACTGCTCCTATAAAGAGGCTGTGTGTTTTATTTTTTGCGGTCTTCCTTTTAGAAAGCATTGAAAGCATCATCTAAAATACTCGCCAGACCTGACTCAGCACATGAGACTATCTGGGACTTACCATGCAAGCCTCAGTGGAAAAAAAAATAAAGTAAATAAAATAAAACCTCAAAACTTACCTCCTTTTTAGAAACCCTGCACAAAATATATGAGATCTTTTGCAAAAGGACTGATCAGCTGGATCCACTGATACACTGGACCTGCTTGCAGGACCAGGGCTTGAGTCTGTGTACAGGTTATGGGACATTTGGAAACTGATGCATTTGAGGAGTGCAATTCCTCTACTGTGGGTGCAGTTATGCCAGAAGTAACCCTGCTCTGTGGTTATGCTGGTGAAAATTCAGTATGCTCTTCAAAGGAGCAGAACAATTAGAATTTGAGCCTTTTAGGGGCTATAAATATATATGGTTTGCAAATCTGAGAGTCTGCAATTTCTTGAGAATACCTATTAAAATAGTTTCATTCAAACCAACTAAATACTCCCCTGCTGCATTTGCAGTCCAAAAATCCATCTGTCCAAGTGTTTTAAGCTGCCAGCCATCACGAGGCTCTCTGAGTGCCATCCACACAAAATCTATAGTAATTGCAACCCTCTGTCAGTGCACAGGGACAGAAAGTGAAATTAACTGGTGGCGACCAGAAACAAAATGAAGTTCACCAACTTGTAATATTTGCATCATCCAGTTAGAAAGAAATGAAATCGCAAACGTACAGCACGCAGTGAGAAAGAACTAAATCTGTTTTTTTTTTTTTTAATTATTTCACTTCTAATACTCTAAGATATTAACAGTGGTCTAGGTGAAGGAACTTGAGGAGTTTTATTTCTTTTAAGCATATATGTTTTCTTTAATAAAAAGATTTCCATTTTCACCTTTAAAAACACCTATATCCAACCCTTTCTACATCTGTCAGCAGAGTACTAATGGGCACACAAGGCAAGACTGTCTTAAATGAAATCATTATCATCCCACCTGACTGTAAAGGAAGATAATAGGTAAAACGAGTTGTTGTAACAAATTACCTGCATAGAGCGTTTGCCTAACCCATTACAAAGCTGGAATTACGTGCCAAGCGATCTGCTTGTATCCGCATTTTTCTCTCAACCTCAGAGAAAAAAATTTCCACGAGGAGTGGATTGCAAGCGAAGACGATGAAAAAGGCTCCAGTAGACTACGCGATCTTGGCAGCACGGCTGCTGGGAACTGGAAAGTTAGGGAGGCGAAAGCAGGGCCCTGGCGCTGCTGCCCGTGCCCCGGCAGAGCTTGGCGAGGGTGGCTGTCACCTGCAGCTGGGCAGAGCGTCTCGGGCGCGTTGCGAGCACGGCAGGGAACGAGAAGGAGCCCCCGGCCCTCTGTCGACCGACGCGGCCAGAGTGGCGGAACCTGGCTCGCCGCACGGAGCGAGGGCAGCGCTTTGCCGTGCGCGTCTCGCCCGCGCACCGCTGGCTGCCGGCTGCGCAGCCCCGCTCTGAGCGGCAGCGTCTGACAGCAAAATGAACGCTCGCTCTTGGAAATCGGTGTGGCCTGGCCTATTGAGGGACAGGCTAAATAAATCTTCGAAAGGCGCGCCGCTGAAGTTACTTTTTCAGCAACCAACCTTTGTGGAAATCCCACAGCAAGGCCCATCTGTCTTGATAATGCAGAGTATCTGCAGCTGAAAGCAGTTTAACAACTGCAAAACAACTGGTTGCTGAAGGAAAAAAAAAAAAAGAAAAAAGGTAATAAAAATAAAGGAGGCTTTAGGGAACAGAAATCATTTTCAAACATTGTAATAGTTAAACCATTTTAACCTTACATCCATTACTTGCAAACAAATGTGACATAATGAATCAACTGCAGTTATGTTGTTAATAGACTTTATTAATACCAAGGAAAAATAATATACAGAGTATCCTCAATGGATGTATAACTACCCTCTCAAATGGAGTTTCCTGATATTTTAAATGAATGGTGGGGTTTATTTTGGCAGCAGCATCACATAACTAATGTTTCGTATTACACACAAAAATGATTTTGGTGCCATTCTTGAAATGAAATGTTTCATTTCAATAAAAGCTTGTAATTGTAACATTTAAATACTATCATTAATAGCGAAAAGAAAGTTCCCCAGCAACATTAAAGAGTGAACTTCCCTGCTCTTTCCTCTGTTACAGCCAATGTCTTTTTATTGTCTGTTTTCATCTCCATTTTACTTTATCTGCCAAACTACTTTGCATTTCAAGACATTTCCACTCACCTTGAGTTCTTGGTTCAAAAAGAAACAATAAAGTTTAATCTTTTCACTTGACAATGATGTATGGGTCTGCTGAAAAACACTTTTCAGGTATTATCATTAAAAAGTCTCTCTTTTTTTAGTTTCTCTCTGACTCTTGGTACAGAGGGAAATACAAGATGTCACACATGCGAGGGATTTTATCAAAGCTCCTAATAATACCACTTAATTAGAAACCAAAGCCCACTAATGTTCCTTCTGAGAGCTCCTCAGAAAAGTCTTTCCCTAGCTTTAGCCATTCCTCTTCAACTAAATATTGTCTAATGACTTTATTAGTGATTTCAAAGGCTACCGAGGGCTACCACTCTGCTCTTTTCTTTCCAGATTACATCTTGCTGGTCAGGGAATTTGCTGAGCTCTACCATCAAGCAACTGGTTTGAATTAGGATTTTTTCCCCTCTCTTGCAGTTAGCTACTTATTAGCATTTGTCAAAACAAAGGGAAAATGCAGCCTCTGAATGTTTAATATTGTTCAGTGTTCTCTGAGAAACACAGTCAGACAATGAAAATACACCAATTGTTCCCCACGCTGGAATGCACAGCACTGCCGAAACCCCGCCGGGCTTACCGAGAGTAAATGCCTTAACTTAATCAGGCTGATTGCATAACTGTGTTAAAGTTATTTAACTTTTTCGGTATTTTTATAAAAGCTTTGGAAAGAATTTTTAAAATGCATGATTCGTTATGCAGGAGCCATTCACGAGCCCACCAGCCAATGCAAACAGACTGCCTCACCAAATAAATGAAAACTGCCTGGCTGATAATAAAAAGGTTTGGGTGGTATTTTTTTTTTCCTCCAAAACCTAGTGCTTAAATATATAATGTTACCAATTCTATTTCCAGGTATTTACCAAATCTGGGGACATGTATTAACAAGGGGAAAAATGCCACTTCTGCTGAAGGCTCTCAAACTTAGTCCAGCTACGCTAAACTAAAATACTCAAAGGATGGGAGCTGGGTTTCCAAAGTGGATTAATTTCCTTATGAACTCATAAAGCTGATTGCACTCATTCAGCTGCTTGTGCTAAAAGTCGCTGTTTTATGCCGAGCAGAGGGGTGTAGTGGGATGCTGGGGGAGAAAGAAGCACTGTGGAAGAAGACATGTTAATTATATTAAGAAGCAGATTTTGGTCTTACAGTCCCTCGAGTATGGGCCATGAATTTATCATTTCAGCTGAATGGTACATTCCATTCCACACAAAGCTGGAGCTAAACTCCCTCTCTCTCACTCATTCACTATTCAGAAACACTTAAGAAATTATTACCACATGTCCAGGAGTCACTCATGATGATGACCACTAATGCCATTCCTCTTGTTACAGTATTAACTCAAAATATACCGCTGTTGTCTTTGATTAGCACGAGCAAAGCTAAGAACAAAGACATACCACTGACATAATGACAGTTTTATGGCTCCCGTCTGAAAAAAACTGCACTCATTAGCATTCAAAATTTAAAACACTCCCTTCAATACTTCAGTGCAAAACGACGTAATCTTCTTTTTGCTGAGAAACCTCAAAACCACTGACAAGTTACTTATTTCCTGCAACACACATCTGGGGGACCTGCTAAATATGGAAATGAAAATATCAGGTAAGCTGGGCCAAACAAATTTTCCTCCCCAGTCCCTTTCTGCAGCCTCAGGACAAACCCTTCCTTCTGGCCTGTGTCTCTCCACAGCAGCCATCCCACAGACACTCAAGCAGCAAAGTGTCTGCAGGTGTTTGCAGGAACCAGCCCTTCGCAAGCTCACCGGGCCCACGTGCAAGCAGCAAGGCCTTTTGGCTTCCTCCTGACATGCACTGCAAAACAGCATACATGAAGTTAACTTTGGTAAAGTCTTCCCTTCCTTCCCCCCACCTCTGGAAGAAGCCTGACGGATTTCCCACCGGGTCCCTCTGAAGTCCAAATCAATAACCTATTTATAAAATGTTTCCTCTAAGCATGACAGAAGCAGCTATTTATTTGCTCTTCAGTGTTTAAGCTAATGAGGTACGAGCACATCTGCAATAACTAAAAATAACACGCACCTCATTGATATTAATGAACTGACTGGACTCCCATCCAGAGATACTTCGTTCCCTTCTTTATTCCTTTCCTCAGTGAAGAGATGGACCAGAAGGGTGGGAAGATCAGATTACAGAGCTGAGGGCCCACAGCCAAGAACACTCCATCTCTGGTCCCCAGATGTTGCTATCCAGGGAGCCCTATCTCCTGGCTGCCACACGCAGACATCTCCCACAGTTGTCCTAGGGAGCTATGTGCATGCAACAGCAAAGTTCGGCAGGGCCTGGAGTCTGGTAATGAAAACATCAGCATGAATGTAGCACCATCGATCTTCAGTGCCACAGTGGTTCATCACATAGCCCACATAGGGCTGTGAGGATCAAAACAAACATATTGAGTAGCATGTAGAAATAAATAGAGAGAGAGGGCAGCCACCAGAAAAGAGGTTTTACATGTTCCCTACAGTTAATGCCAACAAGAAGTAAGCCACATTTTGCACTTGCCTGGGCTCATAGATTGAAGATGTACCACATGCAAAACCTCTGCAAGGGAAACTGCCTGATGCTTGAATAAAGCAACATTACACTTGACCTCTCCTGCCAGTCCTACCACAGAGGCAATTAGCTGCTGCCAGGTAAAATCATTCCTGTCACTGAAGTAAGCCAAAAGCTCTTCACATCACTTGTGTGCTCTGCCTTCAAGTGAAGCAAGTCTGCAGAAAGTGCGCCGACTGCTATTCTCAATAAGCAATACCTGAAAAAAAACCTCCTCTGTGGTTGACTTTGTAGGGGTGGGAAACTGGGGGAAGACTGGTGAAGTGACCTGGTGGTGCTGGTAGCAGCTGGGTGAGTGCTTGGTGTAGGAATCCCAGACCATGGGGTCCTGCTCTCAGGGCCCTGCTCTCTGAGCTCTGGGAAATAAGTGGCACGATGGAGCTCCGGAGCCTGGTAGGGCAGGAGGGGCTGCTTCTGCAAAGAGCGCTGTGTAAGTACACAGTGCAGAGCACTTTTCCTGGGGACTGTAACAAACATCCCACTTTGCTTTGACACATAGAAAATGAGCAGGACATTACCTGGATCAAGAGGAGCTTCTCTCTTCAGCAAAGCCACAAAGAGAAACAGAGACAGACTGTGTGAAGCAAAGCACGGTATGCCAACTTCCTCCAGCAGATCTACTTTAGGTCTCGCTCTGAGACCAAAAAGAGCAAGGTTCCCCAGAATGCCTTCAGGGTTGTGATGGCATCAGCCACCCTTCACAGCAGGGCCTTCCGTGAGCAGGCCATGGCAGCCCCGGGGTGCGAACGGGAGGCATCCTGCGGGGACACAGAAAAGCGCTGGCTTTCTCCAGGGCATCCAGGCAACCAGCAGTGCCCCGGCAGCCCACAGAGCAGTAACAGTGCCTCTGCCCCTCAGGGCACGTTCCCGGTCCCAGTAAGCCCCCTTGTTGCCCTGGCAGACAGACCGCCCGCAGCCCTCGGCTCTGCTCCTGTGCACGGCAAGGGTGAGCTCTCTTTGGGCATGTTTCCGTAAGGATTTTTAAAATTACGTTCTGCTTATGAATAAAACCGGTGAGGAGTCCTCAGACGGAGGAATCAATAATCTAATTAGTAATTAGTGCTAATTAGAGATTTATTAGTTCAAGCTACTCATAAATGTTCAAGTAATGCAAAGCCACTCATGAGAATACCAGTGCAACATTTAGTTAAAACAAAATACCATGTGCACTGCTCCCCAGGATTTGAGCTTTCATTACCACAGGCTCCAATCTTTCTTCCAAACAGAAAAGACACTAATGAATGGTATACAGATTGTGTGTGAGAAGAACATCAGTTTTTATTCAGCAAGATGAGAGAGACTTAAACCAGAATTAAAGATAAATTACATGCGAGGGATCAAGTTTTGCTCTCATTTACACTGATGTAAATCTGGAGTTGCTCTGTTAACTTCAGTTGTGTTGATTTTGGTGATTGCATATTTATATTAATGATACCGAGCAAATACTAAAAGCAGTAGGGAAAAAAAAGACCAGCATTTTTTCCTTAGCAGACTCATCTGCAGCCTGGGTTTTAAGAGAGATCAATTACTGAAATTTTGTAGTTGAAATGTTTGCATATGTCAGTTGTAATGAGTCCAAAAACTTGGTTTTGAATGTACAGAGCCACTTACAATGTTCCAGTTCAGTGTACAAACATATTATCTTACATGTCCAATTTTGCTAGAAAATGGTACGCTTTAAGACACCCAGACTCATCCATACCTGATATTATTGGAGTGTATGTGGAGGCAGCATAATGGTTCTTTAAAAGTCAACTCCATAGGTAATACCATTAAAAATAAATTAAAAAAAAAAAAAAAGACAAATAAAGGAAAAAAAAAAAAAAGAACCAGCAGAAAAAACAGTAAAACCAGGAAGATAAAACCTGAGATGCCAAATCAATGAAGACTTCCATCAAATCAAAAAGTTCAAAACTGACTCTGGCACACAGAGGCACTGGACGTGATTCTGGACATGCAGCCCTGGGAAGACCAACACCAAACCCTTGGTTGTCATTTCCCAACTCCAGCATGGATGCAATGTAAAACAGCTTTGGGATCGCTCTAGGTGTTGCCAGGCAGCTGCAGCCCTAAGGGCCACTCACCAGCATGAGCAACCAGGGCAGCACAGGACCCCACCAACCTGTCCATGACCTCCCCTAACACCCCGTGTGCCAGGAGGGGTAGGATTCATTTCAGCAAACGTAGGCACCTGTGGTGCAGAGGTAGCCAAGCCAGACTCCTTTCTAGCCAGAGGACAAAGACAGGCATGCCCCTCTGGGACATCAGTGCGGGGCTGGGTGTGCTCAGGAGGCTGGGACACTGTTGGTCCCACAGAGACATGAAGTCTGGCTTGCTTAAGCAGGACGCCACACGGACACAGGTCTGTCCTTGGCTCTGGCATGTGATTTCACTGACTGCAGTTGTTTGCACGCATGGTTTCCACATGGTTCAAGATGCCCAGGGAGGCATTAGCTCATGGAGAGACGGTGCGGGTAAAATCAGCTGGGCTATCTGCTGTGTCCTTAGCCATCGAACGAATTCACACGGCTCAGTATGCAAACACTGGGAAACAATAGCTCCAGTGTCTTGTGAACCCATTTCTCTTCAAGTTTCAGTAATGCAGATCATCACTAATTGGCGGCCCTCTGCCAAAGACAGCAGTTGCTTGCCAGTGATGGTGGGATCATATTTTGAGAGAAGGCTAGTGATCCTCATTGCCACGATGCACCTGGAAACGTAGAGGAAAAGCAGATCTACAGTCATCAGATTGCTTTAGATACAGATTTGGGGCCCCCACAGGTCCCCCGAGCACCATCCCAGAACCTGCTCAGCCCAGCAGCAAGGCTCAGGCAGCTTTCCTCCATTGCCCCATCACTGCTTTGGAGAAACAAAAGCTGTTGCCTTGCAGGGACATGCCTGTGCCTACGGCCCCTCTGCCTCTACCAGCACCTTAGAGGCAGCAGCCAGCACCTGCATCTCCAGCCTGGGTGGCCACCAGGCACTGCAGAGCATCCCCCCGTGTGGTCTCCATCTCCTCTGAGGCAGAGGCAACAGAGAAACACCCCAAAAGCCACCGGGACTCCCCAGATTTTTGCAGAGTATTCATATACCTAACAATAAAGACAGGCAACTTGTGGGATGGTCAGCATGAGATTTCCATGTGAGTTAAGTGGCTAGATACTTTTGAAATCCCCACTAGGTCTGCCTCCTAAGGCTAGGAGATACCTTTAAAACCGTCTCCCATATGAGTAGCAGCTGTGCATGAAACCAGCAAATGTTCTGGGGCCCATCCGTGGTGGGCAGAGCTCACTTTGGAAATCATTTAAGTTGGTGTCCTTATGAACACTCGGAGGGAGTAAATCTGTTGCCACTAGTATTCCAGCTTGCAGCTCTGCTTAGTTTATTAATCTCAACACAGAACTGTGCACAATATTCAGGATGTATAGCTTTTAGCAATCTGCTTTTTTATGCTCTGATCTACTCTTGTGCTTAGATACCACAGCAATGGGCTACTTAAATAGAATAGCTTGAATTCTTTGTTCTTTTGAATCCCTTCTCCATATATAATGCAATTAAGTGTGTTGTTAAGGCAGTCCAGATGGGCACTGTGTTATCCTCTGATATACCCAAATATCAAAATGTTAATGATTGTATAATGTTTTATTTGGTTTGTTGTTGTTTTTTTCCTCCAATTTCCTACTAAAAGCATCTTTTGAAGTTAAAAAGACCAAAAGGGGAAAAAAAATAAAAATCTTACCTACAAACGTTAGAGTTATATGAAGGATGTGATCAAAATACAGTTAAGTAAATAGAAGCTCAGCTTATGTCTGCCTCCTTTTCTGGCCAGTCCACAGGAGACATGAGCTTTACTGTTCCTAGGTCCATGGGCAAGAATATTGCCTGAAGCTGTGGAGGTTTTTGACTTCCAACAGAGGAGAATGCTAACTCATTAGGCAAATGTTGGCTTCTTTTTTATATTCATGTACCTGAGGAAGGAATTTGGCATCCTATATCTAACTAGATGAAAACTACTCTTTTCCTAAAAGCTCATTTTATTCACATGTGAACTGCTGAGTACTTGATATCCTAATGATTTTTAACTATTTTTATTACAGAAGTGAGATCTACTTTGTGGTAGGGGACAGTTCTTGCCTCAAAACCCATACAATCTAAATATTTGAGACAGGAAGAATCACTAAATGATAGTTGAACTACAGTTAGGGCTTGACCCAGTGTTGAAGTTCAATTTCCTGTTTCTCCCCATCTTTGAACAAGTCACTTTGGATGTGATTCAGCTCAAATACCTGAATTTGGCAATCCAGCTCCCCTTAAGCAGCCACCCATCTTAGATCAGCTGACCAGCACTAAAGGCTCCACTGACGGCACCGACGGAGCTCCATCAGACAGTTCCCCATTCAGGGAAATGCATGCACCAGCTAGAGTTAGCACACCACAGTGTCCCGCCACTGTGGGAGCCACAGCCACTCCCTGGTGCACCTAACAAAGTCTGTGAGCATATCCAAGAGGGACATTATTCAGAGCAGGAACCTGATTTAAGTGGGCTGAATCACCTGCTGGAGGACCCTAGCTCTCTACACTGCATTTACGGAGAGGCAGATAAACCAGATCCCTCAAATTAGGTGGTGTCAATACCTTGTGAAAGACAGTTTTCTCATTTTTATCCTGTCAGTACTGTCAGCAATGTCACTGGTCTACAGGAAACATAGGAGAATCCCAGTCTTCTCCGCCTTTACCTATGTTGCACCACAGCAGGAGAGCTCCAGAGGCAACCTTGCTCCCTCTGAAGGATAAACCCACCACACATTTAAGTATTTATTTTTCACTGATATTTTTACCTCGTGAAGGAGTGCATAGCCCTTGTTGAACGCATCAAAATCAGCACCACAAAAACTTTTCTTGGATGACTGAATACCAGGCAACCACAGAAGGAAATAGAAGGTCTCTTGATCAACCCTAAAACAAAGGTGGCTGAGCTCCCAGACCCCAGCCCACCTCCCCGGCTCTGAGCTTTGCTCTGGTCATGGCAGTCACAAGGAGAAGCAAGCCTGACTCCACTTCTCCCCATCAAACCCACCTTGCCCCGAGACACTCGTGAGGCTCAGGGAAAGAACCAGGAGGCAGCTTTGCCAGGAACCCCACATCCTGCGCATCCCACGCATCCCGGGCATCCCTCCCTGTGGCCCCAGTACCCAGGGAGCATACCCCAGTGGGTGTAAATAGCTCAGCCCCATCCCAGTCCCAGCCACCAAAACAGCCCCCCAGCAGCTTTCACGTGTAGAAAATACTCAGTGTATGGCAGGCTCATCTGTCTGTCCGTCCGTCCCGCCGCTGCGGTGCTGGAGCCCCCACTGGTAGCTTGCCCAGCTGCTGTCACTCGTTTTCTCCCAGCTGGCTCCCTGCAACCAGGGCAATGCAAATTTGTTGACGGAGCCAGTGGCATTTCAAAACATTGAGCAAGCCATTCCACTCAGCCTCTCTTTTCATCTGAAGTGCGGTTTTTAAAGATAACGCACAGGTACCCCAACAACAAGACCTACGCAGGAGGCTGGTATGCATATTAAAGCTCCCGCAGAAAAGTGCCTGATGTGCGAGTTCTTTTGGCACTTTTTCTGTTAAATTACTGAGTTGTTTGACCTCTTTCTTCTTTCTCCCACCCAACCCCCATTTTCCAAATACCCAAAGCAATTAGAGCACATTATAGACTAAATCACTTGTTAAATTTCAGTTTTTAAGTCAAAGCCAATTCTGAACTGTCGCAAGCAAAAAAGCACCTTAATTGCAGTAAAGCTTAGGGCACTTCACTGGTCCAAGCTGCCAGATTTCAGGAGGATTATTGCCATTATAAAACAGCGGCAGTACGGCAAGGCAAGACACTGCTAACTTCCCAAGTGGGATGTGAAAAAAAAAAATGGATTTTTCCAACAGTTGAAATAGAGAATATGATGCTATACTACATTTATAATGATTGGTAAATCAAACTATGCATTTAACTCTCTGAGTAGATTTCAGGTGGGCACAGAAATCACTTCAGGTTATTCTCCTCTTCCCTCCAAATGAATTAACAGCCTGAGGGGAAATCCTCTACCTGTCTGACACTAATGCAGACTTTCCTAACTAATACTTTTCACCTATGACAGTCACAGGTCAATCCCGGTGCTTGGCACCCGGGATGGAGACGGAGTAAACCAGCATTTTCACCGTGGGAGAATAAATAAGGCTGCTGCTGCGATCGGCCCTCGCGTCGTGCGGGGCAGGAGGGCTTTGCTCTCGCAGGTGTTGGCTGGGGGGGCACCAGCAGACAATGAAGGGCAGCGCTGCCTCCTGCCTGCCCCACTAAGTGACGGCGGTGCTCCGGAGCCGGAGCTGGAGCCGAGTCTCAGGTGAATTTTAATCCTTCATTATTCAGGACATACTGTTTTTTCCCTTTCCCTCTAAAATGACAGTCATGCTGTTAAGCATAATAATTGTTCATGAGTGAGCACTGCTTTTTGTCCCTCTTGATTTTGCCTCTAAGGCAGGCTTCTTACTCAGCAGAGGTCAAGGGTCACCTGCTAAATCATGCATACCCACAATCCCTTGTGAATTATGCAGTTGACAAACTGCCGCTAATGATTAGTACAACCTGCATTAAAACCCTGGCACTAAATTGATATTACTTGAGTGATGGATTACACCTCTAATGAGCGGATTATTGCCACAAGTGACCTTGTCGGCTGAAAGAGTGTTTCAATATAACTAACATCTCTCCCATTCTCGTGGCACAACAGTTCTAAAAAAATATTCTCTCTCCTTTTTGATTTTTTTTTCTTCCAATGTTGCTTTCTAGTCTCTCAGACAAGGGGATAATCTGTAAACAGCACCTCTAATGGGATTAGTCATTAGGCTGCACCCCAATTAGTGCAGCCTCATGCCTCTGAAATAGCTGGTGCTCAGAAAGATATTATTTTTCTGAGGGAAACTGCCATTTTTATTTTGTTCCCTCTTCTTCAGAGCACTGAAGTTCACCCATGAGCACCTCACCTTTCTGCTGAAGGGACCAGCTGGCCCGAGATATGAGTGGATTTGCTGCCATTTTGCAAAGAAAAGACAAAACGGTGGCTGTGAACTTCAGCGCTCTTTCAGAGACTGCTTGGCCGTGTGGATGGGACAGAAGATGGTCAGAGCATCCTCTTCACCAAAACACTCAGCCCCAGTTCATCGCCTGCACCACTCAACCACGCCGCGTGAGACCGTGGGCACTTCAGAGCGGGCAGCGTGTGTTTTGTGTGTTTGTGGCACGCCATCAGACGGCAGTGCCGGGGCTCACCAGCATCCGAGCGGTGGCTAATTCACCAGGAGGGAGGACGCGCTTTTTACTAAGTGCTTCTCCAAACAAGAAAACCCTCCTGCAAAGGGGCTGCACCCCAGCTGAAGCTGCAGTCTGTCTGTGGAGTTAATAGACCCCTCGTGGAGCCTCCTCACGCCTTTGTCTGTACGCAGCTAGTGGTATATTCACAACTGCCTGTCACGCCACACAAGTGCAGATGAGGCTGGGGGGGACCCCACATTGACGGAATTAATTGAGCATAAGCCATGCTGACTGGTGGGGAAAATCACATGAGAGAAACAAAACACACGTGCCTCGCCGGTTATGTGTGCTAACAAAGGATGAGCAGCTACAAACAAATAAAAATCGCGGCGGAGGATGTCGGCACGAGCTCTTTATTATCAGTGGCATCTCATTCCCAGAGGGACCCTTACGCCCCTCGAAAGCAAGGCTCATTCCCCCAGGGTCAGCAGCACTGTGCAGAGAAAACCCACTTGAAATAAATTCAGTATTAAGTCCTGTGACAATCTCGGACAGGGTCAGCTTCAATCTCCCAGTCCATCTTGCTCCTCTCCGACCACAGTCTGCCTTCCCGCTGCTCCCCCATCACCCTGCGTGCTATCTAATACGTTTGATGTTCTGCAAAATGAGGAAGAGCCCTAGTGCTACGGCTGTAATGAGAGCGTGTTCTCGGGATGCCCATTAATTAATCCTGGGAGACCCCTGCTCCCCTGTGCCCTACCAGTACCGCTGCAGCCAGCTCAGGTGCTCTTCCCAGCAGCTGCAGGGACAGGGCAGAGGTGGAGAGGGTGGTTTGCAGGGCACCTGGAGGGGACAGCGTTGTGCACCCCTCTGCCCTCTGCCCACCCCAGACCCCACAGGTACGCAGCCAGTGTGTGCTTGTGGGGATCTGCCCCTTCAGCTCGGCCCCACGGCAGCAGCAGTGGCTACGTCTTCCTCCCGCTGCCAGGCACAAGAGGGGAAAGGTGCCGTCAGTTCTCATTGAAACGTTGCAGTGAGCTTCAGGGCCGGGCAGATCACCCCGTGCACATGACAGCTGGCCCAAAAATAGCCAAGGCAGTGGGAGTTGGAGGCACCTAATGAGCATCCTCCGCCCTCGCATCCGTGGGTGTTCACGTTACAGGCAAGAGCAGTGTTTGCGCAGTGCAGAGTCCTCTGCTTTTTTTTTTCTTTCTTAAAATTCCCAGCTTCCAGGTATGTTTTGGGACAGTTCTACAAAAAGAGAAAAAAGGGTCACAGTTTGAACCTGACAGATACATTCATCCTAAAATTGCCACTAAGAACTTGGCAGGGAAAGGAGGGTGCGAAGTGGGAAAAAGGATTTTAAAACAAAAAAATCTCCAGCAAAGAAATTGCCAAGTGCTGCATGATGCCCACCTTTATTTCCTGATACTCACAGGATAAGCTAACAAAACAAGAGAGGAATATCCTGTCACCCTCTCGGCAGTGATCATGGCATTTACAGTAGCTTTGCGAAGTACCAATTGACAGCAACAGGATTTGCGAGGATGCTGAGAGTAAGAGAACTGTGTCACCTTGGTGTCTGTGACATCAAGCATAATGTGGCTGTCACATGCATCGGACACTTAATGTGTGATCGGTCTTCTGGCAGTGACGGGATGGGTGGTGCTGCCAGCTCTGGAGCAATTCAAGGAAATACAGCGGCCGGCACCCTTCCTAAGGAGGCCTCAGGAGAGCCCACCTTCCCACCCACCAGGACCTGCCGTGCCACTTTTGTGACATTGCATTGGGTTTACGTGGCAAGGGTTTGGTAGCAGGGGGCTGCAGGGGTGGCCTCCGTGAGCAGAGCCCAGCAGCTGCCCCATGTCAGATCAGAGCCAGCTCCAGCCGGCTCCAAAAGGGACCCGCCGCTGGCCAGAGCCGAGCCAGGGA
>VXAA01000469.1:259850-274031 GCA_013399115.1 Anseranas semipalmata
GTCCCTTTTGGAGCCGGCTGGAGGAGGCTCTGATCTCACATGGGGCAGCTGCTGGGCTCTGCTCACAGAGGCCACCCCTGCAGCCCCTCTGGTACCAAAGCCTTGCCATGTAAATCCAATACAGATATATACCGGGTCAGACTGCCTCTTGTCCTACTAAACTATTCCTCATCTCTCCACCTGCAAAATAAGCCTTCACCATTCATAAATGTAGACCTAAAAATAACCAGTTTTCAGGGTCGAGAGACCATTTTGGACAATACTGATGAGAAAATTCATACTCTTTCCAAGTGTGTACGAGAACAGCATACTCTGTTTCTCTCTTTCTGCTGCCTGGTGTGAAGTCTGAAAGCATTCCAAAATTATAAAGAAAACATATACAGACATTTTTTTTCTTCTTCTCTCCAGCTCTTTTCCATTCAGAGTCAGCAGGGAATGGACTTTGTTTGTACTTATTTATAATTGCGGTACATTGAGGAATGTTCAGTCAAAGAGATGTGTTTCACATCTTGCCTCAGAAGTTCATGTCTATTTTGATCTTTTCCAAGCACAGTATCAGATACATTTCTGCTTGCCTAGAAAGTTTTGTATCCTACACACACGAGCTCTGTTCTTGAGGATGGCAGGCTGGTTTTTCTGTGGAATGTAAGTGTTGTGGGTCGGAAGAAGAACATTTTGGTTATATGGCGCCTTCCAGTAAATTAGTCATTGCCTGGTTTTGCTTATTTGAAGATGTGGCCCAACACCTGCTATGCCCTATTATGAAAAGCAAAGAATAGCTCGCAGGAGTAATTTGCTGTTGGCAGCAACTTGCAGAGATGGGTGCTGTGTGCTGAAACAATTGTGCCGCCCACTTAGCACATATTGCCCTAATATTTTTATAGCTATGTACACAGAGGAGGGCTACTCAAATATTTTCCATAGAAAAACAGTTTACTGAAGGTTTCCATAAAATGTTGCTTCTTTCCAAGGAAAATTTTGACTACTGGCTGAGAAACTAAACAACTGAAAACTAGTGGGCTTTTAGTCTTGGGGCAATAACCAAAAAAATGTTAATTAAAAAAATGTAAAAATGGTGATTCAGAAAACAGAGCAGCTTTTCCTGTAGGAAAGCGTTATAAAGCAGTCAGTGCTTTACAAGACGGATGGTTTTTATGTTTCTCCTTTATGTACAGGGTTTTTCATCTGAATTACATCACACATAACATGTGGCTCTCAAAAACCTACCATGATGCAATCAAGAAAAGACATCGTGGCACAACAAATACACAAATATTTGAAAGAACTGTCACCAGTGAGAGAAAGAATTTACACTGTTATCTTTACTAACTATTCTGTTGTCAGTCTCAGATACTGAGAACTCTTTCTGGAGATGCCTTTGCTGTAGTCATTTCAATCAATGGACAGTCCTGCTTCTACCTTAAAAACAATGAAAGTTTGCAAACTCCCTTGGTTTTGGAGGAAAGATTACTAATGTAATAAAATGTGCAATGTGTGTACTAACATGTGCAATATGTGTAATAAAGGCTTTAAAAACATAGGGTGAACCAAGAAGATTCAGAATATACTGGCTTCATGCATTCCCTCATTCTGAGCACAATTTCATGACCTGGGAGAGATCTAACGCAATTTTTCTCACTGACTCAAGCTGGCAATTCTGGAACAATTCAGTGTGATAAAAAGTAATAGAAGAAAACACTTTTTTTTTTCTTTGATGCTAAGAAACATCTTAGCTTTTCTTACAATAAAATTCATTTGTTTAATTTCACATGGTTGTAGAAGCACCAGTGTTTGAGGCGCTTTGAATTAAGTACGGCCATTCAAGCCAAGAAATCATAAAACCCCTGAATCACTGTGCTTATGTTCAAATCCAACAGGTTGGGGCATAGTTTTCTAAGTAACTCTGTTACACAAAGAATATACTAAAAATGCACACTAAAATCCTGCACTGGCAGAGAAATCAGATGACTAGGTCTTTTCCATCTACACTTTCTCTGGTTCCAGGTTTCTGTGGTTTTGTTATTACAAATTATATAGGAATCCTTTTTCCTATAACAATGAACATACTTGTTCGCTATTTTAATCACTGTGAGACAAAACAAGGCTAATATTGTCACATATTAAGTAATTGAAACACTTGGCCTTCAACTGTGGTGGTATCCCAAGAGATTACCCCTCCTGCTGGGTTGCATCACTTAGACTACATAGCTCCTATACACTTTCCCTCTCTTGGAGGATCAGAGTAAAATACTGGCTAAAGAGAGGAAAAGGGGAGTCAAATTGTAAGGTCTTTTTCTTTTTCCTGAGCTTTTAAATTTTTCAGTTGTCTTTCTTCTTATGACTGTCAACCCTTCTAGCTATTCAGAGACCACTCCAGTATGAACTCTATGAATATATAACTTGGAGGCTAGCCAGGACTAACAGGGTCCTTACATTTGGGCAAAACTGTAGTACTCTTAATGAATAATCTGATTGTGGTCTACATCCACCAATTAAGTTAAGTTGCCTAACTTTGCAAGCAAAGGATAGCTGGAAGCAGCTATGCTTTTGAGGACTCCATCAAAGCCAAAGGGTGATGTGAGGAATAAAGCACTGCCAAACACCAAGAAAAGTATCACTGCATGAACTTTTTTGAACAAAGGATCCCGGAAAGCACATGTACTGCACTGTTCAGTGTGGAAGCCAGGTAAGGGTTGAAGGAAGCGGTTTTGCTTTGCTGCCTGCAGTTAAAAAATCCAGTGCTTCAAACTCCCACACTTCAAGAAGCTTTGGCTTAAGTGAGTGATCTTGCTGTGGTCACAGGGAGCATTTCCATTAATATGAGTTTGTTGGGCTGAACCTCAATATAATGCCCACCATAATATGAGTTGCCACAGAANTACAAAATATCATAATCTTTCATTTATACTAACATTTAACTGGTGCATGGATTTGCATGACTCACTCTATTAAAGTTAATTGACTTCACAGTAAACACAACATCTACTGAATGTTCCGAGTGCCAAACTCTAAATATCCAGTGTTTTGACTCAAAATATTCTTAATGAGTAAGCATGTGTAATTTGGCAATTCTTCTGAAAACACCATATGTGGTACTCAGCACTCAACTATTTCAGACGGATGTTCAAATACCAAAGAAACAATACTATATAAGTTTATTCCCACAAGAAGGAATTAGCTTGTTCAGAAAAAGATCTGAATTGCTCAAAGTGAACTAATAGAAGAGGAGAGGAGCGGAGAGGAGAGGAGAGGAGAGGAGAGGGCAAAAGAATATGCACAACTAAACCCTGAGAGTAATTCTAGTTGGCCTAGGTAGAGTAGTACGATATTGATATGGAACCAGTATGGTCTGCAGAAACATCTATGAGCTAAGAAATATATTGCAAGTGAATTGTGCACTATACCCCGAGTGTTAAAATGTGGTGTTCTGCTTTAATGATTCCCACAGAAGCAAAGCCGACTTTTTCCATGTTTGTGGTAATCCAGTAAAAGTGAACTACTGCAAGACCTTAACAATGCTCTCTGCTACCAGTAACAACGGATACAGGCAGTGCCATTCCTTTTTTCAAAAAGCACTTTCCTTTTTTTTCCCCCAGTTTCTTTATGCTACGCCGCACAGAACATAATTACTTTACACTGTAGGCTCAAAAAGTCACTAAGCAGCTGATAAAAGGCAAAGAAATCAGTACGATTTTCTCACTGAAAAAAGAGCTTTTCTTATTGGAGCTGATAACTCTCACCAAGGGCTCCAGGCTTTTGTTACATCAATTTGAGAACTCATAATCTCTGCATTATGAATGTTCAACCAGGATATTTCCTGCTGTAGTGCATCAGGCACCTTCAATATTGCAGCTCCTGTTGTCATTGTTGGGTAAACAGCTTTTGACACGTTTTCAATATGATTACATTAGAACAAGTGGGTCATGATTGATAACCTAATATTCAGGCCATGCAAATCATCAATCACGGGAAGTATATTAATTATTCAATGTAACCGTCTAATGCAAGAATCAATGTTGGAAATGAAGAAAAGAAACTCACAGCTCCCAGCAGAGGCTACACCAGATAATAAAAAAGGAATACTAAATAATCTCAGCCCATAATCCTGTTTAATAAAATCCATTTATTTAGCTGTCAAAAACATGATACAATTATTTAAAAAAACAAGATAATGAAAAATATTTTTAATTTTTTTCTTGTGGAAAAGAGATTTTTGCACTTTTATGCTGTGATTAAACGTGAGGTCTAAAAATACTCTGTAAATAATGAGAATAGCTGTGACATATGTTAAGAAAAAATATCACTCAGAGAAAACAGGTGTTCTCAGTTATACTTAGTGAGGTTAAATCAATTATGACAGTCTGACACATGGTCTGCAACAACCAAGAACCATACAGATCCCCTACAAATCCACACAGGAGCAGACATAAGCCATCCTCCTTAAGCCATCTACAGCCACAGTGACTTCAGTAGCCAGAGCAACCCGAGAGAGAAGGACCCTTGCAGTGTCTGCCGTACTTCTAATGTGTCAGGAATTGTGACTGAAAATGTTGGTTACGCAGAAATGGAGCAGTGCAGCAGGCAACATCAGAAGGTGCTAACTTAATGACCCACCTCGCTGATGTATTGTTGCTTGGTGGAGAGGGGAGTTGATGGCACTTACCTGAGCAGGTTGCTCTCTGCAGGCACTTGTTGACCCATATTCTCTCCTAGATTTGACCTCGGCAATTTCCCAAATAGTTTTGTCTGCTTCAAACAGCCCAGAGCACCTTAAATAAAAATCTCAGGTAACTAATGCTGGCACTACCAGCATTCACCTAGGCAGGAGTCTATGCATGGACTGCTACATTTTCCTTGTAACGTGACCCAACATAACTTCCACTCAATCTACTTTCTTGCTGGCTGTTCCCTCCTTTCATCACAGTGCCTCATCCCCAGTCATTGCAGGCAACAAGGCCTCTTGCAATTTTTGGCATAATTCTCTATAGACTGTCACTGACAGATCCTGACATAGCTACCTTTCTTTTAATACATTTTAGCTAGGAATCCCTTTTTCCATGTGCTTTCCTTCTATGTTTTATCATAGAAGGACCCTACCCTCTTGGAGTATGTCCTATTTTAATTCATCTAAGATTTACAAAGGTTTGTATGTACTCCCTGAGTGGAAGATTGTGACAACCTGCAATAAGAAGCCCACCAGAATGGAATGGTGACCATCACCACTAATATCTTCCACACCATAACAGTCCACCTGAAGAAAGAAAGGCAATAATCTTCTTAATTTTGTGGCTAATATAATTTATCACTGCCAAGAAATAGGTACTCTCTGTCGAGAAATATGGCTTCAGAGGTTAGATGCAAGAAGTACAGTGACAGTCATAGCAGGCTCTTGCAAACAGCTCCTGGAAGCCCCAAATCCAGTGAGGCAGCAGCCCCACCCACAGTATCTGCCTGGAGATACACATCCAAAGATTTCACTAGGTCAGACTTATGGACCTTCTAGTTTATCTTCCTGCTAGGAAACAGCATAATAGTTACAGTGTCCACCAGCTTAAATGGGAAAACCATCTGGCAATGTCTTAAGCTTATGAAGACATGTTGTAACACTGCCTATGATCTGCTTCAGTCTGCAGATGGAGAACCATGGGGGCCTGGTGTGGGCACATGACAGCCAGTACCCCCAGAAGCATTAGTCCCCTTTGCCTTAGAGGACTCCTTAACAAAAGAAATCTTGGTTTTAAAGTAGGAAATTCTAAACAAGCTGAGTAAGTGAAATGTTGTCTCATTTCATAATCATATTTTTAAATGTTGTCAATCTGGCTGTGCTTCTACTCACCTGGACAGCCACCCAGCTGTTGCTTAAGCCCTAGGCTTTGTGTACCTCTAAATTTCCAGGGGTCTGAATGCCTCCAGTGCTTGCTTTTACCTCAACATCTTTTGAGTGCATTTCCCAAAGACTGATTCCTACTTGTCACCCCTCTCTTAATGCCTGTCATAAGAGCCCGGATGCTTAAAGCCCAGACCTATGCCAGCCCTAGATGCATTTCAGAACCTGAAATACAACCTTTGTTGTATTTCCAAACCTCTTCCCTCTTCAGGGACACATGTTAGCTGAATTGAGCAAACTAGAGGTGTTGTAGGGTTTCAAAAACAACCAATTTTTAGGAACAAAAGACTGGAAAGGACTTCTAAATTGAGAGGCCTTGCTCTTACAAGGGCTATTCATATAAACCCTTTCATGAACCTGACAAGGTTCTAACTTGAAAAAAAAGTGCATATATACATACATACACACACATATATATGTGTATGTATATTACATATATATGTGTATGTATATTTTGGGATTACCACTTCTGTGGGAAGATTGTTCCATAATCTCCCCAGTGTAACAGATAGAAACTCTATTCTAGTTTCCAGCCACAAAGTATTCATGACAAGCTTCTGCTCATTTATTCTGGTCTTAACACTGTTGCTCTTCTCTTTCCCTGATGTTTATTTTTCCCTCTCCACTCTCCAGAGTGTAACTATAGAAAATGATCAAAAGGTAGAGTAAACCTCTATACCTTAATCTTGTTAGATTGACAAACCAGCACAAGGAAAACATATATCCTGGCAAAATTTATAAACACACTTATATCTATTTCTTTGCCCAAGTTTCTTCACACTCCCTCAAATATTTTGGGGATATCTGTTAATGTCTGGCAAAAGTTCAAAATCCCATGTGTTTTCTCCTATAAATAATGGATGTTCTCTGCCTCTCTTCTGTGCAGTTACTTTTTATCTTCTTGGGCAAATCCACATTCAAAAATGATCTGCCATCATGAAAACCTGACCTTTATTTCCTGTGGTTTGCACAAGCTTTCCTTGCCTCTGTGCAAACTGTCTTCTCCAGTTCTGCTTTGTCATTTGAATCACTTATCATCTTCATCAGGTAGTCAGGTTGTTTCCCTCTCCTCCCCACAAGGTACCATTTAGGTACCATCCCCACGGGATCAACATGAGAAAACTAGTTTTGATATGGACAAGTCCCTTCTCATTCTTGAAAGGCAATCCATTTAACCAGATGATCTTAAAAGTTAAAAGACCTTCTGTTAAGCCTCTGCAAGGCTTTCTCCTGTCAACATGGAAGTAAATGACTGCAGAAAATACAGGCAAGACCATATTTGAAGTGGAGTATACAGTTTAATGCAGATAGAGATAGGAATCTCCCATGTCAAAAAGAATCCTTAAATTGTACAGTCTCTCCCAGAATGTCACATTGATAAAAATCCTCATGTTTGTTTTCTAAAAGGACAGAAAAAATAGAAAATTAGTTGTTGAATCAAATCTTTAAATGTTAAGCCAATTCATAATCAAGACATACTGAATTTAATAACAGAGCACAGTTGCTTTACAGGAAAAGAGAAGATGTATGTGTTCAGTTCTTTCCCTTCAGCTTGTAACAGTGAAAAAATACAGACAAAACAAATGTGTTTAAATAACAACGTTCCTAGGTAGTTTATCAGGTAGTTAGTTTGGAGGACATGGGGAAAAGAAGAAGAAGAAGAAGAAGAAGAAGAAGAAGAAGAAGAAGAAGAAGAAGACGATCAAAAATATATTCACCTTTCCAGAGAGGCTTCAAATTTTTTTCCAGCACAAATGTGTGTAAATACAAATAACAAACAACATGAAACTCGGTATTCAAGCAGCAGTACACTGTACCTACTCATTGCCTCTCCCATGACCTCCAGCACAGCTTCTCCCAGCTCACTGCCCTATCACACTGTTGGGTTGTTGGAGAAGAACATTGCAGTTCACCAGAGAAGAGTCAGCAAAAGAAGTTACAAGCAGTTTTCCACTACAACATAGCAAGGCACTTTGAGATTCTGCTAAAACAAATGTTCTCATCACTTATTCAAGCACTTGCTGTTCTTCTTTCAAGGCAAGTGAAGTGATGTCACTGAGCAAAGTAAATTCAATCATAGTTAGAGTATTTTGATCACTACAGAAGATAATGCCACGCAGGCCTTCCTGATTCTTGCCAACTCTTGTTAGTACATTCAGCCTTCTCCTTTAAAATATTTTTTAGTATATCTTTCATGTTTAGTTCTAAAACTCATTGTATTTACCCAAGAGATCAGGCCAAGTTTCTGCCTCCAAAACATTTAGACAGATTTTAAAAAAATATTTGCACAAGAGACCAAAACTCATCTTTCTGGTCTCCCAGGCAATTACGTATTTAGGCAGTCAAAAAAAAAAAAAAAGTTTTTCTTCCATACCCCAATGGGCAGTTGATTAAATACACATTATTTTAGCTGTGGATTATCTTTTCGGGTTTTCAGTTCTTCGGTTTTTAAATCAGAACATGTATATTGGTAGCTACCTGGCCTCTTGCATGCAGCAATGGGAAAAAAAAAAAATATTAGAAGTCATACGAAAGGCAACTGAAGCCACACAAGTGGAAAACTTTGGTCAAAGTAGTGGAGCCAGAAAATCCATCAGAGACTAGAATTTGGCCCAGTCTGTATCTTGAAATTACTTGTTTATCTACAACAGTTTAGCTTTATCTCATTTTGAAATCAAATTGATATATGAATTGTAATCAAAGCATAACTTTGACCCCATATCTCCAGAAGCAGAAGATAAACTTTGCCAGTTTTGCTTGGTGTTAAAAAGCTCTTGGACCAGGTCTTGGACCTTTCTTTGCCACTGTCCCTCAGCCAAAGATTCTCAGCATAGCACTGAACCTGTTCTCAAGCCACCATCCATTTTCACAGTGCTGCCCATTTAGCACATACTGCTCATGGGAAAGTGGACCAGAACAACTCCATAATATTGCCATGCTGATGCGGCTCCACAGGTATTAGGACCTATGCTGGTAACTCCAAATGGAGAAGCTTCTCCTTCCTTGCCTCAGGCTCCTCACTCAGTAGTACCAGGAAATTCAGAGCCCTGTCTTCCCCTTCCCAGGGGAAGCTGTCTAAACATTTTGATTCAAAATCAGAGAAGAGGTCACTGCTTTCTTTCATAACTCCATTAGAGTTTTGATAGCATGAGCCACCAACAGGTGGGAGGACTGGCCTCATTTCCTTCTACCTGATGGGATGCATGTGCCTTATTTCACAGGTGGTTTTCACCTTCTCCCTCTAGGCTATTCTGTCAAGAGAAGAATACAGTTTCAGTCCATCTTGGAAGACATTCCACTCTGCATTGAAGATGTGGCTCTGAATGGCTTTAGGTGTAGAGAGGATCCAATGCTAGGTTTCTCACACAGCCTAGTCAAAGGGTAACCACGTAGTTGAGGGGAGGGGGACAAGAGATGGAGAGGTGCACAGCAACTATATTTTGTGCAGAACCCAAAGTCAGTATCTTTGGACAACACCTATTGGATCGATCCCCTCAGGCAAGAAAACAGAAGGAATGCCTCATTTGTGGACTCAAACAAAGCTGAAACATCAAACAGGCTCTGAGCTGCTAAGGCTGTCAAGGCTGAGGTGCCTCTGAGATTGCCCAGAAGTAGAATTTAGGTCCTTGGAAAACCCAAATATCAAAAACTAAAGCCACTGCAGAGTTTAAGCTGTAGCTAAACAGAATTTTTGAGAATCTAAGTTTTGGACTAAAATAGTAAAAGTCCCACTTGAAAACTTTCATTCTTCCATGGATGTGGCCCTCATTTTTTTCAGTGCTTTCATTCCCCTTCTGCACTGTGAGGATAGGACCACTCTCTTCTCTAACAGGAACACTGAAAAAATGCACACAACAAAATTTGTGAGGGAATGAACCTTATAGGAAAAATGCAAGCCTTTGAAACAGAAATTACAATTCATAAGTAGTTTTTGCAAAGTATGTGCTCAACCACGAGCAAGCTCCCAGAAAACACATTTTCCCTCTGGAACAGTGAAGCCATGCACCTAGCCCAGGACTGTACTGACTGAACCCAAGTTAGTCGTGGTAGCTGATCATCAGTTTCTCATCAATAATACCTTGTGTGTTATTGACAGTTTTTATCACACCATGGAGCACAGAACCAGATACGTTATTTCATGCAGGGGACACAAAATACATGCAGAACATGCTAGTCCCTTACCCTACACTGCTCCTGCTTTGAGCTGTCCATGTAGTAGCATAAAGAAATGCTGCTCCTTTCCCAGATGAGCCTTCTTCTGCTTTCTCCACCACAGAAATTGTCCAGAGTTCCACAGAAATGTTCACAGGCATTTGTTGCATGCAAATAGCTGCCAAATAAATCATTGTATATTGCAGCACAACCCCTGAGGGGGTTTGTACCTATGGAACTTGCTACTGTCGCTCCACTTCCCCATATACCTTAATCATGTTATTCATTCAGCAAGAAGGATGAATGTTACAGCATGAGACTTTAATCCCTCACTGCTGAGGATCTGATTCTGAGAGAGAGAGAGAGAGCAAGAAATCTAGGGAAAAAACTTTAAGTAGGAGTCAAATGCCATTATTTCTCAGCACTGGCTTTAGGCAAGGACTGCATTATAAGAACATCTTCCCAAAATACTTCAGAAGAAACTTACTGCATGAGCACACATTCACATACATGTGTGTATGTATCTATGCAGGTGTGTAAGTACAGGGTCTAAACAGCACCGTTAAGGCAGTGACTATGCAACCTTTTAAAGCATCTGAAAAAGTCTTAGCTACTGTCTTCTGTAGGGTAGCTCTATTGATCACAAAGCAACAAGAGTGTTTCCTCTACCCTCTAACCGTTTGAATTTTTTCCATAAAGACAATAAAAATTAAATAGAAGCAGACAGAGGGAGAGAAGCACAGCATTTAGCAGTAATTTAAGAGCCTGTATTTTTAATACCATTCGTACATTTTAAAAGTACCAGTTTAGTTGGTATCTCTGAAGTCAGTGCTCTCTGTATGAGGTGCAATGCCTAGTTCCTCAGGCTGGCCATGACAGTAACCCTGAATGGATCACTTGCATAGAGATTTAAGCTCTCTGATAAGACTGCCAGCAAATATGCTGTCAGGTCCTACACCGCAGACCAGTCTAGAGGAAAATAGACAAGCATTATGTCACAGCCCATAATGCCCCCTGAACAGCTATACATTAACACTAAGAACGATTGATACTTTTGCTTACCTATGTCCAGGGGTGTTTACAAATCAGCAGCTGAGAGATATAAGGCTATGTAGTTCATTACTAATTAGTTCCCCCAGCAAGCCAGCTTCCAGCCAGCTGCTATTATTCCAGACTCAACTAGGTAAGCAAAAGAATCAGATAGGATAGTGCAGCTTTCCTTATTTTCAAAGTATTGTGTTTATTAAAAATAATAATAATAATAATAATGTGAAAAAAGGGGCCAAACAAGTCAATAAAAGGAGCTGATACAACATAGTCCAGTTTAGAGTTTATGAGAAGCATCCCTAACAAAGCTTTTTGTAGAGCTTTCCTCTGAGCATGTTTGACAACTTGTGGGACATCTTCACAATGCCAGATCTACTTATACCACCTGAAGATGTGCTTTCACTTTCTTATCTGGTACATCTTTCTGATCTCAGCCCTGCTTGAGAGGTTGACCAGCAGTAATTTTCTAGCTCGATTTTAATGTAAGGTGTCTGCAAGCCTTCTGCCTGTCTCCCTTCTTGTCCTCATTCCAGGTCCTCTATCCATCAACACAGTCATAGAATCACAGAATGGTTTGGGTTGGAAGGGACCTTAAAGACCATCTAGTTCCAACCCTCCTCCCATTGGCAGGGATGCCACCCACTAGACCAGGCTGCCCAAAACCCCTGATCCAACCTGGCCTTGAACACTTCCAGGGATGGGGCATCCACAGCTTCCCTAGGCAACCTGTTCCAGTGCCTCACCACTCTCATGGTAAAGAACTTCTTCCTAATGTCTAATCTAAATCTACCTTCTTTTAGTTTAAAACCATTACCCCTTGTCCTGTCGATATGGGAAAGAGTACTGCCTTCCTTGAAAGCCCCTACTTCTAGGAAGCAGCAGCATGACAAGAGTCATGAGTTACTGAAGGTGGATGTGACAGAGGTCTCAGCTCATTGATCAAGTCACCAGTTTCAGTAATCAATTAATAATATATTAAATTAAAATAATATTTTAGCAGATAGTCATAAGCTTCATTGTTCCTCATCCAGGAAGGCAGTGGAAAAAAAAAAAATCACTTATTTATTTAAACTAGTGAAAAAGGTAGAAATCGATTCCAAGACTTCACCTATCAATCAGGTTTCCCAACTGATTGATGAGACAATCTAAAGTTGTTGGGACTCACTACAATATTGCCATAATTCAGTGATGTTGTTGTACAGCAATACTTATTATTCTTATTCTTCCAGTACGTACCAGTTTCCACCAGACATACTTTACACCTCTGTCCATTCAGTAAGCCCAACATGATTACTGCTTTCTTAAGTATGAGAAACCTGAAGTGTAGGAATAGAAGGACTGAATCCCATTTCTGCTACTACCACCGAGCTCGGACTGTCCACGATGCAGAGCATAGTGACAACCATGACATTCCTCAGTCACCATGGATTTGCTGAAGCAGTTTAATAGGCGAGATACAAAAGATTATAATGAGGAATGGTGATACAAAGCCCTGCACGCTTCCTTCTTACCACTCCTGCAAAGCTTGGGAAGAATAATGGTTTATGGACAATCTCAGTTTACTCTCTTGTATTTTATTATCAAAGATTCTATGTCAATGAATGAAAGCACAATGGTTAACATAACAGATTAATAATTGCTGCAGCTTGATCTATAATTAAGGGATTACATGCATGATAAGATTTTTCAGGCATAGGAATGGAAAAGAGTGTGATGAAATACAGTATCTAGCATGAACGTCTTGCTGACTGCACAACCCTGAGCTGCTTCCCACAAGTGGTTGAGTTCTGTGCCATATCATCTCAATGTGCATCAAACACAGAGGAATGAAGCTAAGGGACTATATCATTTTGAACACTTACAAGACATAACAGGGACCAAAGCCCAGCTTAGGCATGTGCTTTGTGAGTAAGAATATTTTATTAACCTCCTTCTGATGGAATTAAATGAATTGGAAAATGTCAGCATTTTATATTTTCACATAATTAGGAGGTAATAATAAAAAAAAAAAAAGGATGATTTTACACCAATTATTTTCTGCACAGTAGTCTGCAACATACCATAGTCTAGATAATCATGCTTCATGAACTCCCCATGGATGGACACTGTCATGCGAAACCTCAGAGCTTCTCAGAATTGCTCTACAGCCACTGTTCAATTTCATAGTGAAGAACAGCAACTGCATCTTTGGGCCACCACATCTGATTGGTGGTCCTTGATCCCAAAGCCTTCTGGTTCCATCCCAGTGCTTCCCCAGAGCAGAATGTCAGGACATATCTCTGGCTGTTCAACTCTTCCCCTTTACTAACACCATTGAGCCTTGCAGCAGGACTGAGAGAGCTTTATTAGTACAAGGGAGAAGAAAGACAGTGGCTGTATGTTCTGATTGACTGAATGAACGCACAGTTGTACGGGCAATTGAAACTCAGTTGATAATTTTAAACACCACAGGTGCTCAATGAAAAGGTGACTAGGCTAGGAAAATATACCCAACCCTTCAAAAACTGGAAGTCTGTGCACCTTGAATGTAGTCAAGACTTTCACTGCTGAATACTTTGGTCAGGTTGCAGGCATTGGTTTCAAGAAATGTGTGCAAGAAATAGCTTTCTCATTAAATTTCTTTAGAGAGATTATTATCCTGGAAAATACTAATTTAAAAGTGCCACTATGTGCTGTTGCAAGTTAATGACAGTTACTTTCTCAAAGGCAAAGACACTTTACTGGAAAGGGATTTCTTATATTATTCACCACTTTTATGAGGTTACATTGTTTGGATTCAGCCCTAAGTTTAGGACTGAAATACAACCACAAACACATATGCACTCTTAACCCCTAATGTCGCCCTGGACGTAAAGGCTATTAGCATTTTTCTCTTAATTATGTTTCTGCTGGTACAACCTCTATTTTCAAAGACATTCAGCACTTTGTGCAGTGTGCAGATTTTCGTGAGGGCACAGACAAACTATTAAATTACAGAGAATATTTAGGATATGCACAAAATAGTTGTGCACTCATTTTTTTTTTTCTCCTCTTTTCTATATTTTTCAGAGTTCACTGGCCAACATCAGCATAACAGCTATGCTGTCAGAAAAAAA
>VXAA01000469.1:274047-311624 GCA_013399115.1 Anseranas semipalmata
AAAAAAAAAAAAAAAAAAAAAAATCCAAGCAATAATAGGCAGAGTCTTTGTACAGAAATTCACCCTATTCTGACAGGCCATTTCCTTATTATTTTTTTATCAGGAGAGACATGTGTTTTACAGGACAAATAGGAAGACACAAGCATTACCCCAGTGACCTTGCAATCCAGCTTTTGCAAAGCTGCGAAGGCGAGATGCCATGCCATAGATCAGACTTTTGTTCTTGGCTCTGCCAGTACCCTGCTAGCAATGCTGGGCACTCACCTTGGCTCTCTGCACCTCAGATATCTCATCTGTAAAAAAAAAAAAAAAGGGGGGGGGAGTACAAAGTACACTCAGATCTATGGTTAATGACACTAGTGCAGTATAATGGCTAATTTTCTGAAGGAATAAGTGTTATTTTTTCTCAGAGTTTGAATAAATTGGGGAGGTAAGAGTGAACACCACAGACTAAATGGAAGAGGATTTCTCCTACAAAACCATGAAGATGCTGCACAGCTCTAGGCTAGGGTCTGTGGCTAACATGTCCCCCTCTTGTCCTTCCTGTGAAGGACCAGAGTCTGACAGAGTTTCTGTTTCTGGGACGTGGGCTTTCCCCACACTTTGAAGTGCTCCTGCATAGTGGCTGACTGCAGAATGCCCTTCCACATGGTTATATGTATAGCCAGCCGTAGGCTGTAAGTATAGCCAGCTACCTTTGTCACAGACCTGTTTCTGCAAGAGAGGGACAGGGTCAAGAATCACACATGAAGAATGGAGTACAGCAGACTCAGCCATGCCACTAAGCATCCGCATGCATGCCCACAGGCACACCACCTTCCCACACTCAATCAGGGTCAGCTCCTTATCTTTATTACTATAGCTCAAGAGTAAACTAATTTAAAAAAAAAAAAAATCTGTTTCTATGCTCTTACTGCATAAGACATCAGGTACAATCCTCAGCCCCTGATTTTATGATGTTGCACTAGCTATAGACCTGTCTCAAGGGATCTGCCAAAATTCACCAGCTTAGAGGAATGCTCGGACAGTGTCAAGCCATGACAGGAAGTTTTATGCCACTAACCAGTGGCCATATCCCTTTGCATGGGACTTGTCTAGGACTTGGGGGAAAAGGTCAGCTCCAGCATCCTATAGTTGATAGTGTCAGATTGCTAGCTAAAAGTTTTCAAATTATTTTAAGGGATGATTGTCAAACAACATGGTCAAGAAAACAAAATTCTCTCCTGCATCATGTAATAATGGTCTATCCACCTGTAAATGAATCTTTCTGTCCATACATGTCTATGTTTTTCACTGGTAATGCTATTGGCTCAACAACATCAAGTGTCAAGGAGTTGTGTGGCTAGGTCATACAGTATCTACAGATAGAGTTTTAGGTTGACATTCTTGACCCCTTCAGAGAGCTAAAATCAGGAGGAAGCAGTGGGCAAGGGAGACTCAGCCCAGGCTGAGATGACTCTTCCATGGGTGTGCTGGCCAAGTTTGCCCTGGCACACCCCAGAGCTCTGGCACTACACCATCCCCCAGCCACAAGCCTTGAGCAGATCAATAGATGTGGAAGAGGGAGGTAGCACAGTAGAGAGATATCTGCATATCAGATGTTAAAACTGGCCAGTAGAAAGCCTGGTAAATGCATTATTACCAAAGGCTGGGAGTGATATATAATCATATATAGAGATATTATATCTACCAAGCTAAGGGTTAGCTGTCTTTTTCCTTGATGCAGTTTTTCTTGATGTAAAAGGGGAGAAGAAGAGCAAAGAAATTGCTCAGTAAAGGTTCTCGGAGATGGTACCTTGTTAGCATATAAATTTTGGGTAAGTTCTTTGTCAGCTTAAAGAGGGACAGACAGATATTTAAACTCCTGTAGCCCTATTCTGGGCTTTCATTTTGTAGCCCTATTTGTTGTTGTTGTTGTTGTTGTTAGGAAAAAGGACAAATAAGAACCCATGATATATCTTTCATCATTTTATATACTTTTATTATGCTCCCTCCTAATTGTCCTCTTGCACTGTAATTTCATTTCCCCCAGATACAGAATTCTTGCAATGCCTTTAATAAATTTCATTACTTCTATTCATTGTCCCTCTTATTTATGCTCTATATTTTCAGTTATAATTGCATGATGACTTTCCAGTATTTTCAGTGTTCCCTCGTTTTCACATTTTTCTTGTTTTTAGCCACTGTTGCTTACTGATTTGTCCACAATGACAGCCCAGCCTTTTTCTGCAGTGGCTGCAGTCCATTTAGAACCCAGCAATGTGAACAAAGTAGATCAAATTATTCTTACTAACATGTATTATCATGTATTTGTCATCACTGAATTTCATCTGACATCGTGTTCCCCAGTTGCCTAGCTTTGCTAAGTCCCACCAGAGTTCCTCACACTCTTATTTCATCTGGACTAACCTAAATAATTTTGCAGATTGTGCAACCTCATCAGTTCACTCCCCAGCTTCTTACAGTTTATAAATGGATCTGTTAAAGGCTTGGGATCATGCACAGCACCATATGATGCTGAAAACCAACGATTTATTCCAACTCTTTTGGGCCTCAAAGCCAGCCATGGTCAGTGACAGAATTTCACCGCTCTCCCCTCCCCTAGAGTGATTGGATTTTGTTGACTTGATTTTCTCAGTGGCTTTTTGAAAAATGAAAACTGTACCTGCTAGTTCTCAGAAGCTGAGGACAACATGTAGACCCGACTAGCCTCTCAGGTGCCGAATGTATTAATTTGGATGGATGCCTCACCTTTTCACACCTCAGCTTCCTTATTCAGGGAAAGTCTCCCTGTATGCTTGCCCTGTTTTTATAGTCTTCCCTAGGCATGTGCTATTGGCCACTTCTGAGACAGAAGCTGGGATAAATGGGCCTTTGGTCTAGCTAGGTACAGCCGTTCTTATGCAGTAATCTCATCTTCATTATCAGAAATATTAGGTTTCAGGTCGGGTTTTCCCCAGACTCACTGTGATGACGAATGATTTAAGGAAATCATTAAGACAAAAATGCTCGAAAGTGGCTGATTTTGGATGGCATAGGATGACAGCTTTGTATCATATCTGAATGTAAATACCTTCCTGCTTACTCTCACCTTCGAATCTTTAATGGAGATGGTAAAATAAGACAAATCTTATATTAGTACACCCTGGAGCCCATCAATCATTTCCCTTTCTCAACAGAATATGATTACCTTTGTTTATGATTTTTCCTACAGTTTTGAATCCACATGACAGTGTCCATACCCAAACACCTTTCAATGAATTAAGAGAAAAATATTTTTCAGATGCATTTTGAGATGCATCTAATATTTCCCATGCTCTTATTATCTATATGTTCTGATTTTTTTTTTTTTTAGAAAGAAAAATAGCAAGCAAGCTCATATATAAAACAGTTTATAACCCCATGCCTGTGGTCAAAGCTCCACAGAAGCTGTATTTTTTTCTTTTCTTGTCATATTTGTTGTTTTATAGTGTTTGAAAGACAAGTTATACAAGAGATTCAGTTGTTCTTTTATTTTGGGAGATTATTAGAACACTTGCCATTATTTAACACTAGATTTGAGTGGCTGAGTCCTAGACTTTCCCACTGACATTAGCTAAAAGTAATAACAGTATTAACACCTGGCTCTAACTTGATAGATATTTTAAATTAGCAGTGGAAGAGTCTGGATGAAGAGCAAGTTAATAGTGTTTGTGTTGGTTTGTTCTTTGTACCAAGGCAGACGTATTCTTTTGACAGTAGGAAGATTAATCTACAGTGAGTATGTGGGTGATATTCCTCTTCTGGTCCTGTTTCTTGCTGCCAGTTTTTTAGAAATATGTGAGGTTTAGAGCACTGGTGATTAGGCTTTGTACTTTTGGCACAAGGTCTGACATCTGGACCACCCAGGTGAAAGTCCACTGCAGTTCAGGAATCAGTTCCTTCTAAATGCCTGGGAATGTCCCCTTTCAAAATGGTGTTTGGGGGTTGATCCGTGCATTCTACTATGCTGCAAACATCTGCTTATGCTCCAAGCTCAGAAGAAGACCTCCAAAATAACAGAATCAAGTAAACACCACAACTAATTTGTTGCTTCCAAGAACCCAAGCCCTGTACTCCCAATCAGGAGTCTAGCCTTACAGGGAAAAAAAAAAAAAAAAAAATGAAAGGCAGGTTAAGGTAACTGCTTTGGGATTCTTTGTCATTTTCTACTGCCATTTAGCCTGGAGATGCCATGTTCCACCCACAAATCACATGTTCAGCAACCAATCCACCCAGCCACAGCTAGCCAGTAATTGTTTGCTGCACAAACTCTGTAACACTTCATTAGTTCTGCCACACATCTACTTCCACTGAAGGTAACTTCCCAAACGAAAAAGCACAGGGCAACATTACAACTTCCATCTATTTTTAGTGCAACTTTTTAAAAAAATATAGGAAATGCAATTGAGGAAAAGAGCCGCTCACACTACAGTTTACAATTTAAAGCAAAAATATGGCCTTGGTGGTAGGGTTTTTTTTTTCTGTCAATCTTATATTTCTCCAATGAGACTGTGAGAAATGTGCAAAGCTATGTGATCATTTCTGACAGTTCTTGGCAGCTGGGCAGGCAAGCATTGGAAAGGATATCTCTCTCGCGATCCAAGATTAAATTTGGACTGAAACACAGGGCTCATTTAGGCAGCAATTAAAGGACCTTATAGACTGAGGGAGAATGAAATGATAAATGCAAAGAGGCTTATTTAATGGGGATATTAAGTAAACTGCTGGTAAAAATGCCCATTTATCATCCACTGATTCCTAATTGGTTTCCTGTTCCTGCCTGCATGTGGCATTTTCAGAAGGAATTACCTTCCTTTAGTGCGACTGTTGCAAATGCAATAAATCAAGCCCATAGATTTTTAGCTAATTTAGATGGAGGCTAAATTGGAGCCAAAGCATGCAAGAGTGCTTGCAATTAATGTTCATTACAACTTTTAGCTTCAAAACCAGGAAGGATCATTTTAATGCACCATTCCCAAGCAAGGCCACTATTTCAGGATTTGGCCACCCTTTGTATGCTCAATAAAAATCACTTGCCTTTGTAAGCAACTGGCCTTCCTAAAAACTTCCTAGGAATCCAGGCTAAGTTCTAGCAACCCTTTAAACACCTGTACTTCAAGAAAATCCCTGCCTTTTATTTTCATTACATGACTCATCTGTCTATAAAGGCCAACTTACACAGAAATAGCTTACCTTCACCATATCATTATTGATCTCAGCCGCCTCATTGTAGCAACATAAACTTTATTTCCACCAGGTAGTGTGAGCAGGTAACAATCTTCTAGCTGAAAAATCAATAAAGTAAACTGCTCTTTCCCAAGCAACAACTTCACTAGATGGTCTACACTGTATGTTTCAGCATATTGCTTTTCCAAGAGTTCAGCTTTGCAAAATAAAAGAAAAAAACTTGCCAGCCTGGGAATTTCTTCCTTTTACCATTCTCATAAGGTGCTTTAGAGATGGAGTCTGTGTCTCATTTTATGGTATTTCATTGTTTGATACAACAAGCCACTTTGCAAAACACAGTGACCCAGCCTTTGTGCAGCTTTTGGCATTGACAATCAATGTTCAATTCAAATGTAGTGCAGATATGCAGCATTGTGAGCGTGAACAAAACTTGGTTAGCTATCATAAGCTCCAAACAAAACAAAAACAACAAAAAATCTCCCACTTCCTGAATCTACTGAACATAATGGGACTTATTCATATTCAGTGGCAAGAAAATTAGGTTTACTGAGTCTTAATCCCAAGAAAAGTTTTTCTATACATGACAAGATTTTCTTTGTTTCTCTCATCCATTGAAAGGAAAGATTGTTTGCTTGTTTTGCCTCCAAAAGTACTGTTGACACAATCTAAGTACCTCATGGCAATCAAGAAAAATGGATTTAGAAACACTCTCTATCCTTGGTGTGACAAAACAGGCAACAATCTATATTTCATTCAGATTTGAACCCAGCTATAGTCAGTATTTTTGTTCTCTCTTCTGTTAAGTCGTTTACCCTTTAATTCCTTGTTTTCCTTTGGATCACCATTCACCGAATTAACATTCAGAATTTACAGCCTTCGGAGGTGGCACGTTTGTTGCAGATGATCAGTTTTGAGTGGGATAGGTTGAAACCCAAGTGGGTGATAAAGAAATCCATTAACTTACTGACCCACAAATCTTCCATCTTCCTCTGTAATGTACCCATGAATGGTTAAAGACAGTACCCTGGGGAAGATGAGGGTTACACTTATTCTCCTCCCCCAACCATATTCTGATAAATATTCATTGGGAAAAAAACTGACATGGAAATACAAATGTTGGTATTAATGTCCATACTGAGAGACCATGCTGTGGAGAAAATGGGCTGGCAATCTGAAGATCCAATTTCCATTTTCCAAATGCTGCTACCAACTTACTATTTCACCATATGCAAACCACTTCATTTTTCCATGCCTCATCTTCTCCCTCAAAAAAAAAAAAGTGTGTCTTACATTCCCACAGACGGGAATTACCATATACAAGTGCTAACTACTTTTACTTATTCTATTCTAAGCAGCTTCAGGATATTTTTCCTGAATGGCAGGAGCACAGAGAAACATTGTGAAAGGCCTGGGAGTACTCTGCCATCACTGAAAGTAAGGAGTAAGTGTTCCTGAAGTGAAAGACCCTGTCTAGCTTTTGCCCCAGTCACACTTCTGGTTCAATGCTTGCTGCACACACAACTGAAATGACATACATAGTATTAAAAGAAAGTTCAGGATACACCGAGAGGGAAAGCACTTAAATTTGCCATTCTCCCTAATGATTCTAGTTGGTTTGATACTTGATGATGCCAGCTGAGCTTCCAGGTAATGGAAGTTCACATTTACTTTAAACAACACTTCCAAGAACAGAAAAATACACTTTATCTAGTACTTATTTCCTTTTTTTCTCTCTTTTTACATTAATCCAATACATTAATACATCAGGGGCCTGCCCCAGTTTGACTGCCTCTTTTCTTTGCTCTATCTGCACTCAGGTGGTGATGTCTGCCGTTTGCAGGGATTTGGCCCACACTTCACCAAAGCAAAACCAAACCCTCTGGGAGCCCAGGATACCCCAGAGGATGACGTGAAGTGGGCCAAGGCAGATGTCCCAAGCCTTGCCTCACCCAAGCGTCCGCTACTGGGTCACAAGCAGCAAGATTTGTCTGCCTGCTGCAAGCTCTTCTCTCTTTCAGCCAGCCCACGAGGTGAAACTAACTCCTTTCCAATTTCTTCTTCTGATCATTAAAAGGCCAGAAGCAGATTTTCCCAGCAGAGCATATAAAGCTGTTGGGGCCCGGTGCACTGAGCTATTACACTTCAAAAGGCAGGGACTGCAGATCTTGGACTACAGTCCTCTGAACTCCAAATAATTGACCTGAGCCTGATCTCACGTTAATGGGTTTTATACTACCTTAATTCCACTGACTCTAGTAGAGCCACTGATTTTTTTTTTACCAAGGCAAAAGCATCAGAATCAGGACCCATAACCCAGGCTGGTAGGTTCTCTTGCCTAACCAGCTGGACAATTATTTTAAAGCCTTCTCATTTTACCACTCTCAAGGCCTCACGGTCTTCAGAAAAGAAGATGTTTGGGTTTTCTTTAAACCAGATGCAGCTACTCTGCCAAGCATTTAGTCCAATTAAGTCCCAATATTATATTATTTTTCAGCCACATGTTACAACAAACAACAGAGTAGAAATCCACATATGGTTTTTGATATAGGAATAATGAAACTCAAAGAAAGAAAGAATTGAATTTCCTGTGGTTCCTTTTAAAAATATAAAATGTGTAATATTTTAATGGACTAAAATCAGTACACATGGAATATTACTTGGTCCCAACTGAATACAAGGTTGTACATTAATGGAAAAGTCCTGCTGATGTAAACGAAGAGGCAGAACACTGTACTGAATAGCTGGGAATTTATTGCTCAACCAAAACCATGTACAAAGTTGGTACAAGTCAAATCCACTAGCGGTAGGGGAAAGCATGTTCATGTTAAAAGCAGCTGCCTGTAACCAGTGGTGGTAGAGTGAGCTGATTCTGATCTCACATGCTTATAAATGAGGAGTAATTCCAGTGTTTCCATAGGGGTTGCAAGACTGCAAAATGGATATGAAGAAATCTTTATCAGCCCATGGAGTAATTGGCTCCACCAGCCTCGTGAACTCATCAGTAAAACATACATAATACTGCAGTTGAATAGATAGGATCAACTACATTTCATTTTTAAATGGCATCCCAGTCCTGTAAATAGTTCGTCTGCCCCAATATCCATTTGTTGCCTGCTTGTTTTTCTCTGAAATGCATGGATTTGATGAGGGAAGATTAACACTGGTTAATGCTTTAAAGGTCCTTGAACATGAAGGTGCAGTAGTGTGTGCTGCTGGTCTTTCCCCTGTGCAAACTCCACAGAATCAATGACCACCCAGGGTGAGAGACGTTTAGCTCAAGCTGTTGCCATTCACGCTTTTGACATCATTGGTTCAGTCCCTGGTGTGTCAGTTGAGATGCCAGTAATCATATATGTACTCACCTCAGGGGGCAGCATCTAATACCCACACGGCACAGCCTTCAAACCTGGATGTCTTACAGGAAGCCATGAAGACAAAAAGGTGTTCAGGTGCAAATTATTTCTTCCAAAGCCTGTCTTCTCTCTCCACCTCTTAATCTCTTGCCATGAGTTAGAAAAGAAAGAAGTGAAATAACATAGTGACTTGTGCAACCCACCTCAAAACAGTCCTGTATGAGGAATGTACTGTTATTAATCTTCCACTTGGCATATATTAATCCACAGCATTCTTCACATCTGCAGGGTATCAGACACAGGAGGAAAACAACTGCAATAAGTTGAAAACAGCACAGAGTAAAAACACAATCTGAGTCTCCTGGACAATAGTAAAATGCAGTAATCCACAGGGGTAAAGTGACCATTTCAAATTTAACTGCAAAGATTTACAGCTGAGAATTAATTTCATCTCTATTATTGTGTCAGGTAAAATAGTAGCAGTTGTACACTAATTTATATGGAATCACAAAGGAAATCCTATTTCATTAAGTGGATGAAGCATTAATGTATTACCCTTTCCATTTTTATCTTCATTTCATAAAGTGCCTAACAGGAGGTCAAATTAAGAGACCAAATTAACATTTAAAAAAGTCATAGTGAATGCTATACCACAGTGATTCTAACCACACCATTCTTTATCATGATGGTACCAAGGCTATTTTAGCCTTGGTACTAGAAATTAATAACTGTTATTTCCGCAGGGACCCATTTTTCCTGAATGTAAATCATTCCACAAAGTCAGGCAGAAGAAACAAAAGCATTACTCATTTCATACAAAGGTGTAAGCAGAAAGTGCTAAATCAGTTCCACTTTCTCCCTGAGTGAGCCTTGCAAAGGAAGCCCTCACAAATCTCAACTTGTGTTTATGACAGAAACCAACAGAGCCTACTCTAAGCCAATAAATCATAATAGGTATTTTGAAAGCCTTTCTTTAATTACTGATTACTCAAAACAACATGACATGACCACCGCCCACATAAAAACACGCGCAGGCGCAGTTTTATACATAGCTACACAGCAGAGCAGTTCTCCAAATCAAATTCCAGGCATAATATTTTGTTTGCTCTGCCTGTTTGCGTTTACACCACAGGCATTGTCCTGCTAACACAGTTTCCAAGTCTGATATTTGCTATTGGTAATTCATATTATCCTCAACTAACATTAAAGGTTTATCACTCCAATGTTATTAGCTCAATTTTCTGAGGAATTTCTATTTTATTTGTGTAATGGTGTTTATATGTCAAATATGTGTCAAGTCTGAGGGCACTGAGAGTTTAATAGCTTGGAGTAACCAGTGAAGTCACATCTGGAAAACAGCATTTGTTGGAATCTGAAAAATAAACTCATCTTACCATCATGCCAAACAGGAAAGATTTCTGTGTAGAAATACATTACTTTAAAAAAATATTTTTTGTATGCCAATCTTCGGTAAAAAACAGTGCCAGGATGTAGCTGGACCATTCCATTTAACTAGAGCATGTACTCGCATCTGCTTTTTTCCTCCTTTACTAATAACAAGATTTAATTTGGAATGCTTTTATACACCAGTTAAAATAGATTTTCCATACCACATGGGTAGGGAAACGAATAAGAGGAAAAGTACCAAATGCAAATTGAACCTGTCCTCTGCCAAGGACTTAGATGTGCCATCCTTCCTACCTCCTTTTCCCATCAGCAAGCAACCCACATCCTCCAAGTCTTCTACTAACAGCCGTTCTTTCAGTGTAAGCCATTTTACAAACATTCTTTTCCAGCAGTGGCTGGCTTCCCCACTGTCCTCCCACATACACACATCCAAGCGTAGGTTTTCTGTTGGCTGATATTCTTCCCTCTTCATATTCCTCATTTTTTGAGGGTCAGACTTCCTCTTCGTGAGATCCATCTCCCTCCTTAGAGACTTCCCATGCTATGTAAGGAACTCAAAAACAGCTCTGACCTCTCCCTGCCAAACTCTCCCTCTTCCTCTTCCTCTGTCCGTTAGCAAAGGGCATTCTGGGTCAGTTGCCAGCATGGAAAAAACTGGCTAATATCAGTGGTCGGTAGCGGTATTGGGAGGAGAGATGAAAACATGACTGTGGACACTAAAAGTCTTTGCTGGCCAGCCCGGATCTGTCCCACAGATAAGGTGGGAAAATGAACCTATTGTTTAGATTACAGAATTTCTGAAAGTTGAGGCTACTTTTAGCTTATCTGGAGGATACCAGAAATAGCTTGCCAGGTCACAAAAGTTTGTATCCTGGAAGTCTAATAGCTGAAAAATCATTCCACCGCCAAGAATTATTGCTATCGTACTGCACAGGGATTCCAGGAAAGGAGAGGCCCAAGAATGTGTGAAATGCCCTTCTCTTCTTATTCAGCATGGGATGGCTACCTCAGCACTTATCTGTGTCTGTTTTTCACAGCTTTTTAATATATGTACTCCTGTAGAGATGTTTAGGTAAGAAGTGCTAGGCTGGTCCAGCTGGTACAATGGAAAAATGCTCTAAGAAATAATTGAGTAAGATAGAAAGTTTTTATAGTTCTGTCACAAGTGTCTTGAGAGTGATTCAGTATTATCCTACCTTTATCTAGCCATTTTGGCCCTCTATGAATCAGTGACAAAATGCAATTCATGTCAGGCAAATAAGTCACTAAGACTGCCTGATTTGCTCTCTGAAGGTTTTTTCTCTCAGCTGGCTATGGAAAGAAGCTCAATGGCTAGTATAGACCACCTGGACTTTTAAATGGCTGAAGTGGATGAAATCAACTATGTTCATGACAGAGACCACAAATAAATCAAATTCCACTTTTTGTTGACCTGCAACAGAAATACAATTTCAAGCCAGCCCAGACAGTTCAACCCAGAAAGTCAGAAGAGAAGGAAGAAAACAATGAGATGCTAGTAGTTGCAGTTGAAGCAGATAATCCAGCCATCTTCTGGCCTTGCACAGAACAAATTCGCAGATGTGTAAATGGGGAAAGGAAACATGTATGTGTTGGTATTAGCTCACAGTGCATATGAAAAGACGAAGCTTAGGAAAGGCATGTTGAATAAAAGCCACATTCTTCCACACCAGGGAAAAATTCTTCCCCTCCTCTCCATTTGGCCAGGGAGTCACTGGGCTGGGATCACAGGTGGGACAGGTCAAGGAAAGTCACTTCAGCAGTCCAGGAACCCAGAAGGGAGTTTGGAAAATCATGTTCAATATTTTAGAACCTGCAGGGAGTCCAGCACAGGGCAGTCAGAGCACAGATCCAGCAGGCTGGCAAACTGAAACCAACAAAGGGGGAGAGAGGTTGGAGGTCCAGAGAAGCAGCTGAATGAGGATGGTGTCTGCTCATTTCTTCACTGCTCTGTTGGCCACATAGAAAGTAAGGCCGGAAAACAAGCCAGAATGGTCACACTGGCCAGCCATCCTGATGGCAACCCTCCAACAGGTGGAGTGGATTATGAAAGGAAGAATGATCTGTTCTGTACAAGTCATTGCTGGATAGTTCCCAGATGTGTTAATAAAGCTGCAGTCTATTCAAACAACATCTCTGGGTCTATCCTGGTTCCTCCTCTACCCTTATCTTTTAAAAATGACTGTTACATAAGCCAGTGACTGACTTACTTAAGAAGTTGCACTTTGTGCTGTGGAACAGAGCAATTTGTGTTTGGAAAAAAAAAAAAAAAATCCAGAAAAATCAGGAACAAAGATTGAGCTGATTGGCAAAAATGGAATGACAGAGACTTGACACAGGTCTATCTGCAAAGTATCCGTGGTTTCCAGAGCTCAAAAATCCAAAAGAAGGAATTGGTTTTGTATGTAGGACCACAGATAGAAGTCCAAAAATAATTTTTCACAAAACTGTGCAAGCTTACATGGGTCTGATATAAAAACACATTTCTTTCAAGTACCAGCGAAAAGGCATGGTGGCTTATTGAGCTATGGCTTTCTGTTTTACCCGGAAAGCTTCTATTCTTTCCATCTTTGAGAGTCTGTGACTGAGCTACAAGGAAAAAATGTCTTTCCAGGGATGGTCCCTGTCAGCTGTTCACTTTCTCTCTGCCAATTGAAGAAACACTGCTAGTGCTTGCTTTTCAGCAAGCCCAAGACCAGCAGAAGTCAGGAAAAAAGGCTTAGTTCATGTTTTTCCTAAGCGATGAAAACAGGCATTCAGGCACACAGAAAACTCTGCGGACATTATGAGATTAAGGGATTCCTGATGATTTTGCTGCATTTTCTAAAACACTACTTTTGTTTGAAAAGCAATGAAGTTTATAGCCCTCTTTAATGCCTTCACTATGTCAACCAACAGACTCTGTGGCCAAACAGACTGAAATAATAGCTTTATTCATTTAATAGGGTGTTAGCTTTTGAAGTTTAATTATCAAGGATAGGAACTCTCCACATTCAGGGAAATGCAGACTGAAGTATGAAATCCACTTGGCTGCAGATCATTTCTACTCCATGTCAGTACAAGGAGGAATTTCGATTGCGTGCCTGGAGAAGTGAATTCAGATCTGTAGATTCTTCTTGTTGCCTCTTACAATTCCAACATCCGATCCAATCCCTACAACCTCCTGCTCATTTCCTTCCAAGTCCTGACAAATTCTCCTCCTCTTTCCCCAAAGTGGCCCCTGGGAAAGATGAACTTGATTGGATTGGATTTTTCATTTCTACTGCTGTCTGTACTACCCTTTGGAGCATTTAGCACTGCAGCTTTGGCACAGACATCAACAACCACATCAAAAATCCAGAGAGTTTGGGAACCATCCCAACTGCCTGAGAACCCTCCCTGGAGTCACAGGGACCTTTCTCCGCTGTTTTGCACATTGGGCAGTCATCTCACCTCTGTATGAGTGGGTGTAAAACACTCTTCACCTAGTGCAACACTTGTCATTTGTATTGCAATGATGTAAATGGGGCTGATCAATCCAACTGGCAGATCTGGCCCACACAGTCCATCCATCCTGCTGCCTTTTTTCCTGTGGCCTCAAAGGAAATCAGGAACAGTTGTTAGATCAGCACACAGAGAACAAAAGCCATTTGGAAGCCTCTTAAGCTTCCAGCACATGGTCGGGTATTCGTAGCTACGAGTAGCCAGAGCCACATGGGACATGGAGACAGTCCCCATGCTGGCATTTAGCCCCGGTCCAACTGAGAAAGTTGAGACACTGAATTTTAATGATCTCAAGGGGGGTAAGTGGCACAAGCTATGTGTCTGCAGCAAGGCAGGTCTGCTTCGGATGAGACTTACTTCTAAGGGTTTGGGACTTCATGAACACTAAGCCTCAAGGTTTTTAAACAAGATTCTAAATGCTCTCTGAAAATGTCACTGTACTTCATCCAGATCATTGATCCAAATGATCCAAATTTGGTGACAATCAAACCAATCTTTTCCAAATTCAGCAATGGCGCTTCATCTCAGTGCCCATTCTCTGTTTACAGCTTAAATGTTAGACATTTTTCCTAGAGCCAGGTTCTCAAGCAATGCCTAAATGTTGTACTTGTTACAGTACACGGAAACTCCCCTTTTGCTTATCTCTAATACCTCAAAAAAGAGTAAAGATTTCATTTAAACATTCCAGAACTATGATGGGCACTGTAAAAATCATTCAGTCCTGTGCCAATAAAATCAATTAGCACAACGTCTCTCAAACAAACAATTCGAAAGCTCAGCTTATTAAGACTTTTTTAGGAGTCATTTTATATAGCTGAAAAAACACAATTATTCTGACTCAGCTATCAATTATATATCATAGTAAGTACCTTACTGCATTATTTTGGGACTACAGTAGATGAACATATAATAGAGACAGGAAAATAAAAGATCATCAAATTCAACAGCTACACAGTGACTCTAACCTGGAATGTTAAGACACTAATTGCAGCCCTGATAGAACAAGAATGCACAATGAAATGCATATACAGCATTCATGGTAAACAGCTCTGCGGCTTCTCCCCTAGTATTAAAAGGCCAGGTAGAAAAATAAACATTTCTTTAAAAAAGCTCACTTCTGACAGATAGATCCCCTTAAGCTAAAAAAAGGCAAACAGGATGCAATAATTAGGATGTGTTATCCAATATGCAAATCAGTTTCTGTGGAGTGGATTGCTCTGGAGTTGCTAAAGGTTATGCAGCAGGTTTATCGAGAGACAGTGGATTCCTTAAAAAAAAAAAATCCTAGGGAANAAACAATGAAGGAATGAAGAGAACCTGCCCTTTCACAGAACATCTAGCTGACATGTCGCTTGCTAAAAAAATGTAAATGATTTAAAGAAAGGCTAAGCAGAAATGTACATCAAGTGCCATTATTTCATCACCCACTTTAATCACACACTGCTGTTCAGAATGGCTTGGGATGTTGGTTGTTACAGAAGAGGTTTCTGTACCATTATTAGTACCTCTGAACAAATGTGGTGAGCGGGGAAAAAAAGGGCGGCAGGGGGGAGAGTGAGAGTGAGAAGGAAATGTAGCAGCGGTTAAAGCATAGTTTAATAACTCCAATCTCAGTCACTTTTTTCATATGTATTGTATGTGCAAGTCCATAGTACAGCATAATGTGTCATAATTTGGCCTCCAATTCTGACAGCACTGCTTGACTTGGGCATTAAATCATTGCCCCGAGGAATTCACATTCTGGCAATTCCTGATGGTAGGACTGTCATCTCCTCCCACACATGACCTATCATTTTTGACATGATTGAATCAAAATTAGTCAGTACATTTAGATGTAAATTAGAGACATCCAAGAATAATAATGAGCACAAAAATATAGCTCTGTGTAATTGACACGGCAACAGCTTAGTACAGTCTTCCACAGTGTCCTCAAAATTATTAATATCATGATAACAGAAGTACTGTATCAAAAAAGTGAGAAAACTTTTCCTTTTTTTTCTTTTTTTTTTTTTCTTTTTTTTGGAGGGGCATATTTAACTAACCCTTAAATCCTAAGGAAATCTATAAATGTTGGCTCACCCTGCACTTGTGTTACCCAGACGGGCCGTTCAGGGGGCCGAGCCCCTCAGATGGGCAGGGCTGCTTGCTCTAGGCGATGATGCTTCCCAAAAACATGCAGAGGTCCCCAGTCCACGTCCTTCCCAGCACTGCCCCACATTGACACCACATCTGATGTGTTCAGCATTATAAGCCCCTCTTTTTGTGTATTTGTGCTGACCCCCAAGGGTGATGCTGTTGGGAAGGTGCTAGAAGCCATCAGATGTCCCCAAGCAGTTCCAGACCCAGCCTGCCTGTGGGCTCCCTGGCCCCCAGAAGCAGAGAGGAAAGTCCCCAGGGAGCAAATGAAGGAGGAGGCCTGAAACTCTTGAAAAGAAACAGGTGGGAGAGAGTGCAGTCCTTCACCAGAGCTCCCCACTGTGCCGGGGAAGGGCCCTCCATGTTGCCACCGCCTGAGGGAGCACACTCACCTGGGGCGGGTGTGTGGACAACGAGACAAGGCCACAGACTTCAGGACAGAGAGGCCTCCCAGCTACGTAAAAAATGCAGTATATAACATCACTGCCACTAAAGACACCTGAAGTACTCTTTTATGAGGTGGAAAGAGAAGGGAAATGGCAGAAAATCGTTTTTTTTTTCCTCATTTCCCCAGTTGCAAGCGGGTCGGTCACCCTCAGAGCAGGCAGACACCAGCCAAGCCCTCTGCCCAAGAAAAGGACAGGCCTTAATACCAGAGCCAGGCTGAGACACACAAAACCAGGCACTGTATTAAGAAACATTTCCATCTGCTTTCAGCCCTTTCACTATGAAATGCAATTTAATATCTGGTAGTGGTGTTTTGCACATGAACACTGCCCACCACCAGCCGTCCCGGAGCTGCTGGGCACATGGCAAGGGGAAAGCCTGGTTTTGTTCCCATGTGCCCCACAGGAAAACAGGTAACTGTTTAGGACGAAAACAAGTCAGCAAGTCCTTTTTTTTTGTATGGTGGAAGCACTTACATGTGTTAATGTGGCACTCAGTGATCTCGATAACCCAAGTCTGTATTACTACCTTGAAGCAAACCTAAAATCTCCTGGGGTCATGCCAACATCTCAATGGTTGCGTACTCAGTATCTCCCTAAAGTCTTTGATTACCATGTTGCCGGGGGAAAAAAGAAATTAGCTGGAACAATTTCTGTGTCAGTTGTCTGTGATGAAAGAGGAAGTGCCCAAGATTACTATGTCCTCGATGCGCTTGCCATACCTTCACTCAACAGAGATGTTAATATTTTGAGTAACCAGGTGAAGCAAGTGTCAAAGCTGTTTTATTGGAATATGTTTTTCTGGAAGCCACAAATCATAAAACCATTTCTGAAACAATATTGCAAACACTACAAAAGTTTCCCTGTGCAGAGCATATATGGCCAGAAACACTGCTTAGTGAAACAAGAGATGGTAAGAAAGAAAATTGTCTATCTCTTGCAACTTAGTTTTCAGGGCTGATTAGTAACTTGTACCCTGAACACTGCAGTCCTCAGGTGCTTAGTATCTCTGAGAAAGTGGCTAATGAGTTCGTTTAATTTGTGAAAAAATGCCAAAGCTTACTGGGGCAAGAATACACAGCCTCAGTAGTTCTGTTTCAAACAATAAAAATAAAATCCAAAAATATTTCCGTAAGAGGAGTGGAGCACAAGCAGTTCTTTTGCACTTCAGGCAGACGCTCAGAGCTATTCCCTTTAACAGGAGTTGAAGGTAAAAAGCTTGTTTTCTAGATGTTTTCTACCCTAAAGCGTCAATGGCTATCTACTTCCTTTGGAGTTTGCTGTAGCACCCAACATGTGCTAAAGTATCACATCTCACATTCATGACAAATTCTGTTAGCAGTACAGGTTGCTTATCTGCTTCCTGGGGTTGAACATGATTCACCCATCTTGAAAGAAAGCCATAGCAAGTAAATGTAAATCCAACTGCAGCTTGTGCCAGCTTTGGCTGCATGAGATTAGTTCTGTAGGGCATATGATAAAGGAGTTCAACTGGACTCAGAAAAGATGGCAGCAGTTAAACTAATGAAGTCTTGGGCACTGTACAAAGATTCACAGTCGTATTGGCGTGTCTATGCTAATTTATCCAAAATGAAGGACATTTCAAAATACTGCTTGGATTTGATACAGAATGCCATTAAGAGGACTGGAGTTTGGGAATGTAAAAAATGTTCTCTGGTAACAAAGGGCTTTGAAATCAACACAGAATGCCTGGCTTCCTTTCAAAAATTGTACCTGGAAATGGCTATCATCTCTCACTTCTTCTTAACAAGGACTGGCTTTATAAGGCACTCTTATTTAAGAGGCCTGTCTCTTTTTTTCTGCACAGGAGATGTTGCTTCTAGTAGGCATGACCATTGTGGTCAGAAGTGACCAAAGAATAAAAGCGAGGTAAAAAAAGGAAAGATGATTCCCTTATATTTCTCTATTGGAAACAAACTGAGAATAAGACTAAGGAGGAAATAAAGAAAGGGGAGATAGAAATAGGACTGGAATGCTTTTCTGGAGCAACGTTACTGGGCTAGATTCAGAAGCTTCAGGAGAAGGATAAATGAAAGATTTGGCAAAGGACTGAGGGAAACACATTCCCCAGTTTATGCAGGATGCAGGTGAGACTCAGTGAAGCTCCAATGACTGCCAATGGCAATAAATATGGAAAGGAAGGCCTGCATTTTAGTGTTACCAGAGGTGGAAATCTGAATTCATCATCTCATCCTGAATTTCATCCTTTCCCTAAAACTGAAAATAATTGGGACATAACCCCCCCCAAATCCCACAACATTTTATTTTAATTCCTTGTATTTTGAGAATGTGAATTATGTTCTCTTAGCTTCTAGCAACACTGGTTCTGATAAGCCCTCCTGCAGTCTGCAATACATCTAGCAATCCAAAAACTCAGTTTAGGGGCAGAATTCAACACCTCCAAGCAGCCACAGAAATTAAGTGATATTTTTGAAGTTACTTGAGCAGGCTGCTAAATGTTACAGGAAGACCAAACCAAGGACCCCATGCATTTAGAATTGTATGGCTGACTCTTTTAGACGTACATACATCAAGTTTGAGCCCTATCCCTTCAAATTCATTAGAGAGTTAAAAAAGGGGGGCAAATTGCCACAGTAAATCTCAATTGTGCTATGTAGTGCTTTCCCACACAATGAAGCAGGTAATGTTTCTTGCTCTGGAAGGAAACAGTGTGATTACCCACATGAAGTAATGTGTAATTACCCACAGAAAAAAGTAAAGTAAATAAACAAAAAGTAATGTAAATAAGTAAAGTAAATAAATAAAAGTAAATAAATAAAAGTAAAAGTAAATAAATAAAACCTAAAGTGTAATTACCCAAACAAGTGCTCTGGTGGGCGCTAGCAGAATTGGGGCCCTACTCTTTAGTCATCCAGCTGGTTGTGTATAGTTTAGCAGATTAATTGCCAAGCAACATTTATGCTTTCGTATCAGCCTTTTTTTTTCCTATCCTACTGTAATGGTACCAAGGAAACCAAATGCAGAAAACAAAGTTGTTAAATATTACATTAAAAGAAAGAGCATATAGCGCCTTGATAAGGCTGACAAGCCAGCCTTGTGGGGAAACATTACAAAAATAATTCTTGCAAACTTTAGCTATGCTCTATTGAAACAAGTCTTCAAAAATTGAGGCAAATCCCACCTCCATTTGACATGCAACAATACTAAAAGACAAGTACGATACACAAAATTTTTTGGTCTAATAAATACATCAACCAAGCTACATTAAATTAGTAATTAACACTTAGTTTGTCAGACATGTTTAGGGAGCCACCTAATATGTGAAATTGCAATTATGTCTATAGACAATCTCCTCTGACATTTCTTTACTTGCTAAGGAAGAGCCGATACAGCTAAAACTATAAGGTGTCTCAGATACATTTTGAAGGAGAGAGTAAGGCAAACTATACAGCTGTATTTAATGATTGGCTCTACATTGTATCAATGACTGGTCTAACTAGGACAAGGTGAAAACCCGCCTCCAGCTCCGTAGAGGCAGGAAAGCAGAGTGTATGTTTGTTATCACCCTCCTGAACAGAAATTCACAAGTAAAATAATCATACATTGTTATAAATAGGGCAACTCATAACCCACATGCAAAGAAGAATATCAATAGCTTACAAAAGTGCTTGGCAAAATAAACTATGAACCACAGGAAAACAAAGTCTTTGGTAATAGGTATTTTCATTTCCTTTGCATGCTTCGATATTTTTCCTTATATTTCCACTACAGCAAATGGGAAGTATTTTGAATATTCTGAAATACTTGAATTTAACAGTCTTCATCACAGCAGGGATAAATTCTATAATTACAGAGGCCTGCAGAGGTGTTAGAAAAACTGACTTAATCCCCAGATTATGTTCTGGTTGCTTCAAGTAACCCATCTTTCTGAGTGGCAAGAAGTCCTCAGCAAAAAGCATTTACGTGGAAAAAAAAAAAAATCCACATCTTGCTTTTGAAATTAAATGGCATTTTTTTGATTTACAGAAGATATCATAGACTGTGTAATTCTGTGACGCTGCAGGTTTTGTGCAGCCCCTGATACCAACTGTGTCACAGAATACTGCATTCTGAAATGTCTTTAGCAAATTAACAAACACCAAGAGGATTTCACAAGAAAGAGACAAAAACTAAGAGTCTCATACTAAAATGTTTTTTCTTGTGTATTCCTCAAGGTGGGTCATAAAGACATTCTCACAAAAGTCTAACATTATTTTAATTTTCTTGTTAGCACACTTTATCTTCAAACTATTACAGAAAAAAGAACAAATTGTTGTCATACTGCATGACAATTTTTTCATTCTTGTATACATTGTTTGTTTATAAAAGCACATTTTCACAAGGACTGATGCCTTTTCTAAAATATTTTAAATAGATAAAAGGTTTGTATAGGAACTGTAACTGGCTTTAGTTGCAGTGTTCCAGATCAAAATACTTTCCTTAGACCATGCTAGGATTTATCCAGATTTAAAAACTTCCTCTTCATTCACACATACTCAACACCAAATATTTAAGGCTGAGCCCCAGGAAAAGATCATCTTTTAATTCCCTGGGCTACCTTGGAATATGTTATTTTAGCTGCCAGATTCTCAAAAGTTTTTTATACACATTGTCCATCTGCATCTCAAATATCCTTGTTCCTGAATCCTGCACCTGCTCTTAGTCCAATACCACAGATGCTTTTCACCAGATGTTGAAAAAAAAAAGTTCTTGATTGGCTGCAGTACAGTTGGCCTTGTCTTGGATATTTATTTATTTATTTACTTATTTTACTCAGTTCATTCCATGTTTCTTTCATCTGCAAACTGAATAGGGGAAAAAATGAATAGTTCACATGAGCACGTTATGCACATTTACAGTCAGAAGGAGAGCTAGAGCACTTAAACTTGAGCCGTTGTGAATAAACATGCAACTCTTTATTGTAAACATGATCATCTGGAAATTACCTAAAATTACATTCTTATGTGTGTAAAACAAAACAGAAGAACCTTAAAATTGTGACTTTTTAAGAACAAGTTCCAATTCCGTTCTTAGTAACATATAAGTTTTTTAAGAAATACAAATTTCACCATGGAGAAGCAGGCAGTGGCCTTTCCCTGGCAAGAAACAGAGGACCATATCTGAAGGAAAGGATCACATGGAAAAATCACACTTTAAGTTTTGAATGCTCTAAAGGCAATAACCCTTCTTGATCATTTTTCTTCATGTTTCTTGCATATTTGCTCATAAGTTAAATAATAGCATGGACTCTGAGACAGCCATCATTAGGCTTCAGAGTCAACAAGATATTGAAGTGAAAGGAGTGAATATAGGCCATTCTGAGCTGCTGTCTCCAGTTATTACAGAAGCTAGAGGCAACACGGCATCAATTTGCTGTCAGTCCAAGTGGGAAAGGCTATTTTTGCAATTATATGCTAGAGGCTATTTTTAATGAAGGATTAGAATTTGGAGCACAAGATGACAGCTTCCTAAAACAATAGGGCTTGTTCAGCTGCTGTGAGCCAACATCATTCATCCGCTGAGTTGTGGCCCTGATCCGTCAAAGCACTGGATCTTCAATGAGACTATTTGCAAATTTTTCAGTTTTATTACTTGAGCACCTGGAAGCTTTTTGTCATGGGCAAGAATGCCATTGTGAAAGGCACTGTATGAACAGCAACAAAACAACTCTGTTCCTAGCAGCTTACAGTCTAAGTTTTCTTCAAGTTTAGTGTACACTCAAGGGTTCTGTTGGATCAAGGTCTTCCTGTATCTCCTGCTCCAGTTCTAGTAACACAGATGTTATGAGACAGTCAGTAGGCATTCTCCCTTCCAAACTGCACCAGTTTAAAAAAAAAAAAAATGGCCAGAAGTCTGAAAATGACAGTAGGAAATCCTTACTTGGGCTGGAACACAAGTAGGAAAACACAGATTACCAGCCCATAACGCTGAATCCAAGCTGGTATTTTTTGCACTTAAGAATAAGAGTGTGCTCTGTAGTATCCTCTTTTAGAAAGTGTGCTTTCTTCTAAGGAGTCTGTAGTTTGGCTTCCAAAGTCACTAAGCCCTTTACTATGCTATTAATTTACTCCATTAAAACATACTGCAAATTCCTTGGCTGAAAGCAACAACCTTATTGAGGGGGTGAGCTGGATTCTCAGCTGCCAACCCGTAAGCTTAGTGAAGTAACAAAATTAAAATGGGCTTAAATTGTCATTTTTGGAAGAGCAATGTTTCCCTTAGTGTTTTGGCTCATCACAACACAGACTGTTGACATGCACAAAAATCTAATGCAACATGGTGAGTCAAATTATTTGGCTAGTGTCACTCTGCAGAAGTCTGTCACTGTATTAATACCCAGATTTGATAGATTTTGGAAAAATGTCATTGTATACCCAATGTTCATGCTCTTTCTGCTGGGAGCGTAGTGAGAACTACTGGACCTTTAGCGTTACATAGAACACTCTAGCAGGCAATTACCCTGAAGCTTTATGGTAATAACTTAACTTACCATGCAATTATGGAATATTACACAAAAATATCTGCACATAAATTAAAATAAACAAACTCTAGTGTGACTACGGCTCAGCACGAACTTAAAGTGTCTTAGAGTGGCAAAAAAATAGCACAGCCTTTGTGCGTTTAAATAGGGGAGACAGGAACAAGAGACAGAGATAGTTTATGACAATGGTGAGCAGATGTGTTGTCCATACTTTTAGAAGGAAATGGAAAAAATGAAAAATGTAAAGAAAGCACCACAAGAGCTATATAAATCCTGGAGAAAATGCTTTACAGTGAGACACTCAGGGAGCTCCATGTATTTATTTTATTGAAGCAAAACTGAGAGGTTACACAATTTCAGTACATAAACACCTTCCGAGGTAGTGAATACAGTGTAAAATTCTAGAAGAGAGAAGTATAACGAGAACCCAGCAGCTGAGGACCTGAAGCCAGACAATTCAGATCAAAAGAAATGTATATGTTTTTAGCACTGCAGGAAGGCAACTAAGCCTGGGAACTCTGGTAGCTTTTTTTTAATTTCTTGGCCTTTTCCATGTAAGATTGGTCACCTTGCTGATGATATTATTTCACTGAAGAACAAGTTCTTTGGATTCTATATATGTAATTTGGGGTACGTAATGGACTGTGATAATACAGAAGGCTTAACTAAATGATCACTTTCTGGCCTTCAACTCTACGTGTTCTGGGAGAAGAACAGATACGATTTCTTATAACAAGGGTTCTCGCTCTGTACTGAAATGTTCTATTTTAAAATAAAATCATTCTTAAGTGCCATCTTCTGCCCAGTGAATAAAATGGGAGCATAGGCTAACTAATTCATTTCTGACTGTGTAATATCAGATTAGACAATTCTGTCTTCTAATGGCCCAACAAGGTCACCATCCCACTCTACTCAATATTACATAAACAAGGAATAACACATAGCAACTACCCCCAAGAGCCCACATTTCAAGCCTGGCAAATAAAGGAAAAGTCTAGCATTGTGACAGCAAATGTTGTTAATTCTACAATTATTCTTCACCAACATGGAGGAGATAAAGAAGAGAAGAGAAAAGTAAAAGACATGGAAGAGATTAATGGGAGAGCAATAGGGAAGTAAGATGAGGTTAAGATAAGAAAAAGCCAAGCAGCGGTTATGACATTGTGAGGAAGAGGAGGCATGAGGGCTAATATCCAGTTAGCAGATATATAGCAAGCAAATTTGAAACTGTAGAGTTCTCTGAAAATTTGACGAGGGAAATAGAGGCCCTTTGGAAGACATCCCGTAATTCTGCTTATTATTGGACAGAAGCATTGTCTGAAACCTCTAGGCATGCCATGCTGGGCTGTGGCAGCCTTGTCCATCGCTTGTAGGTGGGCTGGAAACCTACAAAGAAAACCCAGTTAGTGAGGAAAATGGTACAAAATAGTTCAATATGAGACATCCTTCCTCTGCATCATTAGTGAGCAGACTGTCTTTCCATGTGTCTCTGGCTGCTCTCTGTTAGACTGGGGAGTGTGTTTGATGAAGTTAATTCTATCTTTCTGTCCCGATGGAGTATCACATCCAGGCTTTACCACCCTGATAAATGCTGGAGAAATGAACCAGGATGTAAGGCCATGAGAATTTAACCTGCCTCAGTTTGCATGTAGAGAAAACATGACAATAAAGAATCTGAAAACTTGCAGAGAAGATCATTGACTTTCTAAACTGAAATAGTCGTGCACAGAGCCCTTTGTTCCACATGGTTCTTACTTCTTCCTGCTTCAGTGCTATTGTCCAATGGAGAAATCTGCAGGCACTGCTTTCCTTTCTGCACAGTCAAGAGGCTGGAAAGCACTGGCAGGACCCTCCTAAGGAAACCACTGCTTGCTTTGTCTCAGCCATCTCTCACTTCCAAAGTGCTAGTGGTGGAACTGTGTTTCCTCTACACATCAACAAGGTGAGAAAAGCTACAGCAATGAAGTGCAATTAAGACAACACTCAGTGTGCACTGGCCAAAGACATTTAATTCAGCCAATAAATAATCATGGGTTAAGTAAAAACTGGCAGGAAAATAAAGCATAGTTACCAGTCCAAGTTCTACCCAACCTGGGCACTACAATAGTATTAATCCAGAAAAAAAAGAATCACTGAATTCTCAGAATTATTTCATTGGATTTGCACTCCTGTAACTGAGAGAAGAACTTGTGGTATTCTGTGCCATTATTCATTTAAAATAAGAAATATAATAATATATCTGATTGTTTCATTTTTTTCATTTAAAAAGAACAAAGCTTTATGAACAAGCGGACACTTTGCAAAAGATGGGTTATCCCTAAAGATTTCAGGTTGAAAATTATAAATTAAATACAAAATGTATTTTTTCTTTTACTTCCTTGTGCTGCTGTATGGCATTTTCTGTCCGAAAGATAATTTTTTATTCAACTGAGTTGAACTAATGGCTAGCAGTGAGGAAAATGCACACACTGAGAAAATATCTCTAAACATAATTTCGAAATATTATTTAGAGCAAAATCAAAAGAAAAGTAAATGCTATCCAATGCAATGAAAACAGCCTTTCAGTTGTTCTGAAAGTTCAGAGGGCCAGGACCGTAGGAGGCAGGGGACTTCTGGAGGGACATGTCTTTCCCTCAGGGCCCTGCTCCTATCTCACTGAAACAGCAGAGGATGGGCACAGGAGCGATGCCCATGGCTGCTTGTCATTGCAGGAGCATTACAGCTCCAGTGGCTTTCACATGAACTACTTCATACAGATTTTCCTCAGCTAAAAAGCTGCCTCATAAATAGAAAACCCCGTAACTGTCTCACACTTCCAGGTTTTGTTTGGATGATACATGATGTAAGTGGTTATGCCAAATGAACCATACCAAGAAACTAAGTTTGTTGCCATGCTTCTGCACAATTGTTGCTCTAAATGTTTCCTGTGGCTTCCAAGCTAGCTAATACATTTGCCAGGTATAGAACCTTTTGACTGAATGTATAGCATTTCTAATATATGAGTGTGTGTGTGTGTGCATCTCATTAAAACAGAGCTCCATAGAAAATTAAAATGGAGTAAAGGGGAAGAATTAAAATACATCAAGATAAACATGAACAAACACATACGCACAAAACCAAGTGTGCAGAAAGGGATATTCATTTTAATAAGAGGAAAACAAAACAGTTTTTCGACAGAAGCTTTGTGCTGCCTCAGGGTGCCAAAGGTTGCCGCTGGCAGAGAAGCCCTCTGCACACAGCACCTGCCATGCCTGAAAGCCCTCTAGAAGGTGCTGGGTTCACCCCATGGGGATGTCCAAGGCCCCCATCCCAACCACAGTCAGTGCACTGCCTGACGCAGTGCCATAGCTAGGGAAGTGTTTGAGCAGAGAGGCCTCAGCTGAGCTGCACCTGCCCCGTCATTCCAGCTGGAGAAGCAGACAGGATGGTTTGTATGCGGTTTGCCCCTCCATACACACAGTGGGCAAACTCACTCTGGCAAATCTCCACTGGTTCCAGTTATTTTTGCCTGAGTTCCACCTAGATGCTTATTTGCTCATCAGACACCCTTGAGCCTGATACGGAAAGCCTCTTTTGGGGATTTTAAATTACAAAACAAATTACAACAGATATAAAACCAATGTAGTTTTGTGTCCTTTGAATGCAAGGCTTTCAAAAGTGACGAGTGATTTTGGAAGGCCAAACTTTCAGGGATCAGGTACTTTAAGTCTAGTTCTTTTCAAAGGTTTCAAGCTGAGCATTCGAATGCCGAGAGACCTAAAATCACTAAATCGCTTTGGAAAATCTTAAGCAAAAAATGTACCTAACTGCAAGAGATTGATTTCTGTTGTTTGACATCAAAACCCAACAGTTGCCTTTTCTGATGCCAAAAGCAAGGCTTCCTTTCTCTGATAATTCGTTCTCCAAAAGGAAGTCATTGCATACGATGGAAAATTAACACGGGGCAAAGAAGATCACAAAAGACTATGACCTTTCTCCTATATAAATATTTAATCAGGTACTTGACCTCACTGGATTACAAATTAACAGTAATTGGGACCCAAAAGGTTTCCTCCTCTTAACAATTTTTTTTCAATTGAACATGTTATTAAATTGGTTCAACTATTTTTTTAGTAGAAGAGAATTAGTTACTTATGAAAAATATATTGAGGGACATTAGGAAGCCTGCCATCCCTCTTACCAGTTTTCTGAATTCACGCATTCCTATTCTTCCGCATGAAGAAAGTCACCTGTCCTGAAGGTGTCCTGTTCACCTTCTGATGAAATACCTTCAAGTTTCATCTGAAGAGACTGTAGACATAAGACATAATGTTGTTTGTCCTGTACCCCAATTGCAAGACAGTAGCTGAAATGATTATGGACACCCATTAATATCCTTTTCTCTGTGTACATGTATACAACAGAGAGAGAGAAGCTTCCTCCAAAGCTTTTGGACATTTCCCGGAGTAACAAAGGATGGATTTTGATCTAAGCTGAGACCTCAGAACCATTCAAGAAGATGATTTTCCATCCTGGGAATTTTGTTTGTAACCATCCTATTAAATAATATCCACATGTCACAAAGATTATATGGACAGACATGTCCGCTCACAAATCTCTTGAGTCCATAATCTGCAGTCAAGCAAAACTACCACTGAAGTTTCCAAGGCTCAGTAAGGCCCCAGGCCTTTTGAATCTAAAGAAATATTTCTTTCCTTCTTCAGTCTCTGCTACTTACGTTATATTTTTATCAACAGTACAATTATTCGCCCTGCATTTTCAAAAAGTCCATAAAGCATACGGAAAAAACTGATATGAAAGGAAACAGCACATTTTTGGGAGAGGTTTCTTCTCTTTTTACTGGACATAAAATAATTTGGTTCAGCTGTGTGCAAGTTAAAAGAGAAAAAATGCAAATATAGCAATTTTGTGGGATGGGTTGCTTTTTATTCATATCTGCAATTCTAAAACAGCTTTGAAATGACAACTCCATGTTAGGACAGAGATTCATCCTTGCCTGCAAAGTGCCACGGGCATCTTTAGTGCCCTGTTCCACAAGAAAAATCCGTGTATCACAGTGGTGTCTTCCCTTCGAATCAGGAAGGCTCTCATCCCCTGGGACTGTACATCTGCAGCTTCCATTCCAGTGGGAGCTGCAGTGCTCAGCACAGCTCAGTTGCAGCCTATCAGATCTAAAAAGACCTGCTTTGGATGACCAGAGATTGACCTGGATACTAAACGTGAAGAGGAAGCCTGCGGAAGGAAGAGCTCAGAATGATCTTATCAGTGGCAGCTGGAGGTGGTTTTTACCTGTCAACAGACCACAGCTCAAGTGAAAGAAGAACTCAGAGAAATGACTGTGGGAAACAGCTCTTCAGATTAATTCAAATTTTCCATAAGTTAACCTGACTGCAAGGGCTGATGGAAGTACAAAGGTGACTTTGCACTCAACGTTGATGGCTGAGTACTGGTGATCAAAGAGCCATGTTGCTCTAGGAGCTACTCAGTGCCTTTTCTTCATGTCTTGAAGACCAGAAGATCAAGGTCATGCTCATCTTCCCCCTAGCAATGGGGATAACTGACGCTTTACTAAATACTGAGCCCCCAACACACCACATGTGCTGCGCCAGGCTTGTGCTGGGCTAGCTAATCAGGGGAAATCTCCAGCTCTTTTATAAGGTGACCTTGTAGCTCTAATTTAAAAAAGAACAGGGATATGAGCCAAATACCAAAGTCTAAATAAGTTTTCCTATAAGCACAATATCAAGATGATAAGTCCACTCACTGGCTCCAATCCCAGAATGTAAACCAGGTGATGTATCTTCACTCCTCTTTTCTGACAGCAGTAATCATGCTGAAGTCTGCATTTCTTGCTGTGGCAAACACCTGGTGACTGTTAGTGTTGTGTCCATTTTGGCTTCTCTAGGCTGTTTGCCAAAAATCACAGTTATATGTTGTCTCCTGATTAAGGCTTGTCTCTGGGTCTCAAATATCTACGCCAGTTTTACATTTTGTTTACGGGGTTCTCTTGTGTCAAGTATTTTCTGAGCAAATTCTTCCTCATGCAGAGCACGTGCTCTGGTTTGCCTCTGGGAATATATGGTTGAAGGCTCAATTGAGTGCTTACATGGGTACCTACTGGATTTGAAATGCCTAGGGTGCTTACCATGGCCTCCAGCTGCCAGTCTAGTAAGGCTCAGGTCTCCTCTAAGTCCTGCATCATATCTGCCAGTTCCTTATGGATGTTTTGGGTATGTTTGTGCATCTTAAATAGAACAGGTAGCTTTTATATTGGCAAGTGAATCAAGCCTTTGATGTCTTATGTTATTAATGGATATGCTGTAGAGGCATTTGGGAGTTCAGAATTAGTGCAGTAATATCTGTTCCCTTTCTTAACAGTTATGCATCGGTTGTAACACACTTGATAACACCTAAACCTGTGGTCTTTTCAATTAGTTATATGCCTTGAGAGATGCTATGCTTATCCACAAAGACCATGTTTCACTTCTGAGTTTGGAACCTGGAACATATGACTAACATAGGCACTATAGTCTAACCTAGAAATCTGCTTGATACAGTTAAAGCAAATTTTATGTTCACCATTTGTTATATCTCTCTTCATCTCTGACTAAAGTACAACTTCACTAGTATGTTTTTTGACTAGTCATTCCAAGGTGTCCCTATCAATGAACTCCTTCCCTACGTTTTCTTTTATCTTACTGTGATAACAGCTATTCTTGGACTTCTGTGACTGATTTCCAAAAGATCCAATGTGAGCATGAAAAGTGTTGTTGTTTATTCTCTGCTTTTAGTTTGTCTGACTACTTCAATAACTATCCCCACATCCAGGGTAAAGACAAAGTTTCCTACATTTGTAGTGGTCATACACTCTGTTACAGCTCATTCCAGGTCACCTGGTTGCCTGTTTTTAAGCAAAGCATAGCGTCTTGACAGCATGCCTACAATTACTAGTTAATGTCTTAGCTGTACCCCACATTCACAGCCTCCTCTTAGCCTTAAAATAAAAATGCAGTAGGCTCGGCAATGTTTCACCGAGTCCCTTCTTGAGTTTTGCAAAAAGCAGTCTATGCTTAGTGTCTTATCTTTTGATTCTAGACAAAACCACAAACTTCCCGTGGCCGTTTGCTTGTTCTACTTAGAATATGCATTCATGCACCTGTCCTGTGCCATCATCGCAGCCCTTGAGGCTTCTGCTGTACATGAGTCAGGTGTCACTCATTTTGTTGTCTACTTCTCTCGTTAGTTTGAGATTGACAATTTGGTGTTGTTCAGTTTAAGATTGTTTCTTCCTGCAGTTTCCAGTATTCTCCACAACCATTCTTGATGTTCAACAGTAGTGCTGCCCCTTTCTATTATGTCATTCTCATGAATTTTCATCCCTGGGAGACCTCCTAGTGTTTGGGTCACTGTGCTGCAGTATGCTTCTGGTGCTAAATGGATTCCAAAAGGCAATCTCAAGAAGCAGCATCTGCAAAATGGTGATTTGAAAGTGCAAATTTTGAAGCATTCAGTGTCCAGGGGAATCTGCCCAAACCCTCTCTCTGTATCTCATCTTCTGAAGAACTTGCCTTTTGCCATCCCAGCAAACATTTCATTCCTTGAGAGCAAGTGGAAATGTTTCCCTTTTTAAATGATCTTGTTCAGCATCTTGTGGTCAGTGCAAAATCTAAGACCAATCCTTTCTGCTATTTTTCTCCACAGCTACGAAGAACAAGCCTGTTTTATTGTGCTGGCTGATCCCGTGAATGAAGCCATCTGTTGTCATGTTCTGCTGCACTTTTATTAGTGCCACATGTAAGAGATTCTGCATCTTCCATTAACTGTACCTTGAATGTCACCAGGTGACCCTTTTTTTCTGCAAGCACACTTCACTTCACGCATTGGCACATTCACGTCTGGTTCAGGTTTGTTCCTGAGGCTATGAATCTACTGGGCTTTTGCGCACATTCCAGTGACGAGACCAAGCTTATGCCCATGGACTACTTGCTTTCCTTAGCGCATTACCACAAAGTCTTTTTTTTTACTCTTTCTGCCTTTGAACATCAGTGACATTTCACACTTGGCCAGGCCTGGAATTTGTCCCCTGCTTTCAAATTTCAGTCTCACCTTTGACTTCTCCAACTTTATACTTTCTTTTGAACAAGTGTGTTTCAGTTTCTCTCACTTCTTTCATTTGTGCTCCTGGGCCTAATTTGTGCATCACATGGAGGCCATTTGTGCTTTGTTTTATTAGCCATTCTTCTGACTTTGCAGCATCTTTCTTTGTTGAGCAAATCCACAGCTCTCTCCTGCACTCTATTTATTCATTTCATTACCTGCTCTAGTCTGAGTGTTTTTGCAAATAGGTGGATTCTTTTCCTTTTTTGATATTGGCACATATACCGGACTTTTTTATATTTATTCACATCAGCTGCCAAAGCTATTTTTGGCCTTAAAAAAAAAAAAAAAAAGTACCTGCATTTCTCCTACAGACCAATTTAACTGGCATTCACAGTCATGGGTTCAAACATTTAGTCTGACTATTCAGAGAGCTTTCAACCGATCCACCATGAAGTGTGGGGTTTTGAACAAGGGCACTTTTCAATGCCCTAAATTCACAAGAATCGGCCTGGTAGTTTTGAGTCTGTGATAAGTTACTCTATTGTTCCATTTATATTGTCAATAATATCTCCTCCAGAGTTTTTTTTTTTTTCCCCCGGGGGAACATTTATGATCAAATGTCTGTTTGTCCACTTCACACTTGAAAAAGTTGGTACTTCTGTGCACCAAACTCAGTCAAAAATTGTGTCCCTCTTCTGATTTGTTTACCATTACAGCTTTCATATAGCCTCTACACACCTGCCTGATCTTTCTCCTTATCTTTTTAGCCTTCACCATAATTTTAAACCATTAGAGACTTTTATCTACTCCAGGCACTGGCTCTTTAGCAAGAAGAAGAATAAACTTCTATTTTTCTACTCAAGGAAGGGCCCCAGTAGAATCTGCTTATGTTTTTGTTTGGTTTGTTTTTGTTTTTTTTTTCCTTTGCCCCTGAAATAGATCCTCTTGGTGGCCTGCCGATCAAATTGGGTAGCCACTCTAATGGTGTCTCTCCATGATGAGAGTAGTATCTCCCATCCATAAATCAGTAACTGCCCCATCAGCCATCCTGTGAGCGATCACTGCATTTCCAGCCTTTATGACTCCGCAGGCAATCACAGAAGATTTGCAGACCTGCCAGCTCTCCATCAGTTTGTGAAAGTTAGTCCTAATGAGGACAGAAAAATGTCACACCAGATTACACTTCCCTGTACTTTTTGCCAAATCCAAAATGCTCTGTTTCACTTCCCACTTCCTCTTGCCATTTGTCCCCTTCTTGGACTCTTAATGCCCTGGTTTGCAATGCATTGCACAGGCAGACCTTCAGACTGGTGCGCCGGGAAGGCAGACTATTAAATTTGGAGCTGCAGCTGATATGGCAGTGTTATACAACAGGCATCACGTGTAGCGTTGTACTTTTAGTAATGTATTTTCAGGGAAATATATGGTGTCTTTTTATAAATCAAACAAAAATGACGATGAAAAATGATGAAGCTGTGTAGCAGGAGATTTGAAAGACAGGCTAGCACATTTGGATCCAAATGGATGGGCAAGTACTTCATATACTGCAACTAACTTAGCCAACCTAGTACAGCATGTCTCCCCCTCTCTCTGAAACTGCCTCGCCAACCTTCCTGTCAGGCTTAATGCAGGATCATTTTTAACCAGAACAAAATTGCTTTGTCTCTTCTCCAATGTAAGTAAAAACCTCACTGACCATACTCTCTGTGAGTCATTTCAGTTTCTTGTCTTGGACTTCTTTCAAATAGCCTCAACCGGTTCACCCAGTTCTCTTCATATGGATACCAAGTTTTGTTTCATATTTGTTATTGTTCAGCATACTGTCAGAAAACTGCCTATGTGGACTGGAAATAACTGAGATGTTTGTGGGGTTTTTACTTTATTTTTTTCTTCCTTTTTTCAAATGGTAAACTTGTTGTAGAAGTAGTAAATTTTGTGTTCTTAGCAAGTCTGGTGTCAGCACTGTGAAGTTCACTTAGGGTCTGATCCTTACTATTATCTAAGCCAGTTTATCCTGGTGAAGTCTTTGCCACGTAGCTTTGGGATTTTAACTGTCATAACGTTCTTCAATAATGTAGGAGGCGGTCGAGGGCTGAAGTATTATATTCAGCCCTTTGAAGTATGCAGCGGGGTAGGTTGTATTGCTGAAATGAAAGTGAGCGTGTCAGAGGGGTTACGGGGCGGGTGGAGTGCTGTGGTGATAGGGAGCTAATGTGACGACCATTGTACTGTGTTCACTGAAAACCTTATTTCCAACTTGAGCTTTTTTTGGTTGTGCAGACTGCTGTGAGAAAACATATTTCTGATACCACATTTTAAACATATATACATATATATATTTTTAAAAAAACATACTGTTACAAAGTAAGCATGCAACAAGAATCCCAAATGATAATATTGATATACTCTAATTCCCTTAGAGTGGTTTGCTCACTTGTTTGTTTTTGAAAATAAAAGAAATGAAATTCCAGCTTTGAACATTGGAGAGTGCATTGTATTTTATGTTTAATGCTTTATTCTCAGGGTTTGGCCTTATTTTAAGAGTCAAAATATTCACACCCAAGGAAAAGTATTATTCTCAAACCAGCCCGATTACATACCTATGCTCTACAACTAAAGAATCACTGGGTACATCATTCGTATCTGCCCAAGTGAAGGCACCTGCATGAATTTCCAACATGAGAAAGATTCAGGGGTGAGGGAGGAGGCTGGAAATCCCATCCATAAGTAGGCATTGATTATTAATTTTGTAACCAGACTCAAACTGTAATTTAAATTTAAATTTCATTCAACGTAAATATTTTCAATGATTTTGCATTTAACATTCCATTGACTAAGTGGGAACATTTTCTTGACGTCATTGCCATCCAGATGTTGTAACGTAACAAGGGCGAGTGAGTCATGAGCCATAAAGAAAAGGCTCAGAAGCAAAAATGTAAGATTAACTGGGCCTACTTTCCTACATCCTACCTCCAATAAAGACGAAATAATAAAACCAATAAAAATGGTGAAAGGTCACTTTTCCCAGCTTCTTACCTCCTTTGTGATATTTGAAAAGCATTCTTTTTAATTTTGTACATCATTTTATCCCTAATAATTTTCCCAAAAGAATTGTGCCTAATTTTAACAGTATCTACAGTCACACCCTTTGTGCTAAAAATCCTCTTCCTTTGCGTGAGCCTTCAGCTAAAGTGAAAATACGTATTGCCATGCAACCAGCCCATCCCACTGTGCACTTCACTTGTGCATTGAGTGTTCTCTGTAAATAAGAAGAAAAATCTACAAACTCGTAGCATCCAAACAATTGCTTCTTTTAATGTAGAAGCCAAAGCTAAGGTCTAGAATAGGCAGATATTAAACACGATTAGTCTAAATATGTGCCTAAGGACAACATTATGGTAATTCTATGTACCACCTCCTCCACAGTCCATTGAGTTAAAAGCAAAAACACAAACATGAGGCAAACATGGTAAGTGCCATTCCGGTATTTTGAGAAAAGAAACAATCCAGTGTCTATGAAAATTTAATAAACATTGACTTTTTTATTATTATTATTTCTTACTGTGAATCCAGGACAAACTTTTATTTGACAACCATATGTCCTTTAAAAGAGATCCATAACTCTTCAAATAACCCAGACTGTTCTTCCCTCTCTCTTCCTCTCTGTCTCTCTCTCTCAATCTCTCTCTGTCTCCCTTTTTAATGCCCACATCTCCACTATCAGGAACAAATATGATTTCTGATTGAACATCACTTTATTTGCCAGTTCTGTGGTCTTTTCTTATCTTGTTCCACACTTCTCAGGCTTTGTGGTTAAATTATGTATTAAGGTCAATGTCAAAACACGGAAGATCTGTAATCTACAGGGAGCTCCCTTTTATTCGTTATTACAGTGAAGGCTGAGCGCAACTGTCAGGGAGCTTGGGATGTGCTCAGCATGGAGGCTTGCTACACAGCAGGGCTCTACAAAGCCTCTCTCCTTGTTCTCCCAGGACGAACCCTTGATAGATTTACCCAGATAACCCATCTCACTTTAAAGCTCTCTTGTCTCTGCTTCAATCTGAAAGCTGTCAAGTGCACCTATATAGTAATGTCATAAATCAAACGTAAAATGTGTACACTGGAGACACTGCGAGTGTCATGTATTCACTTGTACTTTGAGATCTTCTAAAGTAAAATGGTGTCAGAATAAGGAAGGCTGGGAGGAATGTTTTTTTCCTTAAAAACGACAGAATATTTGAAGAGGTTGGCTGTAAACTTTTTTTTAAACTTTTGTTGCTATAAAGCCAAATTCTGGTTTATCTTAAATTAATCAGGGACAGCTATTTAGTAAACAAAAATAAAAAATAATAAAAAAAAAGAAGTTGCAAGATAGCTATCTGTAAACAATGTGCTTTAATGCAAGACCATGTATTGATTTTGTTTCTTTGGTTTTCTTCTTGACAAGCATTTGTCAACACAGATTTGTATTAGTTCCCAGGTTTGTTTATTAAATACGCATCATTCTTTCCCTGGACTAGAAACAATTCTCTTGCAGCAGGAGTACAACATCAAAGAGGGATCCTAAAACAAGATGCCAAGCATGACAGGAAAGTAAAGGAGCCCTCTATGCAGAAGGTACCACCACTGAACTTAGTTTTTTCTTATCCTCAGATAAAGAGAATTTTAATTTTTTATTGGCAGAAAAGGCTTGCTATTTCTTATTTAGCGGAGTCTGTGTTTTATTTTTCTTGAGGGAAGAAGGGGTTGCATTTACAACATCTAGGTTGCCTTGTAATCAAATAAATCCTAACAAAATGTAAGTGATCCTGCAATTCAGACTTTCTTGGCTTTAAATGTTCTGGCTCAAAGCCTATCTATTTTGAGGCCAGTTTGCATACAATGCCTAATTAAGGATATCTGTGAATCATGCTGTGGCAGGATGTCCATACTGCATCCCAAACAAGTTTGACAAGTTTGCATCATTAAACAGCAAAGAGCACTAGCGTAACTTTAAAGAAATCGCACGCATCGAAACCCCACAAAAGGATTGTGTCTCCTTCTAAATCATTTGGAATTGAAAAGTATCCAGTTCAGCTGGGATCCAGAGAGTGTGTGCTTTTTGGTTGAGGGCAAGGTGAGGCCCAAAAGGTGTTCTGCTCTGGAGACAGATGTGTGAGTCTGAGCTATAAACCAGGTGGTGCCAAAGGTCAACCCAGAGGGTGCCAGATTTTTGGGGCTGGGGAACCAGCCCAAACAGGATGTGATACTAGTTTTTTCATTCCTTCTTCTACTGCTGGCTGCAAATCCCTGCAGCTCCTTCACCAAACACACTTATGGTCTGCCCACATTCATGGTGGCTCTTGGATCTCTTGAAGCTATAAAATCATTCTTTATTTCTGTGCACAGCAAGGCAGTATTTCAAAAGGCTTCATGTACGGGCAGTGACTTTCTCTATAGTCCATACTACTATCATAGACATCTTTGCTCTATGAGGTGCTACTTCTGTACTTTCCTAATCTGTATCTTTTGTGTTCTTGTCCATTTAACACAACAGTCCTCCTGCATGATAGCATCTGCTTCATCCTCTTTGAATATGAAAATAAAATCCTTTACCTTCAAGATCCCAACATGACCTCTCAGGAGCCATAACATAACATAAGATTGGCCATGCTGGGTCAAATCAGACCCATTTGCCATTGTCCATTTGCCCAGTATCCTGTCTCCATCTTTGGCCAGCCAAAGAGAGTAGAAACAGGTCTAGTAGTGTATTTCCACCAAGCTGCTCACAACCCCCAGCAATTTGTCATTCAACAGCCTTCTGAGTCAAAGATGGTGTCTTCATATTTAATAGACACCAGTGGATTTTTCTTCCACAAATGTGTCCACTCATTGTGTCACTATTTAAATTTAAGCACGCACAGCAGGAGTTTCACAGCCTGACTACACATTGTTTAAAGCGAAGCCTCACTTCGCACTTCTGAGCCGTTTACCCAAGATCCATGAAATGGAAAAAGAACCAGGAATGCTAAAAAAGAGTTGCCTCAAAGGAAGCCAGGAAGGGGTTAGAAGCTGTCTTTACTTGTTGTCATCATCTGGAATCTTTTGATTACTCCAAGCAGGAGAGGTCTTTGTGCTTTGTACTTTGAAGTGCATCTAGATATACAAATCTATTAGTTGTGTTGTGGAGAAAGACAAGGTTTCATGAGGAGAGCAGTCCCAGTCTGTGCATCTCCTTTACTAGGAGAATTATTCCTGCTCCCTCTTAAACGTTTAATTCATTAGTGAAGATGAGAAAGTCTGAAAAAAGCTTTCATTCCCCCATCCTTCAGCCAAATTTCTTTGGGTGATCCTCAAATAATGTCAATGCCCTTCGCTACTGAAGTGTAAATGACTGTAATGTCACCAATTGTATCTCTGCACTGCAGGTTTTCATTCAGTTAGAGGAGGCATGGGCTATGAGAAAGAATATATCTTGACTGGATGCTTGAATATATGAATCTTTGTACACCTTCTCTGTCTCAGGTGAATGACATTCTACTGAGCCTGTTTATGACTAAAATTAAGTATGGATTTGCATGTTGAGAATCATTATTTTCCAGATTGTTGAAGTACAGAAAAAGGTAGATAGACCCGTGCTTTCAGATAAAGGTATAGTTTAAGATTCCTATAGAAAACGCACTTTTCTCTAAAGATAGTCATTTGAACTGAAATAATTTCAATTTCTTTAACACTGTTCAAGAAAAAAGAAAAAAAAAGTTCAGATTTTACTCAGCCCTTACACACAGAAAAGTTCTTGTATCCTCTCAAAAGTGTCTCTGGGTTCCAAGAGTACCTTGAACTTGTCTGCTTAATGTAATAGCAAGTAGTCTGACATGACATTTTTCCCTTTTTTTTAATAAGACACAAGTAAGTTTGTTGTTCAGTGTTCCTTTTTTTTTTTTT
>VXAA01000469.1:311634-368748 GCA_013399115.1 Anseranas semipalmata
ATTTAGTTTTTTTTTTTGTTTTTTCTTTTTTTTTTTTTTTTTTTTTTTTTTTGTAGAGGTCAGAGGGCATACCCTAAAAGCTCATGGTTACATTATTACCAGCAATACTTGACCAAGAGAGAAATGAACAGTCAGAAATAAAATTCGCATTATCTTCCATCATCCGTATTTTGCACCTTCAAATTCTTCTCAGTGTCAACATTCCTAAGTGGCAGCAACACTAAAGAAAGTCCCTGAAACCCCTGCAGATTTTAACAGGTCATTCCGGAGAGCAAGCTTAGGGCTTTCTTTAAATTCATGTTTTTGTATTCTCAAGCCGATGAGTATCAAGCTCACCACTGCTCCACTTTACATATATGCTTTCCATTTCAGAAGGAAAAACTATGGTGCATCTGAAGCAAACCCTATCTGAAGAGCCATGAAAATAACTTCTGACTACCAGGCCTAATTAATGCCTCCATGCTGACCTCTACATCCAGCCCATATCAAAAACGTTACAGCAGAGCTGATTCAACATGAACTCAAGATCAGGCAAGACCTGGTACTAATGAATACTAATGAACAGTAATTACTGGAACTCTGCCACAGAAACCCACTGCAGAGACATATGCTAATGGGCTTTACACAACCAGGCACAGGACTTCATATCCACTAAGAAACTTCTCCTAGACTAAGAGCAAAGGGAACCATATGTCACATGCAACCACTTTTGCATCCATTTCCCCTCTCACCCCCTATGTCTGACATCCAGCTCCTGCCCCATGCAGGCCAGCTCAGGTCCAGCTCAGTTCTGCTTCCCTCGCCAGCACAGGGGTCATGTGCATCCACTTGGTGAATGGGTTTGCATTTCTGCCCTTGGTTCTCCCTCAAGGTGGGCAACACTTTACATGTGGGGTGGAAAGGGATGTTAGGAGGACAGGTCTTGGTCCGCAACGGTTGTGCAGATAATATTACCTGCCAATGCAGGTAATGGGAAAACAGATCAGGGTATGACATCTGGGCCTTCCCTGATATATTTAACGGAAAATTACCCCCCAGAAGGAATGCACAAGATATTTTTAAACATGGTGATGGTCAGTTTTACAAGACTTCTCCCTTCTGCAATGTCCAGTGCTAGTCCTACCCTACCCACTGTGTGGATATCCTGACATTAGTGAAAATTGTTCCTGAGATGACCTTGAGATTATCTTAATTTCTGAGGTTTAATCCTGACAATAATTAATATTTATAAGAATAAACGTAACACAATCAAGCCCCCAGCTAAGGTATTTATGCAATAAACTTACCGTTCTGGGCTAGCAGAAGAAGTCAACATAAGAAAAGCACTCAGGCTTAGGACTGGACCAAGCATGTAAAACTGTGAGGGTGGGACAGCATGGAGTCAAAAAGCTTATCTTTTCCTTTCTGCACTTCCAGATACTCGATTCCCACAAACACCATTAGTACATCTGTTTTTTATTGAAGCTTCATCTTCTGGAATTGTGTATTAGAATCTTAGCTTTCATTTTACTAAGTAAGCAATTTTCTAATTTGTGTGGACAAACGCTTGTAAATATGACCCACATGAACACTAATGGCTCCAAAAACAGAGTGTTAGTAAAAAAGTCTAATTATTTATTGACCTGTTTTAACTATGCGATTTAAGACAACCTCCTCTTTGGAGTAGATGCTGAATTGTAACACTTAAGACTTAGGACTGTGTGCAGGTTGCATAGGGATTGTGCTGAGACTGCTGCATGCCAAATGATTAGCAGTCATCTTCAAGCTTAACAGACCACGACTCGCCTTGCTGCTGTCCCCCCTGAAACCGCTTTCACCAGGTTCTCTCTGGTCATACCTCACTCCGGCTATTTAACATGCCCTGAATTTGCCATGTGTTAGCGGTAACTGCTTCTGTGTTGGCCCTCATGTCCCTAAACATAGGAAGCAGTTTCTGAGGCAAACAAAAACTGTCCCCACCAATTTCCATGCGGACAGAAACAAATAAGAAAGCACAAGGGCACACAGCATGTCTACCACTTCACCTTTGGTGACTATGTTCCCACCCATACTTTTAAGATTTGGGAGCATTTGACTTTTACCTAGCAAGAGATGATAGCTTAGCATATGATTACCTGGCATGAGGAAAAGAAATGACTGACATGACCACACAGCTACCTGCTGGGTCTTGTAGGGCTGTGAGCTGCAGGGAGCTGTGGCTAGCACTGCCTGTCACCGTGTGCCCAGGCTTAGCTGTCATTTGGCACTCTGCATTGACTTGTTGTTCTTTGTGACCTTTTGGCATACAGCTCCTCTCCAAGGGTATTTTCTGTCTGTGTTCCCCAGTCCCCAGCTCTCTTCCACTCAATTTGTCCCTGCTATATGCAGAGGTGCCCCAGTAACTCATGCTCCCCCTGGCTTTAGAGTTCACCATTTGATAAGGTGAGCATGGAGAGATGTTTGTGTTTTGAGAGGTTGTTTTAACTTGTGAGCTCACCCAGGAAAAGTGCTGGCTGCAACAGCTTGCATTTAAAAGTTTCCAGCCTTGTGGCTAGAATACAAGTATTTTAGGTTTTCCCCCTTCAGTTAAAAGCCTAAATCCTACAGAATCTGAACCTACCACATCATCTGTAGAAATTCATCATACAATAGAGAGCTATCCCGTGGGCAAGCTGTTTGACACCTGGTTCTTACTTCTGTACTTTTCCATCTCCTCTCCAGCCTCCTCCCATCTCTTGTCCCTGCTGCGTTCATATCTTGCTAACTGAAATTGAACTAAACAGGACATCACGATGTACACGTAACGGTCAGCAGAACAAGAGGTGTATTTGTCAGCTGTAACTATTTAGGAAAAACATGCACCTGCCAGCTGAAAGACCTCAATACACTTGACCTTCAGTCTGAAACAGCAAGCAACAGAGTTGTTTTGCTACCACCCGGGCAATACATGAAAATCATATTCCTTGACCTCTAGGATGTTAGTGGAGTTAATCCCATTTCTAGAACTTAAGGGGTCCTATATTTTCCTTGTCTCTTGACCAGCACTTTTCTGCCTAGCATTCTTGCACAGCTTGTGCTCTTTTAAGTACCTCCTGATACTCCCTGGGTGGCAGAGCTTACAGAAGGGGGTGTTCATTTTCTTTTTTATCCAAACAAAATTTTAATCTTTTTTTCCCCCATTTTCTAGTCTCCAAAAGTAAAAAATTCATTTCATTACAGGTGCCTGGATCTGACTGGATTATTTCTGGAAAAGGTCGACAGTGTCTTTAATCAGCTACTACAAGTTGAAGGAAATAAATGCAGTGTTTGTCTGCTTTGGCTATAGAGCTGCTCCTCCTGCCACCAAGGTCATTCATTTGTCAGGCATATAGTCCCAGAGCTTGATAATTTATACTTAGAGCTGTTTGGTGTCCAGGTGGACTTTAAGGAGGTGGGTTTGAATCTGTTGATATATGAAATCCTAGACAACATTGGTCCTAAATCTTGTCACCTGCCCATTACTTCTAGCAGAGTGGGGAGTGCATTTGCAAAGACTGTAGCAGCAAAAGTCAACTTTGAGGACAATTTAATTCAACCTAGTAGTCACAAGACACGGGTGCAAATTTGCTAGAGGACAGAAAAGGACAGTAGCTCTCCTTCAAGCTCACTGGAGCATAGACATGTTCCTAATCACACAATGCTGCAACAACTGGCTTTCCCACTCACTTTGCAGCTGTAAATGGCTCTGAGGAATTGTTCTATTATATCAGCTTGTCCACTCAAAGATATTAGTTACCCTTACAAACTTTAACTGACTTGTAACCTTACATCTGCATAGGTACCGCAACATATCAACTATTTCTCTCATAACATGCTTTAACATTAGCATTATTCCTGAACTGTGTACCCACTGTTTCCACTGTTCTTTTCTTTTTCTTTCAAGACGTGTTTTGGAATTATATATAGTGCTTTAGTATTCTATAAGTCATAAAAGAACAGGGTGTTATGGCAACTTTTGTACTACTGATACCCTTGAGTTCCTTAAAAATGTACTTTGCAGGACTAGAGAAGGAAAGATATGAAAGTCCAGTCTCTTAAATACTTTGATATGAACAGTGCAAGAGCCACATATGAGAAGAAAGATTCCTATCCCACGTGGTAGCAGCTTATTGCACCTTATTGTACTAGAAGGCAAAAAAAACAACAAAAAAAAAAAACAAAAACAACAAAAAAAAAAAACCAACAACTGTTTTCTAACCTCTCCTGTGGAGCAACTTGCTAAATTTGAGAGGTTCTTGAAAGCTAGCCTCTTTCAAAAGCTCATCTGTCATTTCCAAGGTCTTCCTTTTTGCATGTGGTAAGACATTACATGTATTTGAGAAGGATTTCAGGTTTCCAGGAAGCTTAGAATAGCTGCTGATTCATTCCTAATAAAAAGCTCCTCTGAATGATTAATAATCAATGCCCATCTTTTTCATCAGCATGTGAACAGTTTGAGTACCCGAAATGCTTGAATGTTTCAAAATACAGCATCTTTTAAGCCTAAGTGAACTTAGCTTCAGCCTTCAAAGTCAAAACAAAACCAACATTAGCAATATGTAGTGTTACTCCCTCCTGAGCCTGTTTCCCATGTCACGTCCTTCAGAGAGGTGCACAAATATTAACAAAGCTCCACACTTCTCTGTATGTAATATCATTACATACTTTTTAAATGTGTTGGAATTCATGAGAGATGAGAGAGTTAAGCAATTTTAACCACACAATACATCAACTCCAGACTGGGACTCAAGCATTAAAACTTTACAGAATCAGGCTGCAAGTTAGCTCAACACATCACTGACAACCTTTAAAACACGATAAAATAGGATAAAAACTTTCCATGTCTCAGCAACAGAAGCAAATAAGATGCTCAGCAAGTAGGATTTTACACATTATTAGTTATGAAGCACGTGAGCAATTGGTATTTTAATGACGGATGAGAACAGGTCGCGTGCATGAAACTTGAGTCCTTGAAGCCTAGTCCAAGGTTATCAAGACAAAGGTCAAGTCAAGGTGAAAAAGGCAAGGCACGTCACAAAGCACTGCACAATTGCAATCCAAAGCAGAGTAGAATAAAATGTAAAGTATGCCAGATGTAGCTATCTTAAAAAGCTAAGGAAAACTATGACCCTACAAATCTTTGGCTGACATCACTTCAAAACTAGTAGAATCCAACATACCCTTCCCATTACTAGCTGGTTATGGAAGTGTTAAGCTGTTAACAGTCATTACATCACCAAAGAAGACGTTGCTTTAATATGCTGTCAGAACAACACTCACCCCTTAAATATTCCATAAAGAAATGAGAACACCACTGTGTGGGGGAGCAAATGGTGTTTTCAGATATGGCTTGATGGAATCCTTGTATTGCATCATTCAGGGCTCAGCAGACAGGTGCTTAAATAACATATTGAAATGACTGAAGGTGTTTAAATAACATATTGAAATCACTGGGCTGTAGGTGGACCAAAAGAAGTGTGTCATGAAAATGAATCACTCACCTTTTAGGCTGCATTGTAGACAGCAACGAGAAAGATCTGGACTTGATAATCAATGTTGAAAATATCCCATGAATGCCACAGATTTAGGGAATGGTAGGAAAGGCTTCTTATCTTGGTGACTGCTTAAAGGGTGTCATTACACGTAGATGGTTGCCTGAGTTTTACCACTGACTTGACTGCATCTTAAATTAGGTCTTACAGGGCTGGAGACTAATTTGATTACAGACAGATCAGTGAGTTTTTAACTGAATCTTTAAAAATGTGTTGTCTTAGGTTCAGTGTTCCCATGCTTCTTTATTCAATCATGGCTTTGTACTTTGTGCTTTACTGCTTTTGACAGAAAATGCTATGACAGCATTTTAAAAAATATTTTCAAAGGCTTGCCTTCAGACATTCTCCAAATTCATACAGTGTTTGGACGCCCAATTTACAAGAAAATAATCTCATTCCCCAGTAATTTCTTCATCTTCTCTTATCCTTCAACTCATTTCATTGTAAATCTGCTTCAGATAAACCTCACTTTGATTCACCTGGTCACAATATATGTTGTAAGTTGCTGGGCAGAATTATTTATACTGATACTAATTTCCTTAAAGCTGTTATCTTGCATTGTTAGAGACATTTTTTCAGTAGTTAAGTCACAGGAGAGTAACTGTGCAACTGGATATCTGTCAGTAACATGGGAGGAAGCTCTGTCAGGAAACACCAAAATTCAAAATATCACTTTTGTGCAGGGAAAAGATAATTGGTGTGTTACTGTCAGACCAGCAAGCTGAAGGATCTCACTATCCCTCTGCCCAGAACCTTGCTTACACCTTAATCTGTCCTCCCTTTGATAGATAGCACATTTCACAAGAGGCAGCAACAAGGACAACTTCCAAGTATATCCATGTTTCTGCACCGAAGGCATGCATGTTCATTGTTGAAGACTGTTAGTCACTACCTATTCGTCTTCACCCTAACGCGGACAGGCACTTGTCAGCATTAGCAGAGAACTTGTACTTCGCTCATATACCCATATGCCCTCATATTTGTGGAGTTACAGGCTTAAGACAGAGTTGAGGCAGCCACAATAAGAAAAATAATGCATGTGTATGCGTATGTGAGTAATTATATTGCAAATGTAGCAACTTCTAGTGGTTATGTACCATGACAGAACCTGCTTGAGGTTCTTCAGTCTCTCCACCTTTCATAGTCAGCTCTACCAGTTATAATCCACTCTTCTGGACAATCCATATCATGTAGCAAATCAAAAAGTTCCAAAATACCAAAGATTTTTGCTTTCATCTCTCCCATCTCTGTTGGCAGATTGGTGAGGTGAATGATTATAGTACAGAAAGTGACTGCTGATGTTAAGGGAAAAAAGGATACCTGTTTAGTACTTCATTTCAAATATAAAGGCAGAGAATAATTTCACAGTGCTTTTCCCTTCCCTGGAAAAAGCACAGCTCCTGGAAAAAGCCATTGACTGATGCTCCTTCTTGTCAAGAGACATCTAGATGTCTCTCGGTGGGGAATGCCAGAGCTGTATGAAAACACAACCATTTTCTAAAAGTGGCATACCGAGGAAACAAGAGGAAAAAGTGACTTCTGAGACTTTCAGAGAGAGCCTCTGGCAAGACTAGGATGAGAACTGAGCTGCAGATCTGAGATATCAGCCCTATGTTTTATCTGTTGCTCAGCAGTGCTCAACTCACAAGGAGTGCTTGGTCAATGGCACCTCTCTGCCTACAAATGTAATTAAAGAAAAGGGAAAAACCTTGCAAGAAATCTGTGGTTGCCAGTACCTCAAAGCCATCGAGGAGTAATACATTCCCTCTTTGGTCTTGCAGCTGTTCAGTTTGTGCTCCCTTCTTTTTGTCTTCTTCAGAATGCTCCTGCCCTGATCCAGAAGTGCTGTCATTCTGTGCATACAACAGAAATCTACAGAGCATGGGCACTGAACTTCCATTTAATGCCTCCCTTTGTTTTGCTACTAGCCCTTCTATATGCCTGAAACTACTGTGGATTCAGTGTGCAGACAGGAGAATCCTGCCACCCAAAACATAATGGAGAAAGAGCAGAATCTGCCCTTTAGTCAATCCCTGACTGTACAGCATTGTCCCTGCAGATACCATTCTGCTCTTTTCCCATTGTATCCATATTGTCAAAAGTGATAAGTCAAAAGCTTTCTTTTGTACAGCTGAAAAGATATATTTCCCAAGTCTCCTTTCAGATCTGATTGTACCATTTTTATCACAGATGAGATTACTGTGTAAATGCAAGCACTCTTCATTCTAGATTCTTTATTTTTTATTAAAACAACCATTTTGCAATTTTTCAATAACTACTTTTTACTCTTAACAAAGATCTTCCTGTTTCTTTCTCTGTTTCTTTTCTGAACTCAAGTATTCAATCCAATTAAATTATCATTTTTATCTAGTATTTAGCATGAAGAATCTTACTGTTTAATACATGCAGTCGTCTCTTCTGTCCAATGCTTATTTTTTTCTTCAACTGTTTGTGCCTTGAGAAAGATACATATTTCATCAAAAGATCCAATAACACATTGAACACCTACCCCCTCCTACCTTCAAAAGATCATACTTATCCCCCTCTTAATCTGGTGAGGTATGCAGCCTCCATTAGAATTCTACTGAAGACAATGGAAATATAAATTTTGTCTTTAAAGCAGCTCGTTCAGCCCCTTCATAAGCACCTACAGCAAATCCAGGGCATATCCAGAAGGAGGCATCATTTTCATAAATGGACGAAGATGCCAGTCTTCAAGTTATCAGTCTGATGCTCTCATGTGCTTAAAATCCATTAAAACTATTCCTTAAATAAACAGAGATAAAAAGCTCAGAGTATCATGTGACACAATATAACCTATCATAGCAATAAATCAAAGGTTCTGACCGTGATCACAGCTATTATCTCTTACTGCCTACAAAAGAAAATATAAGCCAGATATCCTATTTTGTATCCAGAATGTCTCTAGTGGCTTAGCAGCTTTCTAATGAATATCGGCTTAAAATAAGCTCATCTCCTTAGAGATCTGCTTCTGTGAAGGCAATATTCCCAAAGAAAACCCGTGACTGCTAAGTAACCTTTGTTATACTCATATGGCAATGATCTATTGGCCTAGGAAGCATGTACACTTTGTATAATTCTCAGTAAAAGGTAATTTTTTCCCTGGGAGGTTTTAAGAAAATATCCCTTTAAAATGTTGATGTAGAACTAATTCTCTTTCCTGACTGATTAACAAAAAATATTGCTACTGTGGAGGAGAAATGTCAATGAATGTGACAGCAACCTGGTCTTGATTTGAAAAACAGTAGAAGAAAGGTGGAAGACTGTAAAAGAAACATATAAAGGTAATACTTTTTAAACAGCTTACTTAGATGATGTGAAAACTTTTGAAATCTTGTGTATGAAAAATGAGTTTTTATCACTTATGTATACTTTGCACCAATTTATATTGAAGATGTAGGCTCATGATGCAATTTTTATTGCACCCCATGAAAGCTGTTAAAAAGTTACCACAGAGTACCTTATGCTAAATCAATCAAATGAAAAGAAAACCCATTATTTTACTGCACTTTTCTGACAGCTACAGTGCAATAATGGGAAACTTTTTCAGCAACTAATCTGTATCCAGCATAATTACAATGTTTAATAGTTTAGTTTTGACATATTTGTTACTTAGCTCATTATCTTCCTATAAACCTAGATCATCACATTTAATGGCATTTCAAAAATCCTCAATCCGTGTTGAAAAGTTTTAAGCAACAGTCTTTCCCCTGCTCTTTCAGTACCTCTGGATCCTGTTGTTTGATTAGTGGATGCCCTCTCCTCGTTTAAATATGCTAAAACACTCACCTCTTCTGATTAGCAGAGTCTGCCATGCAAGCCTTTGTGTTGCACTTTCTACTGATTTGTACTGTATTACACTGAGATCCAAGTATGTGCCTGCTCTTTTCTATTGAACTCATTCATCTTTGACGGTCAGCCTCACATGTGCATTTGGTGTCAAGTGTTGGAGAGAAGCAGGCACAGAAATGCCTCTTCTCCTTACTCTTAATTTTTGTATTGAAGGGAATGGGGATTCAATGCCTAGCAATCGCCTTTCAAGTCAGCAGCAGAACCACAGATAATTATCAGAGTTTGGATTTGAAAACACTGTGCCAGACAAAAGGCTTCTTGACAAGTCTGCCTCTAGGGGATGACAAAACGTAGTAGGATGAAAATCACAGTGGCCTAGCACAATGAGCTTCAGCAGCATACAACCAGCTCTTGGGTCAAGCTCCCACAGTGGTTTTGAGGTGTTGTTGGTACCGTTCCCCACCCAGAGTAGGGGAGGGTTGAATAGGTGCTCTGCGGCTTGCTGTGTCAGCATTCCTGGGCTTTCTGATAAAACAAAAGGACTGCTGGCCTCTTTTCTGCTAGTTATCTTTCATTTCAGTTGTTTTCAACGTAAATAAGGGCCCGTGCAGTAGTGACTATGCAGCCCACTGTTCCGTTTCAAAAACATAGGCTAAAACCTGACTTACTGAGGCAGTCAATAGCTCAGGCGGCAAAGCTGAAGCTTCCAGCATCCCTTTGTCTTGGGCACACCTTCTGAGCTAACTGGGCAAATGTGGCAGCTCTGCACCGAGCAAGGCATCCAGGAATGGAAGACAGGTGAAAGATTGTCAGGTAAGAACAAAAAACTGGGCCTATATCATCAGATCTTTTCTACATGCTGAAAATCTTTTGAAGAGCGATCAGGTGTGTCTCTCTGCTGAGGTCCAATGAAACCATTGAAGTGTCAGCTCTGAAACTTTACTGTAAGTGTCTTTAACACAAACTCTGTTAACATTACTGCTTCATTGGTCAAACTTTGAAGCGGTACAGCTACTATTTTATCTAGCAGTCTTTGCCTCAGATGAGATACTTGTTAGCCCTCAAAGGGACACAAGGCCCATGGCATGTCTCACTGATCCAGAGAAGTCACACTGGCATCTCTGAGGTCAGAACTGAGGTACAGGTGGAAAACCTCTATTAATGTTTACCAATGTGCTGTTTCAGATCACTTCATTGCACTGGAAGCATATGTGTGGGCAGCACGCTGGAGTCAGCCCCCTTACCTACACAAAGCACACAGCCTCCTGAGCACCTAGGTCCCATCCTCCAGGCATAGCTGAGCAGCTCCATTACGGCAAGGCGAGGAATGGCCAGTCCTCCTCTGGGATGAGCGGGGATACAAGCTGTGTTTATTCTTCACGCATTGCCTGCAGCTCTCCGAGCCCCGTGGTTGGTCTTCTTTCTTCAATTTTCTTCAGTCTTCAAGCCCTATTCAGTTTCAGTCCTTGTATCCCTGAAAACAAAATCAAGTTCTGGTCTTAATGGACAGCCAAGTGGAGATAATTAGCAAGTGGGGAAATAGGGCGCATGCCTAGCTCACTGATCACTCTGTGACAAACGTACCAGACACCAGGGAATTACCCTCAGGAGAGAAAGCTGAGTTCCCATGAGGCAAAAAGTGGCCTCTTGGTAGGAAAATATTGGCAACCCTAGAACCCAAGTGTTTCCATCTCTTGATGAAGATATTATTTTTCAATGTGCAAAAACAAAGAGAAACCAAAAGAAAACACTTTTCTCCCATTAAGAAAGTCTGATGAAAACTGTTCTTTCATCTATCATTTGATACTCAAATGCACTTTCCCATTCACAGTTGGATGGAAATTTTTTTTCAAGTTCAACCCTAATTTATTTATCTTAAAGCAGGCAATGTACTGTAATTTTACAATAAAGGACTCCCAATCAAAGCTTACCTTATCCAGAGGTAATTAATACAAAGATTGTTGAATTAAAGATGTGAGTCTTGACACTTTGGCGGGGGGTAAGGGACATGGTCTCAAAGGCCCAAATTATGCCTGAAACAGACCAATTAACACCATGTATCTTCTTTTATGTTAACTTCAATTAAGGTTTCTTAAAATTTTTAAAGTTATTTTCTTCTTTACAATCTCAGAATGTCAGAAATGTACATCAAAGAAAAACGCTTCAGTGTGAACACCATAGGTAACGCTCATTTGCACACAAATCTGCATATTGCAAAGGAGTTCAGAGCCCATTTTGCATGAATTATTGCCGGATGTGAGTCAATGAATTAAACAGCTAAAAAATAACAACCATCCAAGTGATGATAAGCTGCACCTACTTATGTTGACATAATGAATTTCAAAAAAAACACGTCAGAATTTGAGTTAAGTTACAGTGGAAATAAAGAGGTGATTTAAACTGTGATGCTATGCAGGCCTGCCTGTGTATTTTAAAATACTTTACAAATTCATTTTGCTCATCATGATTCAAAATTCCTGTATTGTGAGACGATATTCTTTTTTTCTACCAGATGAAACAGAAATGGATGAAATTTCACACTCTTGTCTCTTCTGGCTTTGACAGTAAATCCATCGACTTTTTTTCAGCATTATATAGAGTATGTCATTTACGTAGCTTTTATTCTGCAGTCATCTGTCTATAAGATCAGTTTGCCCTTGTACAATTCCTCTTGCAAGATGCCATTTCTTCATTTGCCACTGATGTGCAAGAACCTCATTCTTTTCCTTGTGCTCGTGCAAGCGTTGCATTTCTGAAGGTGTCACAGCAAAAAGGAGTGTAGGTTAGCATGACTAATGCAGAAATATCTGACTAAAGAGTTGATTCTTCAAAGAGTTACATTTTAATCACAGAAAAGGAGTACCAAGTAAAGAGTAGAAATCCAAATGTTTTCAACATAAAGTCTTACCTTCCAGAGTCAAATCTATCCCTTCTAGAACCTGTGTGTGGCTCCCACAGACTCCAGTGTGCTCACCCCTAATCAGAACAGCTTGCAAACAATGGAATCCTCTGCTGGGCCTTTTCTTTTCTCCTTTGCAAACTCTCCACACATGGAGCAAGATTTTCTTCTGAGTTTGTGTGCTCTTCATAACTGTTTGACTGATTGTTTTTATGAATATATTTGGGTTTATGGATTTTCCACCAATATTCATAATGAGTGTTCCACGGGGCTTTCGCCTTTTAGAATTCAAAACCCAGGTTGTCACTTCACATGCACCTTCTCTCCTCACCAGATGACATCCCTTTTATAAAATAAATGGTAGCTGGAGAAGCCTGAAACTGCCTAAACTTTTCAAAAAGCAAAGAGGGGTTTCAAGGAGAAAGGAACAAATAGGATTACAAAAATTCTGATTGCATATGAGGGGAAGTAATTTAAAGTGAGAGTGGTTATGGATGCAAGCAGGCTGCAAAGAGAGGCTGTTCAATCTGTCTGTCCTTCGAGACACTCAAAATGTAACTGGGCAGCCCTGGGAAGCCTGATCTCACTTGGAATAGACCCACTTTGAGCAGCAGACTGGACTGAACATCCTCCAGAGGTCCCTTCTGACCAAAATCTGCCCGTGATTCTAATCTGTGGCTCTACAGCCTTGATAGCAATATAAAAGAATTGCCAAAAATCAACTGGGCCAAGAACCTGATGTAGTTAACAACAATGTCTACATTTTCCCACATATTCTCTCCGCTTTCCTAATAGTTGCCACACTCACTGCAGTGTTTAAGGCAGTGACAACCCATGCATGCCCAAGAATAGATTTGGGTGTTTTGGCTAACTGACGTGTGCAGCAAGCCTTCTGTGGATTGTACTTTTCTATAGTTTATTACATTTATTATAGTAATTATAGCAGCTTCACCTTTAAAGAGCTTTAGGAGAAGTGGAGCATGACCCCAGCTTCCACTACATTAAAAATGGCTTAATCATTCCAACCACCACGGGAATAAGTAACAGTTAAGGTCGAATGCAGGTTTTGTATGCACTTTGCTCTCTAAAGACCCTCAAGAGTTTGCAAGTTATAACAAATTTTACACCTGTATTACCTCTATCTTTGTGGGTGTGTGTGAATATGAATGCACAAGAAAAGAAACATTCATGGCAGGAGGCCAAACTGACTGAACAGAGAACTCTTAACTGAATTCAAATGNCAGCTCAGCTCAAACTGTAAGGGCTCAAATTCCATCTGTTTTAGCTCATTTTTTCTCTGAGATGTCAGTATTTTTCTAAAGACCAACTGTGATAAAGCTTATCTTTGATCAACAATTCTGAAAACACTGGCCCTTAGCCAGAACTCAATTTCTTTCTCAGTCTGGGCTCAATTCAAAAGTCTCTACTTTTTCATGAACTCTGTGACAAAACTTCTAAAGAAGTGCAAGTTCCAATGGGAGGGAACCATCCTGCCAGGATAACGGGCAAATCTTGCTACCCTTGCTACCTACCTAAGCCTTTTTCTAAAATCTGTCATTGAGGCTTATCCTTCTGAGAATCCCAAATCCCACTCATTGGGATTGCAGGAAACCCTACTTGATTAAGAGTGAATTTTGGCCTCAGTAAAGAAGATATCCTAAACTCTTTTGGTTTAAAACCAGAAAAAATTCTGTCTGTAATACAGCCGTGTTGTTCTCAGCTGCAAACTGAGAAGCAAGCAAGACCGTGGTGTCTGACATTTGGCCAACTGATGGGATTGTATCAGCAAGTCAGTGTTTTCAACAAAAAGGCTGTGTACAGATATTTAGCTGCAAGGAATGCAGGTGGTCTGTGTGATATTTTAGGAGTGACAGTGGACCATTGTCCATAAAGCTTGAAATCACTGGTTAAAGCAACCATGATTACTACAAAGAGATGGAGGGGCCACCGAACACCTCTTCTGAAGAACAGAACATGTGACCAGGATGCCCAACCATCGGTGTTTTACCACAGTAATACTGAGTGTGAGTCCATTTCCTGCTCATTCAGCCTCAAGGAAAGCAACAGAGCTGTAAAAAGATTCTATCCTTCTCATGTATTCTTGCTCTAACTCTTGCTCTAGTAAGTATGAACTACACTACCGCTAGTCCTCTGGAAAAAAAAAAAAAACAGAGAGAAGGCTATTGGGCATGTAGGGCAATTCCACACAGTATTGTACCAGGGCAGAGTAGTAGAGGAAGGTCTTGTTACTAGCTAGCAGTGAATACTCATTTAGAGACAGGTTATTAAAGCTATTTAAGCACTAACCTCATATTCAAAATGTGCTGTGAGGCACCTGAATTGGTTCATTCAAATCTCAGGAAAAAACTGAATGCTGTAATTTACAGCCAAACCCTTATAAACAGAATTGCAGAATTCAGTCTGCAAACATCATCATGAACGAAACTCCACAGAATTCTCACAATTATTACTATTAGGCCAAGTAATCTTCTCCAAAGGTAAATGATGGAAGCACTGTTGCTTGAGTTATTTAAAGCTAGATTGGACAATTCTCCAGGGAATATTTTGGGGGAGAAAGTGGGGACTTTGTTAAGATTAAACTGAGGTTATAAATAGGAAGACATTAATGCAGTGCAGCATTACTGAAACAGCAATGCTGTTTTATGTTTTTTTTCTAATCTGAAACTAGGGAAATTCTCACTTCCCACAGCAGTCTCCGCCATCCCCAATTGCTCCTATTACATTGACCAGTAATAACACCCTGTGGCTTTTCATTCATTCTGCAGTGCTGTAACTTCTACCTTTCTTCTCATCACATGTCAGTAACACAGAAATCTTGTGCCTTTCCTATGAGTCTGTGCGTGATTTTTGATCCCAAGGTTTACAGCCCACACGCATTTGGTTGGTCCAGTAGGGCTTGGACCCTAAGTGAAGAAATCTTAGAGCAAGATGGTAAAAATAAGTGCTGTCTGGCAGCTCTGCACTGTCACCCCACGGTGAGGAATGTGGAAATGAGTCTCGAGTCTTTGCAGTGATGACCAAGTAAAGATGTTGTAGTCACCCATTCAAAAGTAGGTAGCATTTCTATCCCTACTTTAACAGGCTTTGGAGGGTGTCACGTTTTCATCTGGGTACCAGTGATGGACAACATATATTTTGATTCAACTAGCTGGGAGAAGTTTAGGGTTAGCAAGATGGACACTTGACAATTGCAAGGAAACAGTGGGCTGTCTCCTAACCTCCCTGACATTGTAGGGATTTACATGTATGCAAGTAAAGGCAAAGCAGAGGTAGAAAATGTTTTCAGATCAGAAAAGTCTGTGGTATGTCCCCCTACCTGAATGTAAAGTCATACACTGCATACAAAGCACAGAAGAGCCACACTTTTCAGGGACTGTCTGCTATCCACAAAGGCAGGATTTCAAGAAAACACCTATCAATAGGAAGGTTTGATGATTTGAGGAACCGGCTCATTTATTTCTTTCTGTCTGTTTTTTTAATTTAGGGTGATTACTTCCTCTGCTTGTTTTAAGAAGAATTATTTGTGCCTTTTCAGTTCAATCCAGAGGCAGTGAAGATTGTGGAAGGTGCTTCTTCCTCTGTTGGATTTCTAATTCTGACCTGTAGCATCATTACAGGCACCAACATACAGGACAGTTTATCATTAAAACAAACCTTTTTTTCAGGTGCTTTCTTCAAATGGGGTTTATGTGCCTGTCAGTGTGAGCCAGAGTGGTGCATATGTGCACCTCTGAGATCTGTAAGTTTCATTCTGAATTCACCAGGAAAATGGGATGTGACACCCAGCACTAAGGGATATTCAATCATTTCTGATCCACCTGCACACTTGGCTTGTCAAGGCCATGTGTCTGCCTTCTCAACCCGCTTCAAACATCCCCACAAACAGCACTTGGAGCGGTAGCTTGTTTTTTTCCCCTTAGACTTCAGCGTGTAGGTTTAAGATGAAGCTGAGGAAAATGTCCCATAGGCGTACGCGCCAGAGCTGGGCAGATAGCTTCAATAGACTGGGTGGCATACATGCATGCAAACAAACATACCTGAATGCACACAGAAAACATTCAGTTGGCCTAACTCCCATCCTGCTCTCACCCATCTTTCTTGTCATGTTGCTACGCTCGTCACATTTTCCCCCAGGAATAGCGGGTGAGTTGTGTGGACAGGTATGTGAAATACCTACAGGAGGGCTATCAAGCAAACCACTGTTCGTGAAAATAAATAATGGTAGCACTTCCGCTCTCCCCATGAATGCACAAGGGGACGCATTGTGAAACACATCAAACCCTTTACTAGCTCTTGTCTCAGCTCTCACTCTGACTCCCTGCTGCTTCCTACTGAATACTAGTCCTTTTCAATGGTTAAAAAAATCTCTGGAGCTGTGGAATTCCAGAAAGCACAAGCCAGGCTCAGACCCCTCTTCTCACGCAGTTAACATCTTTCTTCTTCAGCCTGAGTGACAGCGTTTTACTGCACACAGAAGCAAAGCCTGCAGCCCCAGCGCTGCGACACGTAGACCTTCAGAGACCTGGGCCCACCCCACCCTACCACTGCTGTGTGTGGCCTTCAGGCTTAAAAATGCGTTCCTTTCGCCATAGTCGCTGTTTGTTTTAAGCCAGAAATTGAAGCTAGACACCGGCAAAGAAAAACTTTTCCGGAGTATTGTCTTACCCCACGGTGTGAGGCACGGTGCTATGGAAATGACCGCTGCCTTGTCACAGCCGCTTGCAGGCCCTGTGCAAGCCGCTGCTGGTGGCACCCCAGCAGCAAGCAACAAGAAAATCAGGGAACCACCCCAAGGCAAAGAAATGAGGACCTTTCAGCAAAGACTTGCATTTCACCTCCCTTCCGTCTCTCATCCAGTCAAAGTCCTTTCAGTAGCAGCAACCTGAGTTCAAGTTTGCGAATGCGCAGCGCTCTCCCTCCCCCTTACCTGCCCATGCAGACATGCCACAAGACGTTTTGCACATCCCTCCTGCTGAACCTGTTTACAGTCGGTACACAGACAAACAGCTGCTGCAGTCACTGTCCGCGTTGGTTGAAGACAGAATTAGCAGGAAAGCATTTGCCAGTTGAAAAGAGGTAAAAAATCACTGTCGTGTCTTCTCTGACACAGATTTGGAAAACACCGTTGTGTGCCCGTTCTGATCAATTTTATTTCCAGTGATTTATTCTAAGGATCTCCCAGTTCAGCCAAATACAGGACCCCAGAAGAAATGAACTCAGCCTGTAATAATGGAGAGTCAGCAGGTTCACTCCTATCACAGCTTAGTCTTGCCCAGTGTATTTGCTTTTCCATTTCCATTCAGCTTTATGGCCATATATTATTTCCCATACCTCTAATTACATACATTTGTAGCCTGAATATTTTCTGAGCTGTGGCTTCTGCCAGGACAATAGTGCAAGTGAATAGAAATACACAGGACTGTCAGGCTAAAAACATTTGAGTCTCACAAGAACTTGATTTGCAGTGGATATTTGTGTCAATGTTCAGTGTCACTGCTATGCTAGTATTTTGAACAGAAATTGTCGTACAGGAGACTGCCTTTGTCAATGCCATATGATCTGGCAAATTTTAAATGTGACCGTTGGAATGCAAAGGTAGACTTCCAAAAGACCATGTTAGGAAATTGAAGTTCTTCCCGGAGGCTGCCTAGCCTGGTTTATTGCACTGCTAACTCTCATTGCCCTCAGAGGATTTTAATTTGACACTTCTCAGCTATTTACCACTCTTCAACCAACAACTGACACACAAACCTGAAATTAAAAAGTGAAAAAAAAAAAAAAGGATTTATTTTATTTGGGGGTTTAGATTCTTTGTTACCTTTTATGATGCAGTGAAAACTTGTTTTGATGGGTGACTCCTGTGACAGAGCACTTCGTTGTTTCACAGCACTGAGCAGCCTAGAAATAAATGTCAACTACAACCAAAGGTGCAGTTATTAAGTAAGTCCTAAAAGCCATTGGCCTTCAAAATAATGTTTTCTACAAAGGCCGTGAAGCAGAAGGTAAACTAACCCACAGGTGACTGTCCCAACCATCGCTGTAACAGCGGGGCTGCATCTGCCATTCAATTTTAAAGCTGGAATTAAGGTGAACATAAATATTAAAAGGGTGCAAAAAGTTTTCTATAATTACAAGTTTTCTTATATTAGTTATTCACTGTTTTTGCAGAGCACAAGGCAGAGGAAGGAGGGAGGTGAATACAAGGATCATTGCTTCCGTTTATCTAAGAAGCCCAAAGTTCACACTAAACACTTTTTATTTTTACCTCTTTCAAAAATAAGTCCTGAAATAAGCACAAGAGAGAACAAACTCATGGCTCAGGTTAGGCTAAAAACAATAGGGTGCATATAGTCTCCTTTTAAACCAGTTTGCCAGTGTTTCCTTGGCATGATGCTGTTACATTACATGTAACATTGTACATTACATGTACATTACATTACATGTGTAATGCAGTTAGTAAATAGGGACCTGATTCACCGCTTCCTCTTCTCATGCAGACACAGACACCTGAGAAAAACCCCATCAGGTCAGAAGGACAACATACAGTGCAAATAACTACCTGAGATACCAGGCAACATGAATGGGAGCTAGGGAGAGATTTGGAGACAACTGCATCTAAGTAATTAGGAATCTATTTATTGCAAGATTTTTTCTCTAGCACTTGCCCAGGACTTGTGGACAATACTTTTGACCTTCCAGGTAGTAAGATTTAGGATGGAAAAAAGTAAAACAAACCATTTTGCTTTTGTCTGAAGTCCAGAGTGCTCTGGCTGGATCCGATGAAATGAGTCTAACTGCTAGTGCAAAGAACAAGTTCAGTATTATAATGTATTGAAATGCTGATTTAGGTACCGTATCAGTAGATTACACTGTCATCTAGTGGCAACTACTCAACTTGCATCCCAAAATCCTTGAGGCCAGTCTGCACAGTGCAGATACCTACCCAGGAATTTTCTCTTGACCAGCTTTCTAGAACAGCTGAATGATGAAGGACGCTTTCAGGGGATATCACCATACTAATGGAAGATGCAGGCATACATTGTGGATTTGATCCCCCTGCATACTCTGAAAACAAAAAGGCCTTTAAACAACTATCTCAGAAGATGCATAACCCACCTAAACTTATTCTACTTCCTGATTAATGGAAGGTAAAAACCACGAGCTGAAAGTTAGAGGAAAGCCAGAGCCCTCTGTTATGATGCAAAGGAAAACATGCAAGGGAAACACATCACTTTAGGGACTAGCTGGTGATATTTTATTCCTTTTTATAGGTGTGCATTTTACTAGGATGTCCCTGATATAAGAATGCATAAAACCAAATATTAAGTTGAAAATAGATTTAGCAATAAAGTCAAAGAGACTTCCAGATGTTCAGAGAACAGAACTTAATGGAAGGAAAAGGACAAATTCATCACTAGATGAATATGAGAAGTGGTTTAAGAGTGATTAAGAACCCACAGGCCCATTTAAGAGCCACAAGTCTAAGTGTTCACCCCATTCTAACATAAAACTGCCCATAAAATATTTGATTAAGGGATTACTAGAGTCAATCCATTATTGGCAGAGCCAGCCAGAAAGAGTGCAATGGCATGGAACAGTTTATCGGGCTAAAGGACTGACCAGCCTCCTCAGAGAAACACCAGATTTAAACACCAAAGTGTCAAATTTCCCCTCACCCCACCCCCACCCCAAATATATACATACATATATATATATATACACATATATATTCTGGATTGGATTTAAGATCATTGTAAGAAACTAATGAATTCTTTTGAAGTAGGTAGAAGAAACGGTGGCTTTCAAACTTCTCATGTCACCAACTAAAGCATACAGGCTGGAGGATTCTGCTATCTCCTACTTTCCTGAAGGTTGGTACAGATATGAAAGAGAGCCAGAAAAGAAGTCCAAGGAGAAGGAGAAGGAAAACAGCAAAAACCAGCAGATTCAGGCTGAGCAAACACTAGAGGATGGACCCAGGATAAAAATAGACAAGACCTACTGGTCCAGATGCTGACTAAGAGAGAGGAGTGTGGCACAGATACCATGTTATGCTCCTTAGTTCATTTTGGAGTCCAGAGATAGGGATGGGTAACACCTGGGGCCCTGGGGCTGTGACCTTGTCTGCAGCAGAGACCCTCTGCATCCTTCTACCATGGATATAGTTCTGCCTGCCCAGGGAAACAGGCCTGGTACCTCCAGATTTGCACCAAGAAGCAGCTGTTCCTCTGGCTTCAACACCACAGATTTAAACAACCCTCTGGATCAGAAAAGGGTCGTGACTCTTACAGTTGCATTCTGCCTGCAGTGGGCTGACGGTTGTAACCATAGCCCATATATAAAGCATCTGTTTAAGAAAAAGTAGCCATGAAAAAGTTCTTTCTAGCCTGCACCTAGAAGACAGCCTTTCAGAAATGTTGTTTTGTTTTGTTTTGTTTTTTCAAAAAAAGGCAGATAGTTACCTTTTTTTTCAAGCTATTTTATACTCCATTTCTTAAACACCCTGGTATTTTGCTCACTTTTATGGATCGCTGTGGGAAAAACACTAACATTTGCTGGTCTAGACATTTGGGTAGCACTTGTGCAGATGTCCAGGTTGTGAAATCCTGCATACTCCGTTATCCATTATTCATCTCCCAAGCCATCCAGTTCTCCAGTGAATTCTCTTTTTATGGTTGTAACAAGTACATTTTCTGGCTTTCACTACTCATGAGGAAAGACAGTGTTCCCTAATTTATTTATACTTATATTTTTGTAATTTGCACAAACGAAATGATCTACAGGAAGGGATTCTCAGTAGTATAAATACGTGTTATCACAAAGAACGCATTTGTAACAGCATTAAAGAAACTTCAAAACTAAAAAGCATTTTGATTGCAGCAGGCCATTTAATATGCATGCCCCTCACTGAAATTAGGCTACATTAGCTAATCATTGAAGAAATAAGAGAAGCAATATCTCGGTGTAAATTAACAATGCTGGCTCTGAAAGACAGTTAATTGAGATCTGAAACACAGGGAATTACAAGCAAGGGACCACAACACTCAGAACTAGCACATGCTCTTAAGTTTCACAGCACTTCCATATTTAACCAAAAAATGCCTTATTTTTTAGGTAGAAAAGCGTCACCAAAAAATCAAGCGCCAAGGGACAACGATTCTTCCGCCTGCAGTTGTGGCTCAGGTTTACTGAAGAGGAGGGTGAGGGCAGAGGGAGAGCAACTGTTTTATCCTGCTGTTTCTAACCCTGTGCTGCCACACAGTTCCTGTTACCGGTACCCAGTGCCACAAGAGCAGCAGTCTGGAAGAAGCAGCTCCTGTGCTGGCACTGCTCGGGGAGACAGCCCTTCCCGGAGCACCATCCATGATGTGCAGGGGCAGGCCCCTGGCTACAAGGACACGACGAGCAGGCAGGAGGGGCCGTAGCCCCCAGTGTGGGCAGCCCAGCGCTGACCCCTGCTCTATGTTTCCTCAGCACCAGTCTGAGCCTTGAGAACAGCACCTCATCAAGGACCCTAAAACCCTCCACGATGGGGTAATTAGGTGGACTGCCTCCGCTTTATGTGTGGTAAGACAATCTCGGTGAAAATACTCCCTGAACAGCCACCCATTCTGGATACACTGGAGATGATTACCATTAGCTTTAGCCATTACCACTACCACAGCTTTTGGGGTCCCATGTCAGGGAAGCCCCTGGTGCCCCACGCAGGTGCCCTGTTGTCCAGACACAATGTTCAGGAACCAAAAGCTCTTCAGTGCAGGCAGCCGCTTGTGTACACACACATCTCTTCCACGTACTGCGCTGTGCCTGCCTCATGGCACAGCAGAGGACGGGCTCAAGGCCGCCCCTTCTCCGTCCATTGTTTTAACTGGAAGACATGGTAGCTCTGGGACAAATACATTGTGCTATAAGCTTATAGTTTAAGGCACGTTGCTAGATAACTCCGATTTTAACTGCTGTAACAGTAGAAGCGCTGTATTTCTATGGAAGAACCTAATGTTCATTTTGTGTGATCTTACAATCTTGTATTGATTATACATGGCACTTTTTCATTATTTTTTAGGTAACAAGCCCTCAATTATTCCGGGCAATAGGGGAGGTTGGAGAGAGAATAACCCAAATAAAGCAAGAACATGGGTAATACAAAACAGATGTAAATTAGGTCATAAGAACAGGATAAATATATTTAACTTTGAAAAACAAAGCTGATATGACGAATGAGGTAGTAAACATAATGAAAATGAGGTGGCAGGGGAAGTGGTTAATCCCCAACGCAAATAATCTTCACACAGCTAATCAAAAGTTGACTGTCCCTGTTTACACCTGCAGTAAGCCCCGCTGCTGTTCTTCTGACCAAAAATGGCAGCCTCTGCCTTATATAGGCTGGGACTGTAGAAACTAGGGGGAAAATACTGAAATCTGACTTGTCTTGGTGAGGGAGATACAGTCTTTCATGGATATAGAGGTTCTCAAATTGTAATTAGTGAAGGTGGAAGTCGTAAGACTGGCACCTAATGCTTTGCAGGCCATAGCTTTCTAGCAGGCCGCAGATCTCTGAGGTGGAAACTAATGGAAAGCAGCACCCAGGCTCCACATGCATGCTGCACTTTCTTCAAACCTTCATTACTGATTGCTGGGCTGAAACAAATTCCAGCCAGGCTAAGCAGCTGATTTTGGTGCACTGCTACAAAGTCAGGATGTGTTTTAAGCCCCCAGAATTTGTTAAAGATAAACAACAAAGCTTTAGTTCTCCTGCCACAGCAAACAAGAAACTTTGCCCCAACTTTTCACACTGTAGATATCAGTTTCACAGATAGTTTTTTTCTGCTCTGAGTTTTATTTTAATCAAGTAGTAAAAGCAAGAAAATCAGAAAGGCCATGGAGATTTTAAAAGCTACTCTGAAAATCTCACATGCTAAAAAGACATTTTCTCCCATCCAAACCCTGGTGCTCCAGGGCCATCCCCAGAAAGCGAGGCCAATGAATAAATGTCTTAAGAACATAGTGCCTGTTTTCTATACTGACTTGAGAAGGGCAAAGAAAATGTGCCATGGGACCAGAGAGTAAGGTTTTAGAGTTGGAGGCTTCTGGTTCCCCTGCTGCAACACACGAACTTAATTCAAAGACTTTTTCTAGTTGATGACAAAAAAAAAAAAANATTATTTCAATAGGTTTGAGGCATTCTTGAAGAATCAGATTTATATAGTTGCACTGCCTTACAGAGCTTCAGAGGAAAAATGGAAACGTGCCTGATGCTGGATAAAGTCTATAGTGCATGACAAACACTGTCTCAAGGAATTTACAAACATAATGGGTGGGACAAATGCATTCCAGTTTTACCGATGTGAAACTGAAGCCTCAAATTACACTGAAAGCCCATGATAGAGCTCGACATTCAATTTACATTCCTGAACCTGATTTAATGCCTTACCTACAAGACTCTTTCTCTTTTAATTGTGCCAATTTACTTTATAATTCACCTCATTTACAGAGATTATTAAAATTGACAACTGAAAGTAAATCTGACACAGTTTAAAGCATGAAATAGGAGAACAAGCAATGCAGTCTTGCATCCAGCACAGATTTCCATGGTCTGACTTCTGCCTAAGTTCCCTAAAGTAGAGGTTTTGCTTGGCTAGGTACAGGTGATGGCCTACTGTGAGCCACAAGAGATTAAATAGCACTCAGCTGGCTGGGCCTGGCACAAACCAGCTCAAAACTAATGTGCCCACAGCTGTGTGCTGGTATATCAAGGCTTATCTTCATTTAGACAACTTATCTTACAAGAATGAATGGTCTTGAATAGAAATGTCTTAGTTATGAGAAAATTACTAATGGCACAGGTGAGACAGAACCACAATCACGTTAATGAGAACACTAGCCCTACATATTTAGGATTGACACCCTTAGTTTATGTGAATGCAACAATTTCATAGGGAGTCTCAAGCTGAGATGTGATCAAGTCTGTTCTGTTTCCATTACTTTCAGGAAAGGCTATGGAGCTACGTGAACCCACAGTGTGACCCAGTACTGATATTCTTGCAGGGACATTGGGTTTGTGAGACGAAATCTGCAGTTCATACCTTATTTTGCCGTGAAATGAATGGAAAAGAGCTGGCTGCTTCAAATGGGATTCTCAGGAGCCATCTCATCGAAATTAACTGATAGGAAAAGCTGGGAGGAAGAATGCTTAATAAAAACCCCGACTTTTCATGTAAGACCCCTAAGGCCCCAGGGAAACATCAATGTCGGATGAGGATTCACAGCCCGTGCACTTCACCACCTCTGTCGTTCCTCACCAGGCTGCAACAGGTACCGCTTCTGTCCGCTGCAGGACAGGCAGAGGAGCAGTCGGGCACTATGGCAGGAGCTGGGGTACTGGAAGAAAGGAACATTCAGATTCTGCCCTACTCTCCCATGTCTCTTGCCTCCCAGCAAAGTGCTCCAGCCACCCAGCAGCGGATGATCTTGGTGGGGAAGCGCTCTCCCTGCCGGAGCACCGGGCAAGGGAATTCCAAAAAGCTGGCTCCTGGTAATGCAGGTGGCCGTGCTGGGCATGGCCCACCTGAGGGACCGGGAGACAGCAGTCCAGTCCCTCTTCCAAATGCTGCTTCTGTGTTTCATGCTGAGCAGCTTGGGCCAGTGCTCCTATTGCTAAAAAACCCAAGGCCTTGGGCACAAGAAAGACACAGAGATGCAGAACCACGCCAGGGTGGTTTCAGTCCTTGGCATTCACAGGAGCACAAGGTCAGGTGTTCACTTGCCCAACTTGTGCTACTTGAGATGTCCCAGGGCATCTGGCCCAGCCTTTAGCTGTCCCTCCAGAGACTGCACGTCTCCCATAGGACCTGTCCTCCCATAAGACATCTGCCAGCCTTGTGCAGACATTTTAGCTATTCACTAGTGTTTTAAGTGGTGTTAGACCTGGGTGTAGGCAACTGAGCTGAGCTGTCGTACACATTCCACTGAGTCAGTGGAACTGAACGGTCAGTACTGGACACCATAAGATCAGACATAGGATTTGAGGCCTGACATTACCTGTATACATGAATTCTCCTTAAAATCCTCTTTAGGATACCCCCTTCCATAGAGCAAGACCTGTTGACTGCCACATCTCACGTTGATGGTGCAGGGTAGGTGCCCTGCATGGCTGCTGGACTTTCCCTTTCTCTGCTATATGTTGTCACTCTGCTGATGAAAGAAATATGGAAAGCACTTTCCACCTGATGAGACATATCACGTCTGGGAGTCACAAACTGGTATGGTCATGAATCTCATGTTCCTGCTTCATTTTTTCCCCTATTCAGAATGCAAGAAGTTTCCCATCACACTACTTAGCCATATATCCTTCAAGTGAGTGCTTGGAGTACATTTAGATCCTTATGGCTAGTGCTCAGCATAAGATCACCCTTCCTCTAGTGGATAGATCCACCAGAGAGATTGAAAAATGTCATAAAGAATAAATTTCCAGACTTCAGCTAAGCATATATAAAGAATGGATCTCAATAGTTTCTTACTAACTAGCCATGGACCCTGCCTGTGATTAGAGCTTTCCTGAGGTTGTAGTTGCTGTTCAGGATTTTTATAGGGATTTGCCCATACTTCAGAGCTTGCAGCTTGTTTTGAACTTTCTGAGCAAGGTGAACATTTAGAGCCAGGCCCATCTAGTCAAATAATATGTTCCACAGCTACGTACCTTCTAATGGTCACAAAAGTTATATTGTCTCCTGCAGACTAGATGGCTGAGATTTTCATTACAAATAAAACACCCAATACATTAAGCGTATTTCCTTTATTATGAACCAACTCTTATTCCTACTGATGCTTCCTATGCTCATCAGAAGCTGCTGCAAATAGCTTGGACAAATAGGAGGTGGTTTGCTTGGATAATTTATTTTTGAATATTTGACATTTGTCATTTACAGTGGGTGATCCTTACCTTAGATGACAAAATTTAACAAGAGAAAAAAAGATACAAATAGAGAATAACAACTGTTCACATTAATATTGCATTACACACATTACTTACCCCCATACCCACAGATTAATGAAACCAACGTCAACAAACCACAAACAGTATAAAAAGAGGCACACGGTCTCTGTCAAATGCAAGCTGAGTACAACCAAATTTTTGCCAAGCCCTTACTTTGCAGCATTTAGACACTTCCAGCCTAGCTGTCATGGTGTCTCGAAAAAAAACATGGTTATTTGTATACACTACTGAGGTATTTTATAAGCCACAGTGACATAAAATGCTGAGTAAGTGTCTTGTTTCTCTTATCTCTTTTCCTTTACCTAAAAATCACACTCATCTAGTATATCTCTGCAGAAACTTTACTTAACATTTTCCTTAAGTACCTTCTTGAATAACAGCCAAAGATCATAAAATTAAGAACTTAAGACTACAGAAATCAAACTAATAAGCTAGTGTGCCTGGGGGAGTATAGAAGAAACCACCATAACATTATATCAACAATAATACTCACATATATAAGAACACAGAGGTGTGTGTGCGCACAAGTGTGTGTGTTTGTGTTTATATATATAACCTTTCTTGGAAAGGTGTATTACACAACATGGGTTAGTAACCAATCTGTGAAAACTATTTCAAGCAGAAGACACGATAGAGACTATACAGAGCATATTAATATTCATAGCTGTCAGTAATAACTTCATGCCTCAGTTGTAGTCTCTCTCAAGTCACGTGCCTCTAATGGCAATGGCGTGGGGGACTGAACACCCAGGGTTATACTTGCTGGCACAAAGGCACCACAAGAAGGGACCTTCACACACCTGTGGAGCCAGTTAAAAGCCTCCTACCGGGCAAATGATTAGGACCACTGTTAGGCATAATTTAAGCTTACACATAAATGCTTTCAAAGGTCCTGATCTAGAGTCCACTGAAAACAGTGAGAATATGTAGAGCTTAGTGACATGGTTTAGTGGAGGGCTTGTTAGTGTTAGGTCATATGTTGGACTAGGTGATCTTGAAGGTCTCTTCCAACCTAAATGATGCTGTGATTCTGTGATTCTGTGAATATGCATTTTCTTTGATGAGTGCTGCATTGCCTCTATTTTGGGGGGATAAGTTCATGCCTTAGTTGAAGTCCAGCTCAGCAAAGCAGACCCCAGCTTCACAAAGTCCAGCTCAGCCAATCAATTGTATTAAGCCAAACCCCAGCTTCACCAAACTTGTTCATGCACTTCCAGAAATTAATTTTATAGCCAAACAACAGTCAGATCTTCAAACAGTCTTGACATGGGGTGTTTGCCTTCTGATTTTTAGAGCCTATTGATCCAATTGCACTTACATCACATTTTTAAGTTGCTCCTACAACCATGAGACTTAGCAATTCATTTTACTTTTGGTGATGAAAACAGGGAGTCTTGCATAGACACTTTGATCCAAGGATCTAAGGCTTTAAGAAAGACATACTTAATGAAAGCACAAAGGTTAGCTTGTGCTTGTGCTGACTTGTGGTTAACTTCTGTTGACTATACAAAATAAGGGTGAGCCATAGATCTGGGGAAAATTGTATCACTGAACAGAAAATTTGCCAGACTGATTTTCTAAGGAGTAAGAATACCTGCCAAGTCAAATCAACCCTTACAGATGGTTTTAGCCAAAACAAGACGAGTAAGAAATGTCAAAAATGTCAAAACACTTCTCAACATTTTTTTTTTTTAGTGGAACGTTTTATTTCAGAAACGTCTACATCTTGTATCCTCATCTTCCAAATAAAACACGTTTTCTACTTGGAAAGACACTTTTTGCTTACAAATTGAACTCCCTTTCAGAGAGGAGGCATTATAAAGGGTTAAACAATCTGATAATTAAACACACTGAATTGCCTCAAACAAGCTGGTCTTGGCATTGTTTTTTTCTTTTAAATCAAAATCTTCAAATCCATTGTGACTATTTGCGAGGAAACCCGTAGCTTCTTAGCTGTGTGGAGGTGGCTTAGTAGTTTGAGATGATTAGGAAGGAATTGTCTTCCTAAATTTGACTGCCAGTTTTGACAACGTTTCCTCAATGACCTTGAGTACATCACTCAACTCTCTGTGCTTCAGCTTCCTCACACATCTACCTGGGTTTTACTAGGATTGCATCGAAATCAGCTTGTGTCAAGAATATTCATTTACCAGTATGGATTGTCATTTACTTATCAGTTCATCTGTGACAAGGCTGTCCTGTAATGTCATTGTCATCTTATTAACTGGGAAAGGAGAGATTTAGGTGTATTTTTATCCCGCTGTGGATTATAGGAGTTTGGTTGGTGTGGGTATTTCGATTGCTCTAAGTAATCAAGTGATTTTTCTGGTGGGTTTGTATGCATTTCTAAACTGTTCCAGCTCACAGTTGCCCCTCGGTACCATTTCCTTCAAAAATAATTGTGTTGAACTGCAGAAACTAGCACAAAGAAATGCCTTCGTCCCCACGGTGCAGCACATGATTTCTTGTCCGATGGGGGAAGGCTTCTTGTGCGGCCTGCTGCACGTTCATGCCTTTTGCTTTCCGCACAAGGAAATTAAAAAGGTGTCGGTGCCTGGTCTCTGCCGGGCGACCCGTCAGAAGTTTTGTGGTCTCAGTCACCGGGACGAAGCCACCAGCGAGGTATTTGCGCGCCGCAAGTTCCCACGTCTCCTTTCTCTTTCCAGCCCGCTAGGTGGCACCGAGTGCTTCGAGCGGTGCTAAGGGGATGTGGCAGCCCGGGCGGCCGGATCCGGCCGGGCTTCTCCGGCTGCGCTGCCCCGAAGCGGCCCGAGGCTGCCTCGTTCACCGGCAAGCCAGGAGGGAAAGTACTGGCCCCTACCGGCACCCGCAGGTTTCACGTCCTTAAAAATAAATAAGTAAATAAATAAAATTTAAAAAAAAAAAAAAAGGACCATTTTGCTCCTAACCTATAATAACCCAAACGAATCTGTTTACCTCTCTTTCTCCCCGCAAAAAGTGGCCAAATCCCCAGTGCCCCCTGGGAGCAGTCCACACATCACAAGCACGAGGGGGCAAATCTTCAGCTGGTGTGAATTTGATTAAGCTACAGCCATGGGCACCAAGAAGGGGTATGTCCGCACACACTCAAGGGAGAAACCACGGGAAAATTCAGGTCACCCGGGGGATCTACCTCCCGTCCCTGGAAAGCAGAGCGGCTGCTAGAGACAGTGTTTTAGTACCTGGTTTCATAGCTCAAGGACCATCTATTTCACACTTTTCCAGTTTGTGACAGTGTGCAACTAATGGAAAAAAAACTTTTTCCAGCCAGAAGTACATGTATGACCGGGGGGATGTTGTTTGTTAAATAATTCAAATTAAGTAATAAGTATGGCTGAGGGTAATGCTATACATAGCTTCATTTTTAAATTCAAATCCAGCAATGACACCTCACAAAGTCAACTTTAACAGGACTCCAGTATAGGCTTATCTGCTTTGCTGAACAGGAATGGGTTTCATTACCCATACAAAAATAAGCGAATGCTTTGCTCCTTGATTTTTTCCTAGAAAAGAAGTCAGAAGGAGCATGAATTTCCTTTTCAGTTCTAATCTATATTTCTGTTTTATTCATTTTTCTATTAAAACTAGTTCCAGATCTTTCTGTGCCTTGCCGAAACATTCAGAGAATATCTTCTATCATCTCATCTTCTTACACAAATAAAATGTACTTAACTCTGTAAACACTTAACTCCATAAAAGATGTTTAACATGAAAACCCATAAGTCTGACCAGCAGTTGTTATTTTTGTTAATACCTCATTAAATGTAGGAACCTGTTTCTGGAAGAGGGAATATGCCCAGGTTCCCAAACTAGTAATACATATGTTTAACAGGGAATTGAATTTTTTGATAAGGGTTTTGTTTTCTAAGGCTATACCCTCAGCAACAGTCATATAAGCTTAGTTTTAAATCTGTGAATTTTGTTCCTGTTGAAATCTATGGCAAAATTGCAGTTGAATTCTCTGCTAAACATTCAGAACCTTTCACAGAATCACAGAATCACAGAATCGTTCAGGTTGGAAGAGACCTCCAAGATCACCTAGTCCAACCTCTGACCTAAACTCTAACAAGGCCCACACTAAACCATATCTCTAAGCTCAACATCTAAACGTCTTTTAAAGACCTCCAGGGATGGTGACTCAACCACTTCCCTGGGCAGCCCATTCCAATGCCTAACTACCCTTTCGGTAAAGAAGTTTTTCCTAATATTCAACCTAAACCTCCCCTGACGCAATTTTAGCCCATTCCCCCTCGTCCTGTCACCAGGCACGTGGGAGAAGAGACCAATCCCTACCTCACTACAGCCTCCTTTAAGGTACCTGTAGAGAGCGATAAGGTCACCCCTGAGCCTCCTCTTCTCCAGGCTGAACAACCCCAGCTCCCTCAGCCGTACCTCATAAGACTTGTTCTCCAGACCCCTCACCAGCTTCGTTGCCCTTCTCTGGACTCTCTCGAGCACCTCAATGTCCTTCCTGTAGTGAGGGGCCCAAAACTGAACACAGTACTCGAGGTGCGGCCTCACCAGAGCCGAGTACAGGGGGACAATCACTTCCCTAGTCCTGCTGGCCACACTGTTCCTGATACAAGCCAGGATGCCGTTGGCCTTCTTGGCCACCTGAGCACACTGCTGGCTCATATTCAGCCGACTATCAACCAGCACACCCAGGTCCTTCTCTGCCAGGCAGCTTTCCAGCCACTCATCCCCCAGCCTGTAGCTCTGCCTGGGGTTGTTGTGCCCCAAGTGCAGGACCCGGCACTTGGCCTTGTTAAACTTCATACAGTTGGCCTCAGCCCACCGGTCCAGCCTATCCAGATCCTCCTGCAGAGCCTTCCTACCCTCGAGCAGATCGACACACTGCATGTCAGCATGGCCAACTTTTTCTTCAAATACTCAAACTGTGCTTATAACTTCCTATGATTTTTCTGAAGATATCACAGAAGACTGAGAATTAGTTTACATGCTACAGCTCTTTTTGTATCCCTTTTTTGCAGCTTTAAAGTTTGTCACTGCTAGATGTCACCAGGTCTGTGCATGTGCTTGCTGGGTTCTGCCTGTTATTATGACACACGGGTGGTTTTTTAACATAAAATGCCCTTGATTTTAGATAAATTAGAGGAAAGCATTTTGATCAAAAGACAGAGTTTTGTATTGTACTTTCAAAGAAGTAGGTCCAAACAGAGCTTGTTAATTTGAAGTATGAAGTAGCCCTGAGCTTCAGATACGCCGTTTCTATGAAGGGACATCTCCCAGAACCAAATCTTCCATCATTCATTATGGTCTATGCCAGGCCAAATCCCAAAGAAACCAATGGAAGCCCATCTTCATTGACTCTAAGGTTTGTCCTCCACTGACTTGATGACGTGGATGCTGGAACTGTTGGAGATGTCTAAAGAAACACACATACAGCTCCTGTCGCTGCAGAATGTCAAAAGCAAGATGTATGAACACCCAGGCTGCCACCACTGTACACTACACAGCCCAACAGAGAAGATTCTAAAGCAAGGGGAATTTTTCTTTGTGCATTTTATTTGCCTCAGGCTGAAAGAGCATTTTCTCATAGCACATTCATCTTTTTAAAAAATGGTCATTATCAGAGCACTACCTCTGCAAGAAAAAGAAGTGGAGAAAGAAGGACACCTGAAAATTTGTTTTCTTTAGAAATTCTGTGTTCCTCAGCACTGACATGTTCATTTTCTTATTGGCCTTGAGGAAGCATGGCTACACACACTTTGTCTGGTTAGCAAAACCAAGCAAGAAGGACTGGCAGGTATTTGAAATGCCTTCACATCTTTTCCATTACACCAAGATGAATACTGCTCTCTGCTATAAACATAGGGTCTGATCGTACTCTCATCAAAGTTAGAGGCAAATTTCCCATTGACTTTAATAGTGCAATACAGGGTCTTTACCAAACAGACAGGGCACTTTTGTATTTCCTACTGAATATAAAAAAGAAAAATCTGAGTACCAAAGTCTTGGATCAAAAAGAAAACAAACACATCTTACAGGCTTTTTAATAACTTTTTTCCCAATAAAAAGAGTACAGTTGGTCTAAAATTATTATACCTGTTTGAACAGAAAGCATATTTTCTTCCTAGCTAGGCATTATATCATTCAATCTATGAACACAGAGATGTAATATAAAGTAATAAAGAGGAAATACAACATAAAGTAAGATTCAGACATATTAAATTGCTTAATGAAAACACAAGAGAGAGAGAATAGAAAATATGGTATCCTTTATTGAGAAAAATCCCTTTTGAAATGTTTAATCAATAATAAAGTTCATATTTCCTGACTTGAAATATTTTTTACAATTTTTTTTTTTAGAAAATTATTAAATATCTTTAATGAATATAGATTGTCATTCTTCTGCAGCATGGCCTGGCAGCATCCTGGATAGATCGTTCTCTGCCTAATCTGTTTCCCTTCTGCAATTGACTGTTCCAAGCAGTGCATTTCATAATTTCATTTCAGATCATTCTTGTCACTGAATTCTATCCAGTGAATGTGAATACACATTTGCAAATGCACCTTGGGAAAAGGGAAATGCTGTAGGATCATGCTGCTGGTAATTTGGAGATGAGTCAAATTAACATGGAACATTTGTTACCACTTAACTTTTTTAAGTTCTTGTGCTACAGAGCAGATTGAGGCTATAAAAACCTCTGTCAAGCCTCTGTCATTCCAGTTTCCATATTCTTTGACCCTAATTCACTGTCCATGGGTTATTAAATATCCAGAGTCTACTGACTAAGATGGAAGAATGTAAGACATCCGTTAGCGTGTGAAACCTTACATCCACCTACTCCACCATCTTCTGTCTGAAGAGCACAGTCGTCTGCTTCCAAACCATCTTTCTCCATGGGGTGGAACATCAGAATCATCACTTAAAAGAGCTGTTGCTTCTGGGAAGGCGTGGAGTATTCGTCTTCTCTCAGGACTCACTGGGAGCTTTACATTTCCTGCTCATTTCCTGCATGGCCACCTTTCTCGGTACCAGCACAGTATATTTGGGTAAGGTCCCTCTGGAGTGGCACCCAATTGCCAGCTGGAAGGCCTCTCGGCTTCCAGTGTAGCAGCTATGGTTAGGATGCACTTATTCTGTGGCAACTGGTCCCAAATAGCAAATATATATATATATTCTATGGTGACAAGTTTGTAGAGGGTGTGTGACCTGCAAATAGCCAGATCTCCACATTTCCCCACTGCAGTCTACTGCTGATATGAGCCCACCACTCTCCTCCCCTAAGCAATATCCCAAGAGTGCCTCTAGAGCACTGACAATTTCACTAACAATTAGTGAAAATTGGCTAGGGTTCCTTAGGCTGCACTTTATAGAAGAGGGGTGGGGAAATGCAGCATACAGAGCGCACCCAGTTTAAGCTGCACCCTTGGCCAAGCCCCAGGCAGGCCAAGGCAGGCTGGAGCCCCTCACGTTCCCCGCATGCCACCGGCCACAGGGATGACCACGGCAGCTTCTGGGCGACTTTCTGGAGATGCTTCGGACAGTTTGTGCTGGGGTGAGGGAAGCCACAGAAGGGGCCAGGCAGGCAGAGAGTAAGAAAGGTGACAGGGAGAGCGGTCACCCTCACAAAACTGTTAGGGTACCTTGCATATCAACCCTACTGAACACTACAGTGTATTGAAGTAATCTTATTTACACATCCGAGTTAAATTTAGCTAGTTTCTAAGGAGTATCGCTATAGGCAGTACGCACGCATCACCTGGAACATGATCTCCTTCCACTGTAAACCTCTAATGATGGCTTATAAACAGAAACACGGTCAAGCCAGAAATAAGCTGTCACACAAAATGCTGACATCTCTAAATACCAAGTGTATCCAAGAGATTTTTTTTCTCATTAAAAATACTGCATTTGTTTTTCTCAGAGAAAGTAGAAGGCGTAAGAAAAATCAACATTACGTGACCTAATCTTTCTCATTTTCATTTTTAATTCCCCCATCATGGGCTGGAAAAGCTCAGTTCCTTGACACTGAGTGCCATGACAACCAACAGACCCATCAGGTCTCTGCATAGCCACTCTGCTCATTACCTGGGAAAAATGTACGTACCAAACGCTCAAACTCTTTTTAAACCTATTAAATATAAATAACTAATATGATTTGACCTAGATAGCTGAATGTAATGTATCATAACATCCAAATTTAAAAAAAAAAAAAAAGCCTAAGTGTAAAAGCAGTTGTGTATGTTATGGAGACTAAGTAAAGTTGCTACAATGAGCTCATCAGTTGTGTTAATGTTTTAAGAGAACTTCGCAGATGAAATGCTTTCAAAGTGAAAAATGTGAGTAAGGTATTCAACATTTCAGGTATCACTTGTATGCTATATGAACAGTGTAGTTAAAGCACTGAGAATACAGGTATTTTTATAAATGAGATGCATCTCAAATCTGTTTAATTAGTATCCCCAAAGAAAAATATTTTTTAAATTGCCCTTGGAGCTTTAGCATTCGCACCTTACTGAAACCTAAAGTGCCCAGGTAAAACACCATATCTTGTAACAGTACTAGCCTATGAAACAAACTGTAGTTGCACACACATTCAACCATGAATAAGCAAGATAAAGATGTATGAATTTCTTATCACTAACCATTACACAAACACCATTTACGAATAGGTGTATCCAACTCAACTGCCAGCCTGGCTTTTCCCTTTCATCTTGCTGTTAATCAATACATGCTGGAAATTTTATGTGATCCAGCCTGCATTTTGCATTTTGATGGGCAAACACCAACAATATACCCAGCTTCACTCCTTGTCCTTATAAATGATGCTATCATTTTCACAGATAACCTATTTAAATGTCCTAACGTTTTCTCTGAGAAGCATCACCTTTCTGGCAGCTGGTCTTTGCAAGAGAACATCAGACTCTCGACTGAAAGAGAGATGTAAGACCAAGCCTCACACTGCTAAGCTGGCTCAAGGCTTTCATTTAATTAGCACATCTTTAGCTTGGCCACGTTTAAATGAATGCATTCCTTGGTAATACAGACAATAAAAAAGACCTTTTGCACTCTGTGACCTAGATTAAGAAATCACTTTAAAGATGAAGGGTTTGGGGTTCTCTGATTTCAACTTTATTCAGCTTAATTCTCCTATCCTCTGATCAGTATTATCCCTTTCTACCACAACTTCCTCTTCCAGCATCTCTCCAGTCTTCCTCCCTCACATTGCTAACTTCCCAAAGCCTTTATTTCACATTTGATTTTATTTTCTTCCTCTAAATGTCTCTCCAAGCACTTAACTGCTTTTCCAGGTTCCCAGATAACATCCAGAGATGTTCAAGCATTAATGGCTTTGCTTCCAGCTACTGATCAGCCATATAAATCTGTTCACACACCACAACTCGTCCTGAAAATTGGGTTCAACTCCATCCCAAACTTCAATACCAAATCTGTTTGAAACCCACTGATTTAAACCAGTGTGCCACTAAAAACACAGTTGTCGATGCAAAACAACCACCTTCATGACCCTAATGTTTTGACGGACTTGAATCTGTCAGGAAGTGCAAAACAAATGAATTTCTTTTGTAGCTGGGAGACAAATAAAATTCGTTTCGGTGGAGGTTTCCCTGTAAACTAATTACATTAGACTCACCACTGCCTTTCATCTTGTACCGTGCTCATTCATCTTTTGCTCAGAAACAGGAAGAGGAGGCTGCTTCTTCCTAACCCTGCAGTCTCTGCCGTGCCTGATTCAGACCATATGAGCTCCAGAGAAGATGCACAAGTTTGCCTGAGGCAGAATCAGGCCCGCAGAAGCTGGTGAAATCACTTTTCCTCTGCTTGGAAAATGAGAGCAAACCGCACTCACAGAAGTGCAGCAGAAAGAAGGACTAGAGGAAAATATAACTCAGCTGCTCGAACATTTTGTTCTCCGTGGAATAGTTTATAATCTACTGAGTTTTCATTCCTCTGCTACATGATTGTCCAAGTGGGGAAAAAAAAGAGATAAATATTTAACTAACATGAGAATACTTCTCAAGGTCACCCCAATTATTTATTATTAGGGTATTTGGGTTCTTTTTGGTTTGCAGCTGTTGCAAGAAAATTCCTTTCACTGAAGTATCCCCTGGCTGCAGTTTCCAACAGAAAATCTATTTACTGAAATTGAATATCAAGACTACCAGGTATGCACAGCTGCACTATAGCAATGTCTGTTATCTGGTCATCTTTTGCATGCTATTCCTTTTTTTTTTTTTTTTTAAGTTTAAATGTGTCTGAAAGAGGGACATGGGCATACAAGATTAGGAGGAAAAATACGTAAAAATGAAAGCATCAAATTATCCTTGCTGAAGACATGTCTAAAAAAGGGAACCAGAAAAATGAAGCCCCGTATATGACCCAGGGTTAATTGTACTCAACTATCTGTGAAATATATGCACATTTCTATGAGGAGAAACAGACGTGTGAGAACGAGTGTTTTCAGCAAATGAGGACAAGTGAATCAATGACGCAGAAGTGCCATTAGCCACAGCCCTTGGAGACCCGAACCAAACAGATGACTGCTCCTATCAGAAGCAGCAGGTAAATAGGACAGAAATGTAGAAGCCCAACAAATAACAGGACTATGGTCTGACATTGTACAGATAAGCAGGGGATAATAAGCAAAGGCAAACAAGGAGAGATGTCAAGTGTAGAGAAATCAGCTACACCACATGTACAGGCAGCAGTACATTCCAAATCTGGGAATGCTGCATTTTGGGACCGACCGGAGACTATTTTTGCTGAACCAGTGCCCATTAATTCTGGAGCGGTGTTCATTCCCTCTGCAGGCTGGCAATATTGCTGAAAGTGTGGTGTTGGCACCAACAGGAAAACTGGCACGTGGGGAATGCAGACAGCCCCCTTCTGGCAGTCAGATGCCTTCGTGCACACTGTGCTAACGTTACAAACACAACTTATGTGAATTTATTCAATATGCTGTCCCCTTTCCTACGTTACTGGTGCAGTGGCTTGTCCTAAGCCAGGGGTCACTCCGCGCTTCCCAGCGTCAGCCACTGGAGTTACGCCAGCCTGCGAGCCCTGGCTGACGCCTGCTCCTTCACATCAGACAAACACACACATGAAAATAGTGAAATGAGAAACTCCTCACCCTCCCTTGGACATATGATACTAGGACACTGCTCACGTGAGCCTGTACCTTTGACGAGAACAACTCTAGTGAGCGGGACAGCTCACGGACCGCTCCAGAGTGCACCACGTCCCGAGCGGGGCTCCGGCAGCAAGCAGTGCCAGCCAAACTTTCCAAAGCCTTCAGTTCCAGGCAGGCATCACAAGGATCCAATGCACTGTTGTACCATGTCTGCATTTTAAACACCAGTCACGTGTATCCCAACCCCTTCTCCAGTGAATGCAACTCACAGGAAGCCAAGATATTGCTGGAGCTGTTTTCTTGCATTGTTTGTGCCAATTTTTTGGCTTCTCTGTCTCTTACCTTCAGCAAAGCATTTAGCCTGTTCGCGAGACCCTTCCTGTGGGGTTCAAATGAGGAAAAACAGAAGACTTGATATGGGTAATGTATGTGTGAGAAAGGAAATTGTAAATTTCTGCTACATTTAAGGATATAGACTTTGGCATCTGGATTTTCCCCCTCCCTCTATCAGCCCAACGCTGCTTTTAAACATGTTATTTTCTGGCTGTCCTCATATTCTGTGAACTATTCCTCTGTCATTTTCACTGTTGCAGGAATCAATACATAGTAATAGCATTACATAGGTGGGGGTGTTAGCCTTGCAATAACTTCTGGAGACACAGACATGTGGTTTATTAATTTGTCATATATCTTTGACCGGGTCTTTTCCCCTTTGCCCTCTTACCTACCTTCCAGGGCCTCACGCACTAAGATTGCATGGTGCTGAGAAGCTATAATGCTCATCTCTGCTTTATTTCCTGACCAAGTGGTCAGGAAAATGTATTCTTCTTCTCCCACAAATATAGAATCACCTTTGCTAAACATTACAGTAACTTGTACAAGGAATGACAAAATTTGATCCCTGGTTTGTGAGACAGACATGTATGTAACAGCATCCCTGCTCAAAAATTCAACAACTAAAAATGCTGTGACAGTGAGAGCTTTGACACACTGAAAATGGAAGATTCCTAGTTTCCGAGTAAATGTCAGCTCTTTCTCCTAGTCCTGGCAGAAGCCAACAAAAATGCTGAGAAACTATTTAGAGTCGCATTTAATATTTTTTATTTTGTCCTACAGCACAATGCAGTTAGCGGGGGATGGGAGAGGGGGGCTTTGTTATCTTCTTCCGTGATAAAACAGATGGACTGAGATTGCAAAAATCAACGAAGATGTGTTACTTGAGTTTCACGTGATATTATTTCACTAGGAACAGTTTTTGAAATACAAATTTAGAAGTATGGACACACTTCTGTTCCTAGCACAAATGTCAGTGCAAATGAAACCAGCTTACACCAAGAACACCCGCTACTCATAAAAACAGTCTCTTGTATATAGTTTATTGACCCATTCCATATACAGCATTTCTGTTTATCAAGATTGTTTACATGAAACTAATTACAAACATCCAGATCACTGTTTCATAGACACTACCACACAGACAACAGAAATGTCATTTTAAAGATGTGCTAAATAAAACACAGGTTCACTTTTTTCAGCTCTGGCTGCCTTCATTTGGCCACAGTACAGATGCGTTTTCTAAATTTGCACTTACTCTAAGGGTACAGGATCAGGCTGACTTGTCAGTATTGCAGAACAGTCAGAACGAATGCAATAAACTTCTAGGCTGCCACCAGCAACAATAAACAACACAGAATGACAACAATCCTTCCACGTAAATACTGATCTTATTTTTGCTGAACTCTAAACCTCTTGTTTCATGGTATATTTATAGACTATACTTCATTCTGGGAAGCAGTTATGATGCAAGAATATTGTCACATTCCCTTGTATAGTTATGCTATGGAAAAGTGCAAAATTAAAGGAAAAATTCATTTCAGTAGACCACTCAGTCAGCATTGCACTTCAGAAGAAAAAAAAACAGTACAGACCTCTGTTTGTTTGTAGCATTCAAAAATCTTTGCTCTGCACAGTTGTGGGTTTTATTTAGATATTCAGAAAAAGGTATATTCCACTGTAAGAGAAATAGATGCCATTTTTTACCAGGAGAAAAGTCTTTTACGAATGCTTGTATAAGACAGTTTTATGTGCCTCCAACATACCATTTACCTGACTTACCATAGATGTATTGCTTCTTAAGCTATCTCAAAAAGGGCAGCAAAAACCAGAGGCATGGTCAGTCAGATGTAATAGTTACACGTATGTTACTACCTCATGAGCAGCTAGAGGGATGAAGTTTCTGCTAGAAGAAGAAATAACAAAAGCAATAGATTGAAATAGCTAATTTTATCTCTGCCTAGCACATCCAAAATAACACAAAAAGTCTCTCATGATTAGGAGATTATTACAATTATATGTGAATGAAGCAAGTACCAAAGCATTACAAGGAGACAGAGAAACTCATCTCTTCTTATATGATGAGAGAGTATATCATTATGTTATTATCATTTGAGAAACAGAGGTACCTATCTGAGGCATTGTTTTTGATAGCAAGAAGAGAGGTGATTCTTCCTGCATTGAATAGATAACATGGATGTGCACATATTTAGCTTAATTTACACTTACAAATGAATATACTTGCATGTCTTCTCCTGATTGCTCATGATGCAATTTATAAGCTTCACTGAAGAAGCAGCAAGTCCAACTTTCCCAGTGAATATTTAGGAATTTTGTAGTGCTGATGATGTAACATCACTCCAAACGTGACCTGCAGTCACTGCAGTGACAGTACTGGAGACACAGTACGTGCACAGCCTCTAACATGGGTAGGTGCCAATAAGGAAAAACACAAAAACCTTTTCCCTTTCCTTTATTTTTTGCAGGTTCGCATTGTTACCATTTCCCAAAAGGTAGGACTAGACACGTATCAGTTACACCAGCTCCTATACTGTAGGGGAACAAAAGGATCTTCTAGCTGCCATGGCAGTAATGAGAGATTCTTTAGATTTTTCTTTCTTTAGATGAGCATTTTGGAAGAGCTGTCTTGCAACTGAGGTCAAGGTTGCATGGGAAGTTAATACAAGTTTCCACCTGTCTTAAGAAGTGAAGATTCATAGGAAATGGGAAATAGTTTTCTTACTTACTTTTGAAACAAAATTCATCTGGGAAGCCTTCAGAGACTCTGGACAAGGACTAGCGCTTCACTCCCTTCATATGGCTAGAAGTACCTTGTCTTGTTTCTTCACTGCAAAGAGGAGTGGGTACCACAGTAACATGCACAGATCCTTTATGCCTGGGTTATTTAGAACAGATGAATTTGAAACTTCCTTATTCAACCATGGACAAGTTGTCTAAGGAGTTCAATATTCACAGTTATATGTTTTTAAGCAAAACACTTAAAATGATATCAGTAGCATACCAGCTGATGGGTGTTTTATGCCCTGTTCATATAAAAGCTCATTCAACTAACTCTGTTTCAGCCTCTGGGGACTGCAGGAAGGGAGGCATTAGTTGGTGAACTGTGCGTAGTTACCACTGAGGAATTCCTGCACACATTCTCTAGCAATATAATTTTCAACTTCTTTCTTTAGCAGACAGCAGCATGGCCACTAGAGAATATAAAAAAGACTCTCCCAAAGTTTAATAAGCTTCTCCTTTCTATATCTGGCAGTAACTTGTCCATAGTTAGCCTTTGTACTTGACTATGGACCCACAAGTATGGATTTAGACTTCTTAGTTTTTCACACTAGCTGTACTTCTCCTGTCCTGAGAGGACACTTAGAATCCTAGCATCATAGAATATTCTGAGTTGGAAGGGACTCACAGGGATCATTGAGTCCAGCTCCTGGCTCACACAGGACCACCCAAAAATCAAACCCTATGTCTCAGAGCACTGTCCTAATGCTTCTTGAACTCTGGCAGGCTCAGTGCTGTGACCACTTCCCTGGGGAGCCTGTTCCAGTGCCCGATCACCCTCTCAGTGAAGAACCTGTTCCTAATGTCCAGCCTGAACCTCTCCTGACACAGCTTCATGCTTTGGACACTTCAGAAGTCCTACTCTGTACAGAATCATTTGGACTTCAGAACTCAAGAGTCTTCAGGTGCTGCTTAATTTTTCCCTTTCACATTCTCCAGTCAGGAATCTCCATTCCAGTCAGGCAAGGCTGGCAAGTCTATCATCATGCATATGGTATATATTCTCCATTGAGCTGTGTCTTGGGAACTGTATATGTGGTAAATAAAAGGTATGGTGTAAAAAAGAGTTCTGCTTTGGTTATTATCTGCTTCTGAAGCAGACAAGAAGGAAAGGGATGTTTCTTCTCTCCTGCCTAAGACCCAGGTACCAAAAGAAATAATTGAGTATTAAAATTCTTTGCCTACCAATCTGATATCTTTTCTAAGAAAGACTATTCTGTAATACATTTGTGTAACCCAATTATATGATTGAGTTTATCTTTTGAAATGTATTTGTTTCTTCCCAATTGCAAGCCATTCATTGCACTCCTCACTTATGCAGAGAAGCCTCTTGAACAAATCTTGCTTGAGTAAAGGCTGGAGAATTTTACCAATTTATATCTGTATTTTAATAAGTCTATGATTCAACTGACAACAAAGTAAACAGGAAAAGCTCTGCTGCAGCCAGACTCTCTCTGGGCTCTTCAGCTGACTGTTTCTGTATGTAAAGCAATTAGTACATGTGTATATATTCATGCATGGGGGAGAACAAGTACAGGTTTAACTATTAATAGGCTTACCACAGTATGCAATTTGTTGCTAATATAAAAAGCTAATAAACAAGACTTTGTGCATCTACTTTTCATTAGAAAAGCTCAATGAACACAAGTGTTGGCTTTCTCCTACTCTGCCAGATAACCTCAAGATAACTTATTCTACCCACTGAAATTTTTCCCTGTTCATCAGTTTAAAATTGATCACTTGTTTCTTGTTTACTGTTGCAATAATGGCTCTGCAGCTGAAAAAAAAAATGGTTTTTATTCTTAAAAAAAGGAATGCAGTCATATTCATGTTAAGATGCTTCCCTCATACTGTAGATTTATAAAAATGGAGAAGGAAACTGTTGGAGGGAGGGAGGGTTTCATTCTGTGAACTTCTCTTAAATGGAAGAAACGGCCCCATGGGATATGGTTACACAGTTCTAGCAGTTTCTGCCTGTGCTTTTTCTGTTTATATTTTACTGAAGAAAACTGTCTTCTACTACATCTGCATCTCTATTTGCCCTACTATGGCAGCATCCTGCTCCTTGCAACATTAAGTTTCACTGAGTTCATCGGTAGCTCAAGGTGTTCAACATCTCACTTAGATTCTGATCCAAAATAACAGAGGTAACTGAAGTATTCATTCTTGCTAGAGTACATTTTATATCACAGTTCACTGGGCAGTCCCTTTTTCCACCAGGTGGTCTGTTACACTCAACACTATTTCACACTTGGCTGTTTAGAAATTGTGTTGCTGACACGGGTAGGAACTTCCCTTATACCTGAGGTGCATGCAGCTGCATGCTGCTGGTTAAGGTCATGCTCCCTTACAGTCAGAGATGACTCCTCCAACAATACAGATGGGAGCTGGAATGGATCTTTTTGTCAGCAAAACATGGCCCAAAAAATCATAATCACAGAATCACAGAATGGTTTGGGTTGGAAGGGACCTTAAAGATCATCCGGTTCCACCCCCCTGCCGTAGGCAGGGATGCCACCCACTAGACCAGGCTGCCCGAAGCCCCATCCAACCTGGCCTTGAACACCTCCAGGGATGGGGCATCCACAACCTCTTTGGGCAACTTGTTCCAGTGCCTCACCACCCTCGCAGTGAAGAATTCCTTTCTAACAACAGTGTTTTAAGTTGTTCAAATTGAAAACTTCAAAGGGAAAAAAAAGATGTGTGTTCTGTGTGCAGGCACAGCCATAAAAAACTTGTCACCTACTCAAGAGAGCTCCCTTCACGTTTCCATCTCCAAAAATATATCTTCCACTCACAGAATCACAGAATCACAGAATCTTTCAGGTTGGAAGAGACCTCCAAGATCACCTAGTCCAACCTCTGACCTAAACTCTAACAAGACCCACACTAAACCAGTCATCCATGGTAAATCTGAATATATGGACCTACAGACTGACTGCGTGGATCCTCTGCTAGGAAAGCTTCTTGGGCTGGCAGATCTCTTTGTGGACTTTTCTAAATATCTTGATAAAATGGCAGCAAATTTAAGACCAGCATTATAAAGGGCAGTCCCATACTGTTAAGCATTTGATGCGCATTTTCCATGAGTCCAGCAGGGGTCATAAAGGGAGACATTGACTTTTTTTCCCCCCATTCTCTCACTTCCCTGAGGTGGCACAGACACAGAGGGAGAAGGTCGGAGTTGGAACAGCTCCAAGGAGCCTGGCTCATCCCCTGGGCTGCTGTCCATGACGCAGAGTAGTAAAAAGTATACTGTCCATTCACCAGCATACAAGCCTTGCTGCAATTTGGCTCTAATGATGTCAGCCCTGGACCTCAAGAACAAGCAATTCCACATGGCCATGTTGCTCCAGTACCTTGTCTGCGGCTCCACTTGTGTAGTATTTTCTCCATGGTAAAATACAATAGGGCAGTATGTACAAATGCCTTAACCACTGGGAACTCCTGACTCTTGAATGATTGATCTCATAGTCCTAACACTGTGTGGAAAAGGTGTTTGACACTTAAAAAGTCTTCCCAAATGTATTTAATTAAGTAGGTCAGTCTCTCACCTAGACAACACGTTTCCTTCATTTTACTACAGAGCAGTCATCAGGCTGCACCTCCAAGCAGTGTTTTACCATTAAAGTGATTCACCTGCATTAAGGTAAAAAATCCACACATGCCCACATGCCCCTTATTGTTTATCTCTGGCCATCTACGTCATTGATTCAGCCTTGCAAGTCCGAGCTGGTATCTGGCCTCAACTCCCATTGATTTCACCTGAGCTGTGGACCTCCAGCATCTTACAAGAGACCCACAGGACAAATCACCCTTAGGCCTTTGGTATGACCCTTGTTCTTCTTTGTTGCCTACATCTTCTGGCCCCTCTGTTCTTAAAGTGAAGCCTCTGAAATGAAGAGATTGTGTTCTATGTTGACACATTTGCAATGTATATGTAGTTCTGCTTGATGTTTGTCTCTCCCCAGCTATTGCTTTACTGCATAACCTCTATTTTATTGCATTCTCCAGCAGTCCACAGTCCATCCGTTCCTTTACAAAGTTGGTTACAAAGATAAAATTATTCTTTACAGTCCAGGTGGTTTACATTGTTTTTAATTCCCTTTCCCAGATTTTAGGATTTAATCATAAAATTTCTGCAGGAGGTCTACCCCATAGAACTTTATTTGCAAAAACTGAGGCTTAGTTTGCTTTGGAATATTAAATGCTTTTATTTTATTTGACATTTATTTTATATTACTTTGCTATAATTTCTTTTAATTCTAATAATCATTTGATTTTATTTTCTGCACTGTATTTATTTCCTTTTGTTCCCATCACCCAAGCAGTTGTTTAATGGTTAGCTATAAATTTGCATCTGTTTGATCTTAGGTGTCTTTCTGCCTAAAGAATTAATGGTGCTTTTGACAATATATATTCCAAAGGTATATTGTTTTGAACAACTCTTTTGACCTACTTGTTTCCATAATGTTTGAAGTTTCTGTCAATGTGATTTCTCTTTATAATTTTTCTTCCCTTCTCTTTACCAGAGGCTGATTTTCTTCTAACAACCTATTTCATTTCAATTCAGTAAAACTCCCTTTATTTTTTAATTTTCTTAGGTTATAGAAGTCCCTGGATTCCAACAACATTAATTTTACATTTTGTCAAACAGAAGGAAGTTCAGTAGATTCAAATAAAACCAGACTGAATAATCTTACCTACCTTATGTCCTTTTTCCTTCATGTTGAAAAATTCAGCAACTGTGGATGAAATTCTTGTTCCTGTGATAGGTTGAAAAGAAAATTAAAGTATGTTTTATTTCATTATATCTGAAATATAAAACTCCTTGTCACTTTTCAAAAAAAGGAAAAAAAAATCAAATCCCTATAAAAGTAACATGCAGATGCTCCTGATCCATTTAGTAGGAATTTTATTTTACAAAGACCCCAATCTTGCAATCCAATCTGAACAGAAGAGCCCTTTCACTTCCACTGAAAGCCAGTGAATCTATTAGGTGCTGGGCTTACAAAAGTATTTTGGCACTTAAAAATACAGACAGGTTCATTACAAAATCTTCAAAAAAGTATAGGAAGTGAATTCCCACCAAAATAATTTTTCTCCAGTGTCTGTAACACAACACATTATACTTAAAATGAAACAAGCCAACAAAATTGAAATGTAATTTATTTATTTTTTTTACAAAAACACTCCAAGAATTGGGGTTTCTGTCCTAGGGCACAAGAAATGGCTGCTTTGGGGAGGGCTCGAGCCATAAGTTCGTTCTAAAGGGCCGCAGAATTTGGGGGAACATGATTCAACTCCCTGTACCCTCCCTTCTCTGCCCTTCAGGCGTTCAGCAATTTGCTGATGAGCAGCTCCTTGTTTCTGTTCCTTGGCCACACTGAATGCAGGTGCTCTCGAAGCAGCAAAAGGCCTAATTTCACATCTGCACATCCAACACTTGCACCGGGGCTCCTCTGTCAACAGAATGCAGGTTGTGTTTGCTCTTTTCAGTTTTTTAAGAGGCGGCTAATTTGTTGACAGAAAGAATAGCTGCAGAGTGAATACACCGTGCATTTAATAATTACCCAATGTTAGAAGTATAGCAAAAAGGCAATGTTCGGATTCAGGTTACTACACTGTGGTAAACTTTGAAGATTTTCTTTCCAGGTGATATCTCGGGCATGCCTGCATTGGGCTTCAAGGGCAACAACATTTTCAAATTACTTTTCACAGAACATGAGAGAAGTTTCACTACCTTCTAACTGATGTTGGATCCAACCAAACTGGTACTTGCAATATGAATCCCGTGCTCCTCAGAATTAAAATGTATTTGGAAGCTTGTTTATATATGGTACTGTCTATCCTAACTAGAGAGACTATAAGCAATTATGAAATGATAAACTATTAAAAATGAACACTTACCAAACACAGAAAGGTCTCTGTGACTACCACAGTTATTTTGTCTTGGAAAGAACAAATGTTCAGGAAACGACTGCAAGTAAAACCGAAAAGTATAGACGCAAAGAACTCCAGAAGCTATGTAAAGGTACATGTGTAAAGCACTCTCTAATTTACACAGCAAGTTTAGAAGGTTGCTGTACGAGCATTCTAGGATCTCACTGGAAATCTTCTTTCCTCTAAAATTAGCCTCAGAGTTAGCTAAAATGCCTTTAACAACAGGAAAGCTATCCTGCCGACACAGGCATGCCAACATAGCGACACCATTCGTGCAGTTTAGAACTAAGCAAGCACAGCAGCCCTTTGCTAAATCACGGCCCGCATTTGCAATTGCTAACATTTCAGAGGTGGCCACATTCAAAAGGGTCTGCTTTATTTTATAAGTTCTTGGTATCTACACTAAAATAACTAAAGAGAAAAGCAAGCATTCTTATGGCATGCCAGTACCATGCTTCTACAATTATTTTGAACATTAATTATTTAGCATTATGAGTCAGAGAGGGAAAACTGCAGAAAATTGCAGTATTGCAAACTGTCTTAGAGGGAAAACTGATTATAAACATTTGAGAGTTGTACTTCCTTCACAATACAATTTCATGCACATAAATTGTTACAATTAGATATTCCATCTCTCCCCCGCACCACTGATGAACAATCTAAAACTGAAATGGTTAAGGTTATAAAGAATTGGACATTCCACATTCACATAGACATCTCTTTATAACTGATTGAGAGAATGTTTTCTGATTTATATCTAAAAAAAAAGTTTAAACTGTTTGACAAATATTTCATTGTCCTCATACAGCTCACTGCTGCCACTTGTTTGGAAAAATGAAAGGTAAGTTGAAAAATGCACCTTTTCCATTTTCATCTCTAATTGAATTCTCTCTTGACCCCCTTATTCCCCATGGCTGTATTTCAGGTTTTGATGATAAGAAAAAGAATTTTGTATTTGGATAATACAATTTTCTCACTTGCCTTCAGCGACCTTCAGCTCAATTTCCTCTCCCCAGAGACACTGTATATTATAGAATTGAATCAAATTCCTTATTCATAGAAAAAAAAAGTTCCAATTTAATCTGAATATTCAGCATTTTACACTGGTCAGGGTGATGGATGGCATATTGAAATGCTTTTGGTTCAGGTAATCAAATGGTAGAATTCAGACTTGTATTGAAAAAAATAATGAAGTCTATTCAATATTCTCATAAGGTGCAAAAAATGCACATTACACAGTAGAACTGGGCCTTTTTCTTATTACCTAACCAATAACATCTCCATTGCAAAAAGTATCGTGAAACATTAAGAATTTATGTAGGTTAGAACATGTGAGAAGCAGCCACCGTTGAGGGAAAAGCAGGCATCTTCCTGAGAGTGCTCAAATGAACAAGTACAAAACTGGGGGAAAACCAGATCTGTTTCCCATATGTACCTGAGATGTTCAATGCTGGCTTACTGAAGCCTTTTAATATGTTTTTAAATGCTTTTCAAGAAAGAAATACAGCCTTTTGAACCATTTCAAGTCATCTGATATCCTGAACTATTGTAATGCTTCATTTCAATTCCCAAAAGTTCTGTCAAGTAGCAGCATTGGGTATCACTATTTCGAAAGGACTCTTGGCTCCATTTTGGAAAACCATCTTGCTGGCTGTGAAGTACAAACCCAAAGCACCAATGGATTAGAACAGCTGCAGCGTGGCTCCACCCTGCTGATGTAGCACGCTTGGGCACTTGGACAAGATATCTCCAGGAAAACAAGAATAATGATGCTGCATGAATATGGTTTTAAAAACTCCATCAACAGTTCATTTCATTCCTTCTAGAGACGGATGGAATTACCCCGTTTTGTTTTTAAATGCTTAATTAAAGTTATTTATTTTCTATTTATTTGGAGTACTTAAGCCACAAGGAACGATTAACTGTCGGCGCCACTAGCATTTAACTAAAATTGCAACGCAGCAATTAACTGTTAAGGCACTGCATTAAAAACGTAGTAGCAGGCTGCCTTTACTGACTGTCCTGCAACTTGTGCAAGAGGGGAAGCCTCCCCCGTGCTCACTCCCTCCCCTCACACACGCACCTGGTGCACAGCCGCCATCCAGGAGAGGCAGAGGAGAAGTGCCCCCCTCCAGGGCAACTTGCCCACAGCCCACGGGTGCAAGGTAGCCTCCACAGCCCAGGGAGAACATTCTTCCTCTCCACATCGTAGGCAGCTCGCAGGGACAGTGCTCGAGCTCAAGCTTCCTGTGTGGAAATACAGAGCTCTGCGTGAGGCTGGGTGTTCTCACCGACCGCTTATTTTCTGTAAGGAACCTGTATGTGGAGTTTACCGCAACAGCTCGTGCAGTTTCACAGCCACAGGGTAAAGACGAGTGAGGCATGTGGAGAAAGCACGCACGTAAGCACTCTCAGGGACAGCTTAGGAGCTCAGATTATCAGGGATAATGGACATGACAGAAACAGTTTAAAGCAGAAGCTCTTAATGTTGAACTAACTCTTTCAAATCAAGCAAGATTGGCAGGAAATGGTGAATGTTAAGAATGGTAACTTGTGATCCACCAGCAATGGAGTAATGGGAGAAGAACAGAACCTAGAGAGAGACATGAATAGAATCACTTCAGTCAAGTTCCAGATTAAAAAAAAAAAAAAAGACTTCATCGTTCCAACTTAGCCCCACAAGAGCAATTTAGGAACCAAACATTACATGTCATTACTGTATTGGTGTGAGGGAGGCTCTGCAATGAAAGCCACTACCGGTTCCACTGATGAATGAGAAAACAGAGCCCAACTACCGCTCCCAGAGCCCTCACCTCTTCAGAACTATCAGGAATAGAAGTCACTAAAATGCATTATTTTATAAGTCAATGTGAACTAATATCAAAGAGAGAGACAAAGGAAAAAAGTGCTAGGTGTTTTGTATAACCAGAAACACGAAAATGAACTTAAGATAAACACCTTTGTCGTAGATCAGGATTTAAGCATGTGATTTTGAAGTAATCCAGCACATGCTTGCACTCTGTCCTAACCAGGACGGGAAATAGGCACACACTTCTGACTAACCTATTAATTGTATTTCACAGTCCAGAACAGTAAGGACATACGCTGCATGTGCTTACTTCTGGTGACATTTATGTGCAACTTCTTCTTTGAACTTCTCTGGGTGAATATCAAATGTGCAAGACACTCGTGAGAGAAATTTGTACAACATAGTACAACAGAAAATTAGAAAAAAAAAGGTATTAATTTTGCTGAAAAGTTGCGTTCAGATCTTGATCCTTCCATAAAAGTTCTTAGCACTCTTCCCTGCAGAAGCAGGAGGTACACACGCAGTCAGGACGGTAAGGCCATGTGGAGAGGCGCTAGCAGTCAGTGCCCACACTGAAATTAATGCAATCTGGTTTTACGTTACCACGGGGGCTATTCCCAAAGGCCATTTTAGCCTGAGGACACGGGGACCTTTCACAACCAAGGGATAACAACAGGCTCCTCTGGAGGGCAGTTCAGATCAGGAGCCCAGCTCAAGCCCAGCAATGTCTGTGTCACCCGGATAAATTTAGCCCCTGCAAATGCTCTCCATACATTCAAATGATATTCTTTACCCTAAATTATTTTCCCCAGAACCATGTGGCACATTATACAAGCCTTGCCTTCTTTCTTCTCCTTTTCAAAATACTCTGGTGTTCTTCTAATGACCCAGATCTTTTATGAGTTCAAATACTGTATCTGTATCCTTGCAGTTGCTGTCTGCTGTCACATTTGCTTCTCTTTTCAGCTGATAATATTAAAAGCTAAACATTAATTACAGGGAATATTTCTCTAACCTTGTCTCTTGGACAGAAGATCTAGTTGGGAACAGTATAGTCAGTCGCAGCTGACAAGTGCTTCTTAAAGCCAGATGCCTGCCTGCCGACTACTCTGCATCACTGATGACTGGGCGAGTCGGGGCCCTGGAAAGGACTAACAGGGCTCAAGGTACCCCCTTGGAAGCGCGCCCCAAGTGCCTCCTTCAGAGAGGACAAACGACGTTGTAACAGCATGCGACGTACTGCGGCCCAGCATTCAAGGGGCTTTCGTCCTCCCCCTGTACGCTAACTCCAGCAAACGTGGACGGGGCGGGGGCTCCCCCGTCAGCTGGCACACCACCTGGTAGCCGCTGATCGGCTGTGTCTTGTTCGCTGGGAATGCAAGCCAGCTTGGGCAGCAATTTAATAAAGCAGCTGAAGCTAATGCCAGTTTTTGGCACCACATAACAGAGTCTGTTGTAGGGTCATGTATATGCATATAAGGGGTCATGTACCAGCAAATTTTCAGGAAATAGTAGACATGCACGTTATTACACTGAATTGCTGTCTGGCTCCAATCTCTGAAATATGTAACCAACTCTTAACCCTCAGCCTCAGTGCTCTGGTGCATTTAAATCACAAAAACATGTAGTTTTTTGTCTCTTAAACTAAGTTTCTAGAGTAGGAAAAGAATATCAACAATGTAGCACCAGATCCCATGCAGAAACACTTGAAAAGCAATACTGCTGGAATTAGTGTATTTAAACTAATAAACACTTCTCAAAATCTGAGATGGCTTCTAAAATCTTGATTGTAAAATAATTAATCTAGGGCTCCTATAATTTTTAATTAGAATTTTTGAGCCATTAATTTTATATTTCCAAGACTTTCTTTGCAACAAGGGCTCTTTTTAACATACACATTTAATGGAAGATAATATTGTTTCGTAATCATGGGACTCTGAAGCTGGAGCTTTATAAGAAAAATACTGAATCTTATTAAACTTCTGATAAAATTATTGGTGTTGGCAACCTTGCAGGCCTACGCCTAGAGCTGCAGTGTTTTCCTCTTCTAAATACTGTAACTAAAAAGACTTCAATGAGAGCAAAAGAATGTGGCTCTGTCTACCCAGGATCTTTTGGAATTTTCACTTTCCCCTAATGGAAATGAAAACAAATACTTTTTTTTTTTTTTTTTCTGTAAGCATTTATGGACATCTGAGCTGACTTTTGTAATGAAGAAGGATTAAGCAAACTCAGGGAAATGATAAATGTGGTCTGTATTAGTGTACTAATTAGCTCATAAATTTAGAAATAGTTAATCTTTTAACTTTGCTGAATGAAAATAGTGGTCAAATCACAGATCAGATCTTGGAACTGGAGTAGTGCAGCGGTGCATTAAAACCCCCTGAGCATAAGTGTCTGATCCCACAGCATTATGAAAACTGGAAGTTTTGCTACTGGCTTTGAAGTGCACAAGGTAAATTTAACCAAAGTTGTAAAATATTACTCAAGCAGCCAGATAGTTAACAGATAATAATAAAAAAAGTGTGATTTATTAGGTGTCTGCTTCTCATTGTGCTGTAATCCAGCAATTAACTATGTTGATTATTTTTAGTTCATGGAGCTAATTAGAGCACTAGTAGCCAGCATAATCCTATATTTTACTGCAGTTTTTATTTAAGGTATAGATGTATGTATATAGATATCAAAAGACCATCCCCCAAAAATACACATTATTTCAGAAAAACTTCTGCATGCCAAGTGGTAAAATATACTTGCCCATCACATCGCTTACCTTTCTTTAGAACTGTCAGGGTAGAAAATGAGTAGAGGCACTATCTATTTTACACTGCTCCCCTGACAACCTGATGAAGACTGCTCTGATGAAACGCAGAGAAATGCATGTTCTATCCCAAAACAAGTTTAATTCTCAGCTCTTCAGACCGGGTCCTAGCCAGGTGGTGGGGAGGCACGGGCCAAGCAGCCAGGCACGGTTTACAGCATGGTAGCAGATAAGCAGCTGGCAGACACTGCAGGCTGCTGCATGCAGCAGCCGAGAGCCTCCTCTTGCCTCTAATGGTTGCACCAGGACAAGGTTAGAGGAGAACTGGGCTCAGTAACACTCAACGTGGAGAATGAATAGACTCCCATTCTCACACCCCATAAACATCCTCATGCACACCTTGTTAAACACCACCCTAGAGACTGCATTTCAAGCAGTTTTCCATAAACTCCAGGTGACCTGGATACAATGCTAGATAAAACCATCGGATAAAATACAGCACTAGAAATATGTGAACCTCGGATTAGAAGATCAGGGTGACTTAATGAGGAACCAGCCTTCACATCTGTACTGCTGTAAACATTGCCCAAGCCAGGGGCCTTGTGGAAAAAACATCACACCGATAGTAATTCAGTAAAATGTTCAAGAAATGTTCATTGCTAGCCCTGCAGTGATATGCAGTTGAATTAATCTAAAGCCATGACGGCAAACAACTGCTGAACCAATTTTCTTCTTTGGCTCGTAGTGCACCTGCTCTTACGGTATCTACATTTTATACCGTCTCTTTCTTTTTTCCTGCAGAAATGTAAATACTCCCACACGAAACGAACCACTCATGTAAAGAGATAGCCAGTGACAAGGCCTTAGTCTGACTACACAGTGTGCTAAAGTGGAAATAAAATGTGTTTGCAAACACAGAATGTTTAAATGCCTGTACTCAGGACACAAACTGACAAGCTACAAAGCAATCTTTAATTATAACTCTAATTTGCACTGAAGGAGTTGCAGATCTGCAAGCAACCAACCAGAACTGATGCAACTGCAGTATTCCACCCTAAGTGGTAGGAGAGTGGCAAAATTCAAGCCTCGAGTCTCAATATCATGCTCTTCTCACAGCATAGCTGGCTGCAAAACATGTGCACCAAGTCAGCATTGCTGACATTTTTTCTCTGCATCTGATGCTACTTCTGGAGGCCACATGATCTGTAGTTCACCATCCTAGCTCTATTTTCGGTAAGCAGCTGCAAGAAAGGATGAAGTGGCATGGTTAGCTGGTATGGGTGGGTAGTTTAAGGGATTCCCAGTTATTAACATTTTCTTAGCCTTTCCCTTCAGTTTAAGCGAGGGTGCATAAAGCACCCAATGTCCTCACCATTCCCCCCCAAAATAGTACCAGGACTAGCAATTTTCGTTTGAGTGACAGAATGCTAGATTTTATCTTGCAGTAAGTGGAACACAGCATTTACACTCCCCTGAAGTCTCTCCGACTGCATACCGTAAGCAGGTTTATGAGGAGCATCACCTTGGCAGCGAATCCTCAATGAGCACTTCTGGCCAAAATCTTCAATTATAGCAACTTAAAAAAAAGTGACCGGCTTGTCAGAAATATTCAGCACACTTGCTTCCAACTAAGTTAACACATTAGGGAATCAGGACACAGTTATTTTAGTTCTTATATATAGGTTAGAACCTAACTTCAGATGCCTAAATTTGAAAATTGTGAAATGTGTCAGCAAAAGCACTGTCAGAAGTCTGATCAAAATTAAATATTCTTCTTAAAGCAACATCCTAAGGAAGTACTGTAGCTCTCTTCCCCATATAACAGGCATCTGAAAAGCTCTAGAATAGGGACTCAGAAAGATCCTGCCGGGTGAACCACACTTTGGTCTAGAGCATGTATTTCACTTCAACCTAGAGCATGTATTTCACCTCCAACATGCTCTGTGGGGCGATGACAACTCTACTTTCAAGATAGCGTAAGACTACATGTAGCACAGCCCTGTGCAACGAGTTAAGCTTACTATTTCAAGTACATTTACCCTACCTAAGTTTAGACTTCGAAAATGTGGTTGTGTATACTTCAATGTGTATTCTTATTAGTGGAGAGAAAGGAGCACTTATAAGTCATATTTCACCTGACCTACATTAGATGTCTACCTCAGGATAAAGTTAATCAGGCCTTAGAAATGCCTCTTCACTCCCACCAAGCAGAAAGGGAGCACAGACAACTCCTTCTCGTCCAGATTTCTAAGTTGTATATATCCAAGGTTATTAGGGAAAAAGCCCAGCCCACCATCTTGTACATGAAATGCTGACAGAGAACAGGAATATTCCCAATGAACACCACTGCCTTGTGTCACTGCAAAAGTGACAAACCAGGGCAAAGTACTTTGCCATTTAGCCATTAATGTACACTAGCAGTACTGCTAGTATCACTTTGAGCATCATGACTGGTAAAACAAGGTCAGAAATGAGCTGCATGCAACAGAGCCAACAAGAACTGAAAGCTAACGTGGCTCTTCAGTTTCTGCACCAGTGAGCACCTCCAAAGACTACAGAGAGGTGCTGCACTGCGTGGACACACTAGTTTGGGTGTACCAACTCCACTGCACAGTGTAGTTTCACCCAAGCACTCCCATTATTAATCGGGGTGGGTCACATCAGTACACCACTCTCTCGCACCTGTTAAACAGATTCCTGCCTTATCTAAAGAGTAGTCTGCACTTTCAACCACACTAACTGTGATCCCATCGCTTTAACCTTCAGGTGTCAACTGGATATTGCATACTCAGTACTTTTATAGATAATAATTATTCAACTGGACTTTTAAAGGAGCCCATCCTTAAAACAGACGTATTTCACATAATTGTAACACAATCGAAACGATGTCTGTTTTCTTTACATCAAAACCACAATAGACAGGGCACAGCTTCTGTACTTACCATGCCAGCAAAACCATGGAAATAGTGGTCAAAAATGAGTTTCAAGTTTCAGTTCTTGGTGGAAGAACAAAGAGGCTCATTTTAGGTATTCTTCCACTTCTGGCCAACTTTTGGGCTCGTATAGCTCTCCAAACACACATCCCTACTGGCGGATATACTGTTGAAGAGACCTGATCCATCCAGAGGCATGTTCAAAATATCCTTGTCAATTGCAAGTATTTTTATGACTTGGTGATGGCGCCCAAAGCACTTTAGTTTAACAGAAGACGTGTGGAACTGATTCCTCTCTCATACCAATGTTAATCATGACAAATTCTAATAAAGTCAGAATTAAATTGCTTTGAATATACACTAGCGTGCACAAGAGAATACTGTGACTGTGTGTATTTCTCAGATATTTTTCATTTCTTTTTTCTTATTTCTTCTTTTCCTCTGGGAGATCTCATTGCCAGTTTCAACAAAGGGCATCATCTCTATGCAGATGATATCCAACTCTACAACTCTGTCAACTCACTCTCTGATCCCCTTCTCGCCACCTGTCTTCAATATGTCAATCACCAGATGGCTACACCATCACTAAGGAATGCTTCAAAGGCATTCAAAATGTTTTAAAAGTCCTCTTTGTTCCATGTCTGTGGCTCTGCTATCAGTCTTCTTAATTCAGCCCTTCAGTTCTAGGCCAAAAATCTTACCATGATCCATAACAGACTTCTCATTTTCCTTTCCCCTGCTTTAAAGCTACTTCCACAATATTTACAGATTTATCCATGCTTTGACATCTGCTTCCTCTACTTCATGCCGAATGCTTTACACCAGGTTAGAATCATGCCATTTTGTCCAGTTTAGTCCAAAATATACTTTCTAAACTTCACCAACCAACAGGCAGGATACAAAGCACTACTCTGTTTCAAAAAGTGGAGATTCCCTCAAAAACTTCCAGCACTTCACAGGTTTTCTTGAATGCAGAATCTCATCTTAAGGCTTGTGTAAATGTATTTTGGTATCTACAGCAACAGGTCAAAGCCATTTGAATTACTTACAACAGTACCACTATTTTTGCCAGATGGTAATATTCTCAATGTTATCAAAATATAGTTGTATTCATCTGTACCAGATCTCTCTCAGGGCATCTAATCTTTTGCTTCTCCTTAGTTCTTCCTTATCTCTTTCCTCTCTCCAAGCCCCCAGAAAGAAGAAAGCAAGCCCATTCCTTCACTTATCCTATTTTAATCTTGTCTGCATTTTTAGGCCTTCACTTCAAACCATTGAGACATGTAAACGGTATCATCTCTGGTACAGCCTCAGTTCTACACTAATATTTCAAGGATTTGTGGCATCAACCTGTCATAAATGTTTGGAGCATCTCTCCATATTAAAGGAAGCAGAAGAATGCAGAAGTGAAGCATAGCCACATAAGGAAAATATAGTGTAGTGGAAGTAGGGATGTGAGGTAAAAATACACATGGCACCCTCATGTACAGGATACCAAGGAAAAAAATACACTGGGCGAGGCCGTGCGACGTAACATGCCATTGACAAACACACCTAGAGCCTCACCAACGTGCCCGTCAAGGCTGACAAGTTTTCTGTGTTTGCTACCCAGCACAGAACGGTTCTCCAAAGAGACTGGCATGCAGTGCTCCCTCAATCAGGGGATTAGCCGTGTTTTCATCTGCTACTGCTGGCTTCCACCTCCCCTTTCACCCCCCATTTGTAATCCAGCAATAGCAATGGCAACAACAGCAATCGTTCGTGTAGAAATACAACCGAGAAAGCATTTTGTGTTCTCCTTTAAGTGGATTTAGCAGCTGGAAGCCATTCGCAAAGGTAAGCTCGTGTACTTTCCCACCTCCTCTCAGCAGACCGGCCAGCGAGGAGCCAAGGGTCAGCACCCGAGGCCTCCGCACGGCTGCCCTACAAGGTCAGGACGAGTGCCGGGACCGCGGCGACGCGGGCAGGCAGCCCCGCGACACCTCAGTCACCGCGCACGGCCTAACCCGGCGAGCAGCGCTCACCGGCACACCCGGCGCCGGCACCTTTCGGGGCGGCAGGCCCGCAGCACCAGCGCCTCACCCCGCCGCCCACCCGGCGGCCTCGCTCCCGCCGGGAGCCGCACGGAGCCGCGGGCCGAGCTG